>NMRB01000149.1:61384-115806 GCA_002633025.1 Notospermus geniculatus
ATAGAGTACGCCCACAAATAAACATGCACTAGGCCTACCGATATTCATTTGTAGGTATGAAGATCTTCAGAAAGAACGCCATATTCTTGATGGTGACCAACTTCTTGAAGCGTTGAAACGTACTGAACAGAATGATGGGAAAGCACTTCTGCCTTCAGAAGAGGAATTAAGGTAAAATTTCTGTAGCCCTGCTTCTTCCTAAGAGTAAGAGGGTTTAAACCCAGAGAATCACACCACATTTAAAAAATGTGACCTCGCCTGCATGATATATGATGACCAAAAGATGTTCATTGGGATGGGCTGCTTTTCTTTTTAAGGGAAGATATTGAATCTCTTGAACAAGAAGTTGTGACAACTAAAAGATGGAAAGAGCAACTGATCCAGCAGAGAAACCAACTAAGGTATTGTTCTTGGGAATTCATTTAGTCACTTTTTCATTGGCTCATTTTAATTTAGGAACTTTGAAGTATGATTTCATTCATTCATTTCTAATTTTATTTCTCATTGTGATTTTCATGTCAGTGATGTTCCTTGAGTTGGCTGGAATTATTGCAGGATTTCTGCTTTTGTAGTATTCACCACACCTCCCTTGGTCATCGAAATGCACAACTTGGAAAGTTAGGAAGAAAGGCAAAGCAAGACCTTGTGCAGCATTTGCAAAAAAATCAATCTGATAATGATGCGGTAAGTGTATTTCTTAAAACAGGCCTCGGCACACAAATTTGTCAAAATGTATAGTCTGCAAATAAGTAGGGTAGGTGGAGTCATCTTTGGGTATGTGCTAGAGTTGTGTCTCACCCAGATACAGTACAAAAAATAACTTGCTCACCCACCCTACCTGATCCCACAATCATTTCATGTTTTATGAATACATGAGATACATGCCATATTTGTTTTTTTCAGTATAATACATGCTTGACAAACCTGACGACATCTGTTGGAGAACTCGGTGAACTATACAACGTGACAGCAGTGAGCAATCAGAGGACCTCTTCACAAAATGCTTCGTTCTTATCACAAATTGACCTCGAGGAATACCATCAAGCTGAGTCCAAGTTTACCAGTGAATTGAATAAATTCACTAAGAAGCAATTTTTTGAGGTAAAAACACACTGTAGTGTATTGCTTCTGGTGTCCATTAGGACAATCGTCATTTGAGACCACAGATTAGGGACAGGGATTAGAATACCGCTTTGAAGTGACAAAATCTTGGCTGGTTAGAACCTAAAATCTGGTAGCAGTCCACAGATAATCCTTAGAGATTTATTGGTACAGAAACAATAAGATGATGAGCCAATTGCACTGGCGATTGTTTGGAGTCAATTGCAACTTGGGACCAGGCGTGGCAAGTGCATTCCTCTCACTAGATACTTCGTGCACAGGACTGGAAGTGATCATGACTTCAAATACCGGTAACATTTATATTTCAGGGTATTGCTGAGATGGCTGGTCAAAATGAAGGTCAGCGGTATGATATCCTGGAGATAAGTGATCCTAGTAGTCTGCTCATCAAAGGTGAAAATGAAAAGGTCAACATGGCTGACTGTAAGGAGCTGGCAAGGTTACAAGCAATGTAAGTATGTCAGAAAATTATTTGATATAAAGTGACTTAATAGTGCAGAGCTTCATTTCCCCAGTGGACTAAAAGCTCATCTGTTCATAACACTGACACCAAAGGTTCTGATGCCACATATGGCATGTGTAAAACTCAATGGATACGATTGGGCCTGCGAAGGAGGAGGATGACTGACAATCACCCTTTCGTTCTGTTTATTGAGCATTTTCATTTGTTTGAAAATATATTTTACTTCTAGATATCCAAAGAGTGAACAGCAAAGAATCAATGCCGTAGTCCAGGAACAATGTCTATCAACTTTATGGAATTATGCTGAGGATCAGTGCCACTCATTGAGGTCCAATCCGTATCCTTGTGATTTAGGTGGACTGAGGTAAGAAGAGATGCAGCACACGTGGCAAGTGTTCTTGCTCATTCAAGCGCTTGTTTCTGTCAGCAATTTTTATGGTGCCTCAGTATGCTATTTTATGGTGCCTCAGTGTGCCTCAATTTTTATGGTGCCTCAGTACTTAAGCCTACTTTTTGTGTGATTTCTCTGTTTTCTCTTTCCTTTAGTCAGAGACTCCAAGAGAAACAGAAAGTTGTGGAGAATTTGAAGCGTGAGTCTGCCACACTGGCCAAGCACCACATGCCCGAGTTACTGAGGGATAGTGCATCGAGTCAGGTCAACAGAATATTGCAAGGGGATTATGACCTCAAAATTGCACGACAAGACTACTTCACATCAAACCAGGACCGGGTAAGATGTCCCCAGTGTGCACCCTGTGTTGTTAGATTGAACAGCAGACTGTTGTACGTGTTTGTTATGTCAGCGCTGCATTGTGTCTAACTCAGTTCATAAAGCAAATCAACTTTCCGGTACTACATCTATGCATTCTGTCACCCCTAAAGAAAATCTGAAAGGTTGGACCATCTTTGTTTCATACTTATTCCAGATGGTCAGACTTAACCCATGTTGGGTGAGCTGGCACATGGCACATGGTGGGCCAGAGAAAGTGTCCCTCAAACAATAGGGAAACAATAGAAATGCTGTTGTTCGAGGGACACTTTCTCTAGCCCACCCTGTAGTTCAAATACATGTATTCTCTTTTTCCAGGTGCTCGACCAACTGATAGTGCAGAGATCGCGTTATGAGTTCCTCACAATGGCGTATGAACTGGAGGCAAGGAATCATTCTGATACTCATCGTCTACTTACTGCTATATCAATGGAATTGAAGAAAACGCTCTCGGATTTTGCAGGAAGAGAGGTGGGTATGATTCTTCTGACATGTTGATCGTAACATCCCAAGGCAATCTTTCCTTTGTGTGGTTCCCTTTGCAGAGACGACATGGGAAAGAATCCAATATAGTGGATTGGCAATATCACCATCTGTATGGCTGGTTAGGAACTTAAAATCTGATACCTGATGGTTCTTTTCCGTTCTATTGTCCATTTGTTTATCGTTTGCAGGAGATGATGAAGCAGAACCCAGGTCACGCCAGCCACAAATACCAGAGAGATATTGTGGATTCCAGAGATTTATTTATGACAGGACTTCATGAAATATTAGGTATGGCTTTTACATATAAGCAGTCGGAGTGGGTGAGATCCAATATAGGAAACAAGTTGCTGTCCCTGAATTAACGGATGGATCTTCTGTCATGAGGATACATTGAATGCCCATTAATTTGACCTACATTTCAATGCCTAGCATGTAGATTCAGTGCACTGTCTTTGACCCACGGTCTGTTGACCATATCATTTCAGAAAAAACATCCAATGACCAAGACCACCAGCGGCAGATTTTCTTGAAATATGCTTCTCTGCAGGATGCGGCGAACAACATCCACGAAGATGTGTCTGCAGCAAGGTCTGGTGTGGCCATGCTGTCCACAGTGAAGGATCAGAGATTGGCTGACCTGTGAGTGCTTGCTTCTTTTTTCATTTTCTCGGTCCCTCCTCTGCTCCATGGTTGATGTCACATTTATACAAGTACCGGTAAAGAATCAGTCCTTCCTTAATCATTTTAAGTTTCACATAAAGTAAGTTGCATAATTCGTATTAAAACTTGAAGGCAAATTGATCTCCGCAGATGTTTCAACTTTTTGCTGATTTTTCCAGGGAGGAACAACTAAAGATTTACGAGAACGTGTTGTACTCGGGGTCATCCACTTCAAAAGGCTTGCCCCAGCTGAGCCCACCACAGCTGGTGAATGTGATGACCAGACTTGAGGCAATGTTGAGTAGATTAGAGACAGCAATCAAGGATACAATCAGTGATACTGAACAGAAGAAAAAGGTAAAATTGGCGTCTTCATTCACAACAATATTCTTCAGCAAGTTTTAATGCATGGGTGTCATTCTACCAGCGTTCCAAAGTAGAACTCTTTAATGCAATTCAGTAAAATGTACCTGTATTTCACCATTTACGTGATTTCACCATTTACGGTGAATTTTTTCAGGTTCTCAAGAGTGACCCATTTCAAGCCATGGAGAGAAATCTGTTCATCAACTTCATGAATGACCCAACTAAATTACGGCAAATGGTAGATGGTATTGAGGCTCGGTGTGAGGCAAATAGAGTGAGCAGTGAAAAACATTGAAAGACTTCATTGTACTGTACTCCATTCTATGGCACGCCTGACCCACTGGCCATTGAGGATTTCTTCTGTGGCCTCGTGGCTGCACATTGGACTCTCTGAACTGGAAGTGAGCAATGTCACTCATCATCAGTATTATCATTCCATTCAATTATGCAGGGTAGGGGACTGTTTAAAATTGGGACACACTGAGGACATGCACATGAACATGTAGGCCTATCATATTATATGCAGGTGCAGATCCGGGGGAGGGGGCACAGCTTGCACGAAATGGGTTATTTTGTGTAGTTTGCTTGCCATTCCTGGATGAAATTACAATCGTCAAATAAACATTATTATTTTTCAAAGTACAATGTATGTGGTACGTCTTTCTCTCTTTGGTATTCGTTGCTGTGAGCTCTAGTCATGACGTGGTGTCCATCGTCGTCGTCGTGTCTTAGTCCGATAGCAGGGCACGTTTCGTAACTGCTGGGGCCTATTGACACCAAGTGTGGTACAAATGTACCCCTAGGTCAGATGACCTCAGACATCAAGTTTGGGTCAAAATATGATTCCTCGCTTGGCCACCAGGGGTGCAAAACCAAAAATCTTTAAAGCGCTTATTTGCTTAACCAGTTAACCCGTGATAAGATCCTCACTAAATTTTTATCATAGGTCTAATGAGGATACATGATGTATCACCTGGGTTTTTAATTTGATCTTTTCAAGGATGATAATGGAATATACATATAAGCCACAAATATTTGGGAGTTTACAGTATTGTACATTGGTTCTACGATCCTCCGCTAGGAGGCTTTTGGAAACTACCTAGCGGAGGATTGGAGAACTAGAATTGGTACTTCTAGTGCTCTCCGCGTCGCCAAATTTTTATCAATTTTATCAAAATTATTCATTTTTTGCCACTTGCGATCAGATCAGTTGAGATGTCTGGGGCAATAAACCGTATTACTGCTGCAGGAAGGCTCACCTGTCCTCCAGAGGTGATTTTAAGAACTGTCACCCGGAATAAGAAGAGGTGAGTAGGCCTAGGCTAGGCCTGCTCTAGTCTAGCCCTACCCTAGGCAAGGCAGGCCTAGGGTCAGGCGCGGCCTAGACTACTATAACTAGGCCCTAGCTAGCCTAACTCACCACCGCCGGGCACTGACTGTCACTGGGGTGAGGGGTAGGGCGGGGGGTAGGGGTGGGGGTAGTGTGTACATACCTAACCTAGTTAGGTATGTAGTATAGGTAGTATAGTAGTATAGTAGCTAGGCGTACCCCCCCCCCCCACACACCACCACTGGTAGGTTAGGCTAGGGCCTTTATAGGCCTCCTATTACTTAGCTGCTCCTGTTCTGAACTTCTGTTGCTGGTTGTTGCCTGCCTAGGCCTATGTCTTAAATTACGAAGGCCTAGGTACATGTAAGAGGGCCAGCATATAATAGAGCAGGCTAGGGCCAGTCTTGTGGCGGTGTGACAGGAGTGCTTGTTACCAAAGACGTGAATGAAGTGGTTAAGTAGTCATAATAGTGAGCTTTCGCAACCACCCGGTTAGGCCCTACAACAACGTTTATCTATTGTTCGAGTCAACTCACACAATAGATAAACGTAGTCGTAGGACCTAACCGGGCGGTTGCGAAAGCTCACTAATGTAGCCAGTACATGGAGTCTGAGCCGACAATGCTGATGTGACCACTCTGCTTTTAATTATTTTCTTTTCTAGCGGTTACTTGTCATCATTTTTGGAGAGGAACTTTACAAGTGCAACGTCAGAACCGACTGGAAGCTACCGGGCTGTTGTATGTAAAGAATTGTGGAAACCATTAGTGGTTGAGGATCACCCAAGACAACCTCTGAAAAATGGACAAGTAGGTTTCGTAGAACCTCTCCACTGGGAGCTGATATGACTTTTGGTCCACACTGTCGGGACATGTGGAAATCAGTGATTTGTTGGATTGTTGAGTTTTTGGAGGGAGAGAGGGCTTACGCATTGTTCAACAAACCATCTCAAAAGTGTCCAATTCTCCTTTCAGGTCCGCGTACAGGTTCATAGAGCTGGAATCAACTTCGCTGACATTCTCCTGGCGACAGGCAGATATGTGTCAAAACCAAAGTTGCCGTTTTTAGCTGGTAAGCAATACAGTACAGTGGCATTCAGAGTAAAACAATTCTTTAGTGATCCGTGGTGCCCACGTTGAAACACCAGTTTGTTTGGAAATAAATGATTTGTGTGATTTATTGGTTTCAGGTTCTGAATTAGCAGGAGAAGTTTTAGATGTTGCAGAGGGGGTGATGTCACTTCAGAGTGGTGATCGTGTTGTGGCCATAGCTGACAAGGGCTCTGCATTTGCTGAAGAATGTGTTGTACCAGAGAATGTAAGCATCCTCATTTCGGTTAAGATGCATTTACACTTCGGTCATTGTGCAACAAAGCCAATACACTTGTAGTTTACACTCTTTCACCATGTCGTCACTCAAGTTTATAAGTAGACATTGAGATTGATAGAAGTGAAAACCTGCTTTTGTGGAACAGAAAGAAGACAAGAGTTTAAATGGTATTTCAGGCTGATTTTTTCTCCAGGTTGTATGGAAGATACCAAATTCATTGAGCTATACGGCTGCTGCAGCCCTGGTGGTATCATATGGAACTGCCTATATGGCTTTGAAAATGAAGGCCAACATCAAGAAAGGGTGAGTTCAGTTGGTGTGTATTTCACTAAAAAGACCTCTTAACCAAGAATGGTATTTGTGTATCTGAATTCATTTCCATCCAGTCAAACTGTAAGAGTTTTTTCATAAATTATACTCTCCCTTTCAGCGATAAAGTTCTAGTTACTGCAGCAGCTGGTGCCCTTGGTCTTGCTTCAATTGATTTGGCAGTCAACGTATTTGGTGCTTCAATGGTAGGTGTGCTCACTCTCCTTTGAATTAAGCTTGTTTAACATTGTCTGTTCAGATGGCTCTTTCCAGTTGTGTACATATTTTTCATATTATTTCGTTTCCTTGCCTCATTTGTACACCCCTCACTTTAAGAGGAGGTTCGAGAGAAACTAGGATTCTTGATAGACGACTAATTGTGTCACATCTAAAGTTCGTATATTTTAGTTGGTATTTTACAGGTGATAGGGTGCTGTGGTGGTGAGGAGAAGGCTGCAATGGTGAAATCTCGAGGTGCCCACCATGTGATAGACTACAGCGATGAGACCTCAGGGATAAATGAGAAGGTCATGGAATATACAAATGGCAAAGGTGTTGATATTGTGATGGAAATGGTTGGTGGGGATACCTTTAAAGAAGCATTCAGAAGGTGTGTTTATCAATCCCAAGTGCAAAGGAACAACTGGTTGTAATTCACACTGGCCCCACCTGTTGCTTGGATTATTAAAATTTCTGGACAAAATAAGTTGGCACTTGCATTCCAAAAATCATACACATGTATATTTCATTACTTTCAGTTTGGGATTTGGAGGCAGAATTATTCTTGCCGGCTTTGCCTCAAACAGCATTCCGCGAGTTCCAGGACATGTCCTTTTAGCACAGAATTATACTGCCATTGGGATACACTGGGGGCTACACATGATGGGCAATCCAGCCATGTTTAGAGAGTCTGTAGAGAAAGTAGTGCACTATGCCGGAGAGGGCACTATTGATCCAAAGATCTCTGATGAATTTCCAATGGATCAGGTCAGTAGTAAATGGCAGTTAGCTCAAGTTTCTTCAAAGCCTTTAGTTAATTCTCCCCTTCAGCTCAAAATTTTGACAAGTCTAAAGTAGTGTGCTTTTGAAAAGCCATTGTCCACAACTTCTGATTACTGACGGATTTTCTTGTCTTCCAGGTAAATGCAGCATATAAGTACATTGCTGACAGAAAATCCAAGGGAAAGGTGATACTTTCAATGAGGTGAATAAAAGTATATGGAACAAAGGCAACCAAGGAGTTAGGATCATCTTGCATGATTGACAAGGACTGTAATTTTCTTGGCAATGACAAGAATCTGGAAACTTTTAGTAACATGGATTTTGACATTTTGTAGGCAATAATGTACCGGTACTGGAAACTTGATTGACATGGATTGGAAGCTGACATTCTGTAGAAAATAAAATGGATCTGGAAACTTGAATGACATGGATCTTGTGTAGGCTATAAAATGGGATCTGGAAACTTGATTGATATTGAGGTTGTCATTTTGTAGGCAATAAAATGAACTGGAAACTTGATTGATATTCGGAGATTGTCATTTTGTAGGCAATAAAGTGGATCTGGAAACTTGATTGATACTGAGGTTGTCATTTTGTAGGCAATAAAATGAATCTGGAGACTTGATTGATACTAAGGTTGTCATTTTGTAGGCGATAAAGTGAATCTGGAAACTTGATTGATACTGAGGTTGTCATTTTGTAGGCGATAAAGTGAATCTTGGAACTTGAATGACATGGAGACTGTCATTTTAGAGGCAAGAACTCAAGATTTTTGCCTACACGACAGTTGCCACGTCAATCAAATTTCCACACAATTCCTTCATTTATCTGCCTTCAAAAAAGCCTCAATGTCTTTCAATTCTTTTATCTTATTCGGACCTGTAGTACACATAGTTGCTCCTTACCATCTCTTCAAGAGACATCTATGCAACAACATCCTAGCTGGTGATGTAATTATAGTCTAGAGATTAAATTATTTCATATATATACTTAGGAAAACGTTCTTTGCATTCAGTACTTCCCCACGTTGATTAAAGTTTCGTCAATCGAAAAGCGACACCTCTGTGACAAGACACTGCGTGTCACCATGGTCAGTTGAGGTATCCAATCAAAATCATGATCAAGATGTGTGAGAAAAGTTTTCAACTTTCTTCTTATCTTCAGCTGATCCGAAAAATCTACAGGTAAGCAAGGCCTAATTGGAAACCTTCAGTTGTCTTCACGAAAGAAGCCACATTAGTGATAAAACCCCCCATTAGTTTTGAGATTTGGAGGATATGTGTAAAGGAAAGCATCAATGATTAACTAGCAGCCAAGGGATCGCACTTATAGCCTTGTTCCAATGCCATGGTAACCAGACGAAGACGGGCGCTCATTACAGGACTGTGACAGCGTTACATCACCATAACCTACAACAAGCAATGAATCGACCGTTATTAGTATTTGTTGGGACAAATTATTTGCTTTGTTATGACAATGATAAAGATGGCAAATCATGAACATCGGGGAGTGTTTATTAATGGATGATGTTTGCCGATGTTACAGGTGATGACAGGTGGTAGGGATGGACCAGATTTTGAATTTGTAGGCATACTGGTACCGAAAATTTTCCTTTACAAGACTCCGGCGTTACGAAGACCAAATTTGGTAGATTTACTATTTATTTTGATTCGAAGGCTAAAAACTAATTGCTGTGGTGACAAATATTGACCCCCGGTCTTGTGGTCAAGTCTCTTAATCAAGTTTTTATTGATCAAAGGTAGTCCGCGTCTGGCATGTCTAGCGATCAGGATATAACAAGTTGGAGAGCCATTTGGCTGGAATCAAGCGAAAATTGTAGATTGGACGAACACGAATGGACCGAGGAACATTTTTACATGTAGATTTCAGGCCGGGATTTCAAGGATCTTCTTGAAATTCAGATAAATTGCAACTTGAATTGCTGTGTGCTTGTCGACGAATCATTTATTAGTTAATCGGCCTGTGAGGAATTTCCTTAGATCTATAGTTCGTCCCATCATATTAAATTTTTTGCAGCTGTATTTTTGGTGTGTTTGAACTGTATTCGGTGTTTTTTGGACCTGTATTTTAGTGTTGAGAACTCAATTCAGTGTCAGGATTGCAATTTAGGCTTGTGGTGAGAACTGAAGTCAATTTGTATTGGTCCTCATCTTTTTATAAATACTGGACCAGTCTCATTTTACCTACCATTACGTAGCTGGCTTGAAGGGAAGTTTCAAAGAGAGAGAAACGCATTTGGAAATGATGGAGACTGCAGTAACATATTTCCTGCTGATTTGCTGTTTTTTCAACGTGGTAAGTTTTTTAAATTCTTCTTTCTCAGCAAACTACATGGGGTATAGATAGAGATCACGATGTTTCAATTAGGGAAAGACAATGAATACGGGCACTCTCCTTCCACAGCGTCCTCCATACAATGTGCGCACGGAAACACTGAAAAGGCGGGAACGCCATGACACTTTCGCCGGCAGCACGCCGCCGCCAAAATTTCCGGAAGAAAAATTGCTTGTTGCATTAGCAAGAAATCTTGCCATATTGCTGTGGCGTAATCTTATATTCCATCATCTTATTTCAGGTCCTCAACAAGAGTCCAACAACATTTGGTAAGTAACTGCAGTAGAAGTCGGCCGCCATCAAGTATTCTCTGAACGCAGTTGTATAGAAGCGCTCCCAACTTTTCGCTCCTTCAATATACCGGTAATTGAAGTGATTCGAATTTAGTCAGTAGTAGGCTAATGACACAACCTCGACATGTGGGTAATGTGAGGTACATAAGAAGCATCAAGCAGGGGCGGATCTAGGATTTTGGAATACGGGGGCCGGTCACCATCAGCCACAGGCTGACGGAGTTGAGTCGCAAGGCGCGGAGCCACAACGGGGGGTCTGAAAATTTTGAATTCCAGATGCACTTAGATACGATTTCCAAGCATCTGGGGACATGATTTCCTCATCTATTTGCTCATTTTTTCGGAGTAAGTGACCCATTTTTTGTTGGTGTTCCAAAAATACGGGGGGTTCCCCCCTCTGGATGCGCACCTGTCAAGTCTGATATGTCAGTTTTTACGTGTAGGTAACCAAGAGTCTTTCAATATAGTCAACAGGGAGGAAAACTGAAAAATTGATTCAAGAAATATGTATCCATTATGAATCTTTATTACAAGTTTCTCTCATGCTGCCTACTTGATATGATAAATGAAAAGGCAATTTCCAGAGTGTTTGCGAATTTTCGACCCCAACCGGGGTCTTCTTCAGGCTGGAACTTTACAATCCGAAACTCTAGAACAGTCTGAGCTGAAACCCAAATGTAGATTAGAAGTATCCCATCCAAACAGGACGTGACAGCAATTAAGGAAAGAATACAAGCCCCAAAAAGTAGTTGCTCAACCTAACAGAAATGTAATTAGTGAATGTAAGGNTATTTGCTCATTTTTTCGGAGTAAGTGACCCATTTTTTGTTGGTGTTCCAAAAATACGGGCGGTTCCCCCCTCTGGATGCGCACCTGTCAAGTCTGATATGTCAGTTTTTACGTGTAGGTAACCAAGAGTCTTTCAATATAGTCAACAGGGAGGAAAACTGAAAAATTGATTCAAGAAATATGTATCCATTATGAATCTTTATTACAAGTTTCTCTCATGCTGCCTACTTGAATACAGAGGGTTAAATCCATCAAAATGGACTGTTCATCCTTGCTATTAGGAATATGTTAATGTGCTATAATTTTCCTTGAATTTTTGACCAAGGAAGTTTTTAAACATCCCTACTTTGAAGTTGAAATCGCCCTTTCCTTTTTGAACAAACTCCCAGGACATGAAGCAGGCCAATTAACAGAATAAATAGTGCATAGTATGATATAAAGCTACCACTTCTATTAACTAAGTTCATTGATAAATTAAAGCTAATTTACACCACTACTATCTACTCTATTCTATCACTATAATAGTTATTTCATCTAAACTATGATATTTAGTCACTATACTACCAGGCCCCAGGAATGAGCAGGCACAGGAGTGAAAGGGTTAACTCTTTCTTGGAATCTACGCTAGTCTAATAAATTACTGAAGACAGATAAGTTTACAGTACCGGTAATAGTAATGTCATGTTATCTTGATAATTAATGTAATCAAATAAAGAGTCACACAGATTGTCAAAGATATTTATTCATAATAAGTAAAAACCCAGTTTTAAAAAAGTATGATATATCTTTATGAAAAGTCTGTGGTATGTTCTCGATGTTGTAAAACTACATTTGTATTGTTAGCACCTTGTCCAACACTAAAGGGGGAGTTAGCAATCATCTGTCAAGTCCCCTTGAGAATCTGATGGCATTGCCGGTACATGCAGGCGAGTCATTTGATCCATCTGTTCTTGCTGTTTGTTGTCAAGGGCCTCTAGACGTTGACGTAGGACTTGGAGGTCGCGTTGGTGCTGTCGTTCCTGAAAGAGGATGATGGGAAATGAGATTAAAATGAAATGTAACAATGGGATGACACCTGAATGGCTTCTACCTTTTGTCTGTCATTTTCCTGATGAATGTGACATAAGGTTTTTGTAGGCATCACGAAATTGTCTCTACGTATGAGCAAGAAAACTTGCCACGTCATGCTTAAACCCATTCTTTATTTATAACTCGTCAGTTTTGATATCCAAGAACCTGTTGTCTTGGGAATGAACATGTCATTGTTTATCACCAATACACCATCAAACGGCATATTTGTTGAAATAATTCATTGAGATTTACCCAATATCAATCAATAGAACGTGAAACGCGGACAATGAAACCGAAGACAAAATAGATTTCCGCGAGTTGAAATTGACAAGGTGTCAAGGTGATGTTGAGTTTGCCTCCATGGTGTAGTAGTAGCAGTTGTAGCTGTGCTTCCTGTCAGTATTTTTCAGGGCGTTTCGTTTACAAGCTTGGCGAAAGATTGGAGTTGGGTGAAAAAGCATTGATTGAGACTTGTGACTGATGATGGAGTTTAAGATGACTGGATGGATGTGGATGAATTAACATTTGAGATTTATATGATAAGCTTAAAAAGTTGAGTTACTTGAATAAAATGGGTTATCTCAAGGTTCAAGGAGGAGAGGACAATAATTTTCTTTGTTAAAAAAACATGAACAAACAACTGGATGTTTTCTGAAGGGATTGTTTCAGTTCAAATAGCATGTAGTAACTTCGAAAATTGCTGACAATCAGCAAATCTTAATAAATAGAAATACAAACAGTGACATTGAATATTGATTGAAAACCCACTTAAGCTCTTTTTTTTGTAGGAATGTAAAAGCATCGTCAATAGAACTCAATGTCGAACGTGACAGGTTGTGATATTTCTTCTGTTTAATTCCGATCACTAATAACAACCAAGTAAGCAATATTTACACAGGGTATTACCACCTTTAGATGATGACCATTGAGGTCATGACAAACAGCGTCTCAGGAACTGCCAATAATGGCCAACTCAATCGATCACAGATAACTAAGTAAAGTTCATCAAGAATTGACAGGTCTCCATGGATGATTGCCGAATGCAGATGTACATTTCTCTTGAAACCACGCAACATTGGCATTGGTGTCAACAAGATAAAGCTGGTACTGCACAGGTTTTTTATGAGACCATTAAGCTGTGCTCGATACCTGTCACCTAGTGACCGGGCTAATCTTATTTTGGTTTGTTTTTTACAAACATGGCTGCAGAAACTCCTGCTCTGAAACACCCTTCTAACATCAAAAGGGTTTTAAAAACAAATTTAACAAGTGGCTTTTACCTGGTCCTCAAAGTCATTTGAAGTGGGCATCATGATACACGTATCTGCTTGAGCTGATAGAATGTCTTTGAACTCTGACCCCAGCATCAGAATATTACGGAACTCAGTGTGACGCCGAGTCAGATCCTTCAGTTGACGCCGCACTTTACTGTGCACATCAGATGTGACACAATTTCTGAAAAGAAGGTTAGGTTATAACCATTAAATTTATTCATGCCACCAACAATGACCTGACATCTGCCATTCCACTGACGTCTGCTTGTTACCATGACAAAATGGAAACAAAACATCATTAGGGCAACAATCAGATATCAATGAATGTTTTTTTGTATATCAAAAGGTGCTCAGATGTCATGTTTGTCCACAAACAGAATGGAATACGTTATGAACTCGATAAATCATTCCATGATTGTATCAAGTTACTTTAGAAATTGAGGGATGCCAAAATAACTCATTTCCTCACTCAAATATCACATTTTTTAAGGCTGTGAAAAAACTCTTCAGGGGTCATAATTGGAACAGCAGGAGATGTGAAATTCACTGAAGTTATGCACCAAATATGGCCATTATTACGACCCTGCAATCAAATACACGTAGTCAACCTAAAGACGTTACTAAAAAGCAGGAGTCTTTCTGTATCATCTATTTTCCTACAACAGCGAAAGAGTTCAGGAAACTACTTTGCAAGCCTATCAACACCACCTCTCATGAACATCTGAAAATGACATACATGTAAGGGGGCTGGCTGTAATGTCAGCTGACATGAGGAGGCTGAAGTGTCAGCTGACATGAGGGCGTCAGGTGATATGATTGATGTGATAGTGAGTGATGTAAGTCTCAAGCAATGGCATGGATTCCCAGGCGATGTGACTGATGTGATGTACATGCACATTGTCAGCTAACAACAGTGGTTGATGTGATATCAGGACTCCTACACTAGAAGATCCAATAACACGGCTAAAACTGCTCCTATTTGCATCATTTCATACTCTGCGTAAAACCAATACTGTGTTGTGTTTCTTCGATAACAAGAACAGAAGGAAACTACACAAAGAGTACCGGTATTAGAAAAACACTAAAATAATTAGATTATGTCATTCCAGATGAAGTGAACTACCGGTAATATTCTTGTGCCAACTCTTGAAAAAGATGTGAATATTTTTAAGTAAAAATGTGTTACAGCAAGATTGTGATAAAACAAACCTTCCAGATGGATACCGGTAATAACTCTAGCAGTCGTAACCTTGTAAGTTCCACTTGTAATGTAAAAGCTGCCACACAAGATAGATTTTTTTGTGAAATGACTGGGATGTAAACGTCTCACACTCTCATGAGTGTGGGCGCGAACCTAACATTTGGTGACACTCAGAAGTTCTACTGTACAAAAATCTGAACTTCAGCACAGCATTAGTTCCTGAACAGTTAATTTGCACTGGAAGGCAAACCTATTAGGGTCTAACACGAGAATGTTAGGGGGACAAGCAGGGAAATTTCAGTCCTTCCAAATATTTCACACTTACCCATTATCCTGGCCCTCATTGCTAGAGTTTAGTCTGTCATAGCAAAGTCAAACACATGTACATGAACCAGGGCCAGTACAAGAGAACAGGCGACTAAGACTGAGATACAGAGGCCACAGGTTGATCGGATTGCAAATGTTCATACTGGTAATACCAATCAGTGAGGTAGCCCACTCCTGACACAAGTGACAGTGCTAATTTAACATGGTCTAATCCTACTTAACCTGCTGCTACCCCACATACATGTATACATTTATACATATTATACCACGACAGCTGCAAGAAATCCAGTTATCAACTGGCTGATGTTGTAAGAGGAGTGTACACGTTCTTTAGAAACTTACTTGAGAGCTGCCTTTTCTAGTTCCAGTTTTTCTGCCTTCGCCTTCAGAAGTTCACATTTGTCCTTTAGGCCACGGGCGTATTTCTGGTAACGTCGCTTCCTCTGCAATCAAGATTTTAAGATCACAATTTGGTATTCATGTATCATGTGTCTTTCTCTCAACCTCAGCTCTGGCCAGTTACGCCAGCTCCACCACAACTTCGATTTTTTCAACACCCAACTTATTTTTGACTAGCTCAGCAAAGACACTCAGGGCAATTAAAGTGATTATTCTTTTCATGGCGAGACCAATTCACCTTTTTATGCATCACAGCTGCTTGGTTGAGCTTCTTATTAGTTTGTCCTAGCTGTTCATCGAGTTCAGCGACCCGCCCGTGCAGCTGTGTCTTCTCATCCAGCCACATTGCTCGGTGCTGAGCAAGAAGTTTCTCTCCCCCTTCTTTATCCCTATTCAAATCATCATGCATTTTCTTCACTTCATTATCGAGCATGTCGGCTTGAGTCCTGAGGTGATTGTTCTCATCTAAGAGTTCTTGTTCGCTTGAAACTAACGTTGTGAGTTCATTCTCGATGCGATGTATTTTTGATTTCAAGTCAGAGTTTTCTGATCGTTCTTGTTCAAGTTGGTTCAGGACGGATTGGTGTTGCTGGAGTTTTGTACTGAAATAATGACAGATTGAGTTGTTTGAAAATTGAAATCATGACAAAATCACTTGTTCCGAGTATCTAGAGATCAACTACCTGTCCCAAGAAGGTGATACGGTCATACCACATGAGATTCCCTGAATATTGATATTTCACACTTTCAAAAGAAAATATCGTGTCAAAAATGCCTGATGGTACATGCACAAGAAATGTACAAGACTAAAAACATTCCATTGAAAGTGGGTCATTCTACGAGATGATGTTCTTACCGCAAAACTAGCGTCTCCTTCTCAGCAGATTCTCTTGCATCTTCAGCTGCTCTGATTCGCTCATTTACTCGTTCCTTCTCCTGGTGACGATGAGTTTCCTCATCAATACGCCGTCGTTCGGCCTCCTGCAGTTTTGTCTCAAGTTCAAGTCTAAAATGGAAGAAAATGTTTTGCAATGACTATGGTAAACCTGATTTTTAATCACATGACAAAACGACTACCGGTACACCACAAAGGATGCAATAAATCAAGCTTTCACAGTAACGAAGAAAGGATAGGTCTATGACTTGAAGACCTAACATGGTTGTAGTCAAGAGCCTTGCCATTGACTGAAGTGTCCTCCGACTGGTCATAAATGACGACCCAGGATGCATTAATTCTTGTTTTTTTTCACTTTCCAGTGGCAGCCTGCCCAAAAGATGACATTGTGATGTTGACAATAGGGGCTAAACATGGACTGCAGACACACATCATAGGAACAGTCTCACAAGTGACTGAAATCGAATGCAAAACAGCATGCATCACCGCCTATGCAACATGCAAAGCTGCCACATATGACGGTCAGAATCGTCAGTGCCTTATCCACTCAAAAACGAAGGACGAAACAAACAGTGGCGATTACCAACCACATGATCTCAAGACTTATATGGAGCCGAGATGTACCACCAGTGGAATACGACCTGTGGATGATGGAGGCCCAGCCACTGAAAATACCACAGCAACTAGGACCAGCTTCCCCACAACTGTGACCAATGAACCAAATGTGCAGGAATTTAATACCACAAGAGGTAAGTCTGTGTAAGTGCACGCTCGAAACTGATGGGCTTAAAACTTGATGGGCTAATGTAACAAGATCAACAATAAATTTTACATGCACGGCTGAATCATTTGTCGCAGTATTGGTAGTATTTCTATCCCAAGCGATCACCGACATGTCAAAATACACAACGAGATAATCTCAACCTACTTCTCATTCTCAATCTTGGTCATCTTGCCCCACTCTTCCTCTCTTGCTGCCTGGATCTTCTTCACACACTCCCTCTCCTTCTCAACCAAGGTGTTACTCTGCTGCTCCAGGGAGTGTTTGGCAATCTCAAGTTGAGATTGGAGATCTGAAAGAGTTGAACACGATAGATAAATTGGTATCAAAATGTAAAAGTCACTGGTGTATTGAGCGAAGGGAAATATCGAATTCATGAAACAGTCTCTAAATATCTACACTGTAACATGGTTTATGCAGCTGTCAGGGGTATGAATTTAATGCCTTTTTAATGCTTTTTAATACCAGAAATTTCCCAAATTTAATGCTTCTCAAAGGCAAGATCGTTTTTAATCTGGCCACATTAAGAAAATTACATGAATTTACCAGTAAATCTTTATAATACGTGACAGTTAGCCCTCAACACTGCATGCACCTAGACAATGAGCATATTTGCTCAAGACTAATCAGCTTGGGCTGCCAAGCATTTGGCTGTGTACACAAAATGTACAGCGGCGTGTATTTGTACAGAGATCAGAGTGCTGCATCGATGAACGACTCCATTGTCCATGTTGTCAGCGATCCCCAGGCTTCAATTGGGAAGTAATTATATTAGAATTAGGCCTAATTAAACAATACAAGCTGAGAAATAATCCGGTGTATTTATCTTGGAAGTGACCACAAAATCACAATTTAATGCCTTTTAATGCCATACAGTGACAAATGTTGCGGATTTAATGACTTTTAAGGCCTTAAAAATGCGATGACGAAAAATAATGCTTTTTAATGACTTTTAATGATCCGCGGACACCATGTGTAAGTACTCAGAGTAACCAACTTGAAACACGAAATAAACTCAGCCTGAAAACCTAATTACCCACGAAATATACTCAGGATGCTTAATTTTTTCACAAAACATACCTTCTATTTCATTCATCAACTTGTCCCTTTCCCTCTCAAGTTCGCCATTTGCCTTCATCATCTCCATCTTGAGGTTCGTGATGTCGACCTTTCCACGGTGGGTCAACTCATCAACACGATTTCTCAGGACAATATTTTCTTTCTCAAGTTCATGGACACGGGACGTGAAGCGATTATTCTCATCTGATACACTGGTGATTTCTCGTTGTAAGCTGTCAAGTTGTGCTCGGAGGGAATCTCGTTCAGTCTAAAAAAAATCGATAAAAATGTTCTAACGAAATGAGGATATTACCTCAGAAATCTTTATAACTTTTTGTTTGGGCAGGAGACAATACAGCGGTACAAACGTACGATAATGTAGACAAATGTTGAATACATGCACAGATCTGAACCTGAAACACACAACACCACAATCAAAGAAAGTTTACCTGCAGAGCTCGAATATTTGACGCATGTTCTGTCAATTGTTTCGTCTGGATACGACTAACGTGGTCTGACTGCATCCCAAGATGTTCTCTCTGGGCACGGATCTCCTCCAACTCAGATAGCAATCCCTTCACTTTCAGGTGTAACTGGGCATTATCCCTCTGGAGCTGACGAACTTTGTGTGTGTCATGGCTGGCTTCAGATAATTGTCTGGTGATTGTGGCTTCTCGTTCTTTTCTGAGGTTTGTTACCTACAGGATAGAAAGATGCGATACTGATCAAAGATATGAGAGACTTTTATAAACAATTTTCACTCAAAAATGCAAATTACAAGACATTTTAAACAGTTAAAATGCTAATTCCACAGGACTTGCAGGCAAAAATGGTACCATTCTACAGGTTTCAAGCTCTCGGTTCCAGCAGACTAGGCCAGGGTAAATCAGTGAACCTTCCGCAGTACCAGTTGCTGCTAGCTAATTACCTCAGCTTCATGTTGTAACTTCAATTCATCAAGTATTCGCTGCTGTTCAACTTTATCATGTTCGTACTCTGATTTCAGGAAGGAGAACTCATAGCGAAGTTTGTTGTATTCTGATCTATATTTCTCTGTTTCGACATCAAGCGTCATAAACCTCTCCTTGTATGCTTGCTCCAATTCATCTGAAATCTGCATGCGCATGATATCGAGGCGCTGCGGCGTAACCACTTGGGTTTTGAGATCGTCAACCTGAGCAAGTAAATCTGAATTCTCTCGTTTGGCCTGTTCTATCAAAGACTTGTATTTCTCTTGCATCAGTTTGCTTTCTTCTATTGTGTTCCTGAGTTCATTTTGTAGCTGCATATATTCATCTTGTAGTCTGAAATGCAGAACAGATAAGTATAGTGTGTCGTACAGGCACGAATCCCCCAGCCCAGGTATCCCCTCTTTTTTTGTAATGAAAACTTAATGGAACTTTCTTTCAGTCATCTCCATTTCCATTACAGAAACACACATGACATCACACCTACCCTCTATGTTCCGCCTTCAGTCTTTGATAATTTGTCCGATGCTGTTCACTTCTCATCTTCTCATCTGCCAACATTTTCTGTGTCTCTGTCTCTGTCGCTAAAACAGGCATAGATCGCCCGAGTCTTTCTCCACTCGGATACATTGAGGCCATGTTTGATGTCCTGCAAGAGACAATCATTTCATGTGGAGTAGGCCTAGGCCCCTACTTACTAGCCTATTTAGGCTATTAGCCTAGCTAATAACTAAGCTAGGCCTATTTAGGCTGCAAAATAAAACTCGAAAAAAGCCGAGGTGCGACGCAAATGCTTCTTAAACCCAGGGAAATAGGTCCAGCAAGCCAACTAGCCTACCGGTAGGTCCTACAATACAGAATAAATGCGAGCAGGAAGACGCCGGACAAGCCCACACATGCATCAAAGAAGCACTAGGCTACTGCATGCACTTGACTGTGTGTGTGTAGGCCTACATGCGGTGTAGGCCCTAGCAGGCTATGCAGCACGCCAGCACACTTTTCTCGCAGGTAAAACATGCGATTGCCTTAAAATCGATAGGCCACTTGGGTAAATGGGAAATGAAAATATTCACCTGCTGCAATAAAGTATATGGGACGTAAATCTAAGTGGGGAAGACTATTTTTGAGGGCAATTCGACTGAAATTTTTGATTGTTTACATCGGTAACGACTTCCGGTCGTTGTTGTTGTCGTGTCACAAATACGCATCAAAGACACCGGAATCCATCCAGCAACATGAGCGATGCCGTCGGCAGCTGAAGATAATCGTGTCTTTGCGGTGATTCGGCTTCAGACAGCTCGGATTTTCCGCTCTTCTTTTTTGGTTGTTCGAAAACATTTCTCGCTATGAGCCGCATCAAACTTAACCATGTTAACTACTGAAAGAAACACTGCCCCTTAGTAGGCCTACTGGATTTACCAATATCATGAATGGTACGACCTCAAGAGAGAGACGCACTCCAGACAGGGCGGTAGTAGCAACACGCCTTGCTGCAAACCTTTCCATATGCTTTGTCGGGATAAGTTTGTATGGACTACCGTGGGATCAAGCATGCATGATCATTTCACACGTTGCATGAGCAAGAGAGTGCCGCCGCAATTACCCCACCCAATTCACAACACGGGCGAGAGTTTCATGCTGCAATTATTTTGATCTCAACACCTATTTTTCAGGTATTGTCTACCTTGGTTGCTGGCAATTTCAAAGCATTATAAAAGGGATAAGAGTGGATAAGGACACAAGACGGTTAGCCTACCCCAGGGGTTTTAACTCCAGTACGGATGATCATCTCAAAACATGTGCTGGAATGGCTTCATATCTGGGATTCCCATTTTTCGGTGTGACCGTAAGTCTGGCAAAGGAAAAGAAATCTATAGAAAGTGTCTTTGAACAAAGAGCAGATGAGGCCCTTTGGATTTCAAACAACCTTTCATGTTCATAGAGGCGTAGGCCTATCACTACATGTACATAACTCGACAGCGGAAGGATCCAAAAGATGTACCGGTAGCACCACTCCACGCGATTACAGTTCTATGCACCAATATGCTCACATTCTTTTTGACAGAAAAAGGCTTCTAACTGCCGTGCTATTTCGAGGATGTCCGTTTTGTTTGAAAAATCACCTCATTGTAGCGAAGGACTCCCAAATAGGGGACACGTTATCGCAGTTTACGCTCTTCAAACAGGTAGGCTACCGTCAACGCATGGTCATCACACCTAAAAACTCTGCATTTTTCGCTTCTGCCTGCAATTTGACACTAAAAGTGACTGTGAAAAATTATCAAGAACGGTTCCAGGTCCTTCACGGAAGACAAAAGATTGATGTGCAATTGTAATGCATACATTTGTTGTCTCAAAATTTAGTGAAACCTTGCAAAATAGTCATGCACCTGCCCTTTTTTCATTAGATTGCCCATCTGGTTGGGCGAAGATCCGTCATATATGTTACAGCGTCTTCAAGACCCCACTCTCGCTGGTTGACGCCGAGAAAGATTGCGCTGGCCGCAATGCAAGCCTTATCTACCCTGGCGTCGCATGGATCAGGGAAGTAGCCAGCTTGACCTCCAGCTTTCCTTCCGAATGGTGGACGAGGCTACCACAGAGCAGAACTGGCATAGGTGCGTTTTACTTGTTGGATGTAACCATGATGTACGGACGTTGGTAGAATTGGACTATAAAGCCTTACTTGTCCCACTGTCCACGCAATGGCCAACGGGTTCCATCTCCCATGCATAGCAACCGGAGAATGGCATTGTGACAGAGAATGATGGCTTCCTTGATGGCTTATTATTGTTCCATAAGACCATCTCCAACCACGGACTAGGCCTACGCTAAGATGTGAAATTGAGAAGCCTGGCCAATGTGCGCTGATATTTAAAAAACTCTTGAGTGTTCATGCCTTAGAAATTTAACGTAGGCCTATTGTAAACGCTTTATTTTTTATTCTAACTGAAAAGAAAAATTGCACGAATGATACGTATTTTGTAAATGATGGCAAAAGCAAAGCACAACGATTCCCATTTGTCGATTTCAGGATCAGCCGTCATACCCAATTACTCTATTAGATTCAATAAATCTGCATCTGGTGTTGTTTCCGAGGAACTCGTCGCAGAAAAGAACCAGAGCGACTTACTCCCTTATATTTGTGAAACAGGAGGTAAAACTCATTTGTTGCAAGATCTATACCACTTCCTCTGCCAACACTACACTAAAGAACGTACACACACCCAATTAGTAACGCCGGGAAGCCTGTATGTGACGTCATGAGGTAACACTCTCGATTAGTCACGAGGTTTATATAATCGGCAATTCTGAGTCGAACAATAACAAATGTCGTCGTCTATGGCAACATCATAACTTCCAAACGTCCCGCTCCATTATAGATACTTTCTTGGGCAAATGGAGTCATTGGACCGATTGGTCGTCATGCACCAGGGGGTACGGCGGCGGCAGCAAATTGAGGCGAAGGTACATAGTGGCTCCTGGAGGGAGCACGAGACGAGAAGAAAACGTCACAGCATGTAACGAAGACCCTCCGATATGGGGGTCGGGCCCTTTTTTCGGGAATTCAAGTAAGATCATTGGAATTTATTTTTTGAGGATGGAGGAAGCTTCAAAGAATAGCACTTGATTTGATGAGGTTTACGTTAACATCAAAATACGAACTATACATAAGTGCCAATGATATATCTGGAAAATCTTCACCCTGAATGTGACGTCAACGTCAGAAATCAATGATTTAGCAGTGACTGCAATGTCAAGGGTGGAAATCGTTGTTGCTGATTTTAAATGTGATATGTTACATGTACAATGTAGTCGACGATATCGTTTTTTATTCCAGGTCTGCCCTACCACTGGGCTGGCTGCTGGTTTGTCGCGAAGAGAATGTTATCTACGATAGGACTAATATCGCTGGAGAAGAACGAAAGCCTTTTGGACACGAACTTTGACATCAGATTAGCAAGTGTCGAAAAGTGTTCCATCCTGGGTTACTCACTTGAATACAGAATTTTGGCCCTGCGAAATGGGGAATGTTTTGCTCTGAACACGACTGGAAGTGGAACCGAGTACCAGTTGGGAGGAGCGTCTGCATCTTGTCGAAATGGCAAAGGAGGGGGCAATGCCATTGATGTCTACATTAATACAAGCAGTAAGTCCCAGATAGCAATTTAGAAAATACTAATAGGATATCGCTTAGGCCTGCCGCACACTGGAGCTATCTGCTGAGCAAAAAGTCAGTCGAGACCGTTTGCTCAGCAGATAGCTCCAGTGTGCGGCAGGCTTTAAATGAACATCTAAAAATTTTGTCGAGCGCTGAAGTATCTCAGTATCCGGCTTAAAACCCCTTTCACTGCCCCTTTTATCATTTTTAGGGGGGATTTTATTAAAACAACGTACTCCTGACCAAACAGTCGATTTCATTTTCAGCACCCATCCAAGCAGAGTGGGGAGCTTGGTCAGCCTTTTCCCCCTGCAATGCCCCGTGTGATGGCGGTGTTACTAACAGGACCCGGGAGTGTTCCAACCCGCCACCGTTCAGTGATGCAGAAGAAAGCTGCACCGGAATCTACACCAAGGGCGATACATGCAACACATTCAAATGTCCCGATGATTTTGGTGAGTATGCTGTCAAATACACTCCATGACTCGACAATTGGACATCTTTAAGAGATAACCAGGCCTGCATGTCTTTACATTAGGTAATTGATTAAAAAAGCAAAAAGTAGAAGAACAAGCACATGACCTATAACATTCATTGGAAATGTATGAAATTAAAGGTTGTAATAAAAATCAGTACGAAAGTGATATGATCGCCACCTGCCGACCAGAAAACGGTATATCAAAAGCCTGAGGGCAAATTATAAGGCCAACATGGGAATGGTTTTGCAAAGGGAAATTGAAGACGCATGATTATAGTCAATAATGCCAGTGAGGTGACACTTCTCTGAGACTCCGCATCTGTGTCATTACTTCAGATTATCAGTTAAACCTCGACACTACTTATTTGATAAGTACTATCTGGAGAGGGCGTGTTTTGAGACAGGTAATTTCAAGGGACCAATCAAATAGCCTACTAATTGTACGTGTACATGAACTTCACGAAATAATACATGCATGTATGTACATGTACATGTATTTACGACTGATACCAACCTGATTGGCCACTAGGCATTTTCAAAAGCAAACAAACTTCACAAAGCTTTATTGGAGCTCTTAACGGAAATTGCCGAACAATCCCCGAAGAGGACGCCAATATCGTTTTGACGGCGCGGCATCTCCCTGGACCATAAAAATCATATCATATCTCATATCTTAATGTTAGTGGTTGCTGTGTGCGTATCAGTAAGTATGTTTGAGGAATCATAAACATCGCAGCGCAAATTGGCCAGGTGACGTCAAAGTCTCTGCAATCATTGGATGAACTTGTCGACAGTTTTCAAAGCGTCGAACCCAAGTTGATGGGAAGGAGGCATAGCGGCACGTCTTAACAGGAATTGAGTGGAGATATTAAAATAAAAGAAAGAGCAACCGATCGAAACATTCTTATCAAATGCACTTGAGTTTTAGGTTCGAATAATAGATGTATGTTTTGGCGTTCGTGGAGTTACATACTACCTAGATAGAGAACGAGGCGAGTCACGGCCATTGTGCTATCGACGGACGTCGGCCCAGAACTGAGAGAGCTATAAACTTTTATTATTACATAACTTTTCATTATTACTTAAACGGACGTTCGGCTTGGATATCTAGCGCCAGCTTTCTGCAAAAGTAATGGACTGTTGAACATACTGACAACCTAAGGATTGGAATTAATTGGTAAAAATCTCAGAAAGGTGGTGAAAAATAAGTTATTATTCGAACGAGCAGAGACGTTTGTTACACTGACGACAACGTAACTTCACAATGCGTTTGTGTCATCTTTTGTTCATTTTCGTCTTGAACGTGGTTTACATTGTCGACTTCGAAGTTGTATTTGGAAGCGTTCTGTCTCAGGAGGATAGGAAGAATCATGTTGACCAAAACCATCATGGTGTGTTTGACCATAATGACGAAAGAGAACCGCACGTTCAGCACGATGTGAAGAACCACGTAGGGGATAACAAGATTAAGAACGTGAAGATTGTTTCTCAACACAGAGGTTGTAAGGAAGATGAAACGGAAAGAGATGCTAGTGAAAGAATAATCGGAATCTCAGATGTGGCCAGAGACGCCACACCTCGGATAAAAGACCTTGGACTGAGGAAAGTACGTTTTCATTCCAGCCAAAGCCAACCAGGAAATTCCCGCTGGGGGAAAGGGCATAGAAAGAAGCCTGGTCGAAGAGGAAGGATCTCTTCCCCATCGCCAGACCGTAGACGACCGCCTCTACAAATGGGTAGTCCAATCGTGGAAATGACAATAGGACCCTGGGAGGAGTCGTCGAGTGGCGGGAACAGGCAGCAGACGACATTTCAAAGTCAAAAATCGGTCAAAGGTGGTGGCAAAAGAAGTCTTACAATGAGGAATACAGGTTCTAGTACTTCAGGGAAGGGCATTTTGGGTACCGACGGTGATACTGGAGTTACGTCGGGGAGCAACATGCGTGATACAACGAGTCAAGCTGATGCGGCCACCATGCCAACCATACCTATGACAGAAAGTACTAAAGAGCCCGCGGTTGGCACGGAAAAGCGTGAGGAAAGAACGAAGGATGCAAAAACAGAGCGATCCCTGACTCCAGGATCAGTCCATACTGAAGACAGTGCGTGGGTACGAACTATTCGGAGTGCCTCAGATAGAACATCGAGGGAAAGCTCTGTGGGAACGTTGGGATCAAACGATAAAACTAGCGATGTAAAAAACTCAGTTACCAAAACAATATACTCAATGAAGCCAAGCTCCAACACAGCTACATTCGGAAATCCCAAAAGTAAGTTGAAGAATTGGTTCTCCCGGACTTGCAGTTTAATCAAAGTCACTACATCAATGCACTGCTGTTTGTACCATTTCAGAATACAAGGCGATTGGTTGCCATTCGAGTCTAGCGAGCTTACGCCCGTTGGATGGGAAAGCATGTGCCTTTTTAAATGGAAAGGGTTCAAACAAGGACATGTTCATCAGAAAGTGTGCATTTTGTGCCGACATGGTTGTCAGAACGCCGATTTTTGCTGTCGATGCGGATGAAGGTTGTTACGCAGGTAGGTTGAACTCCTTGTGGAGGTTTTGCCGTCTACAACGATTTATTTTCTAAAATCTGCCATTTCCGTCATTGGTTGACTAGAAATTGCATACCTGAATCTCAGCAGAAAAATCTGTGCGAGCCATGTCTGTCTGGCATATGTCTACGTTGATTTCATTGACATCACATTGTCAATTGCAAAGAGTATAAGCAAATAACGGTGCTTTACGACATCATTTGCTTCATGATAATTTTCAGGCCAGGTGTTGAGTTACCAAACTATCGCATCGCGTCGTGAACAACAAGTTGATTCAATCAATATCTTATCAATAGATAAATCATCCGCCAGTTACTCTGTTCGTGTTAGATTGCCTGACAACGAGAAAATGAGCAAACACTCTTGTTGACCTGTGTCTCATGCTGGTTTCTGGTCGACGGTGATAAAGCCTGAAGCTGCTCCATTATTAATGACGTCACTCCCTACCTTCAGGGCGTCAGCTTGTGGAGGCTTGTAATTGGTTGAATTAACGTCACAAAAACAAATCAAATCCGCTTAGATTGCGAACGATAATTTGGATGAGAAAAGAAATGAACATGGCCGACGAAACTTTAAACATTCATTTTGCATTTATCTACTTACGTTTCATAAGCGAAAGAATTGACGTGTAATGTTGGAGCCAATCGTAAATTATCGAACAAGATGTGTGTTGCTGGTGAAGATGACCGGTTGACTACATATGTTGTCGGCCAAAAGTATGGTAAGCTGATCTTTTATTCGAGGTCCTAGCAACAGCCATCGTGTTTACAAAGTTGTTGCCGTGTTAGTTTTTGAACTCGCATGGCCAAATGATGAGCCACTTCGGCACGACGGTTTAAATTGGCTACCTGCACAACGGTTTTATTCACAATCTCCTCAACTATCGCCGATATACATACATACGTGGCTGCCTGAAAAAGGAAAGGTCACAAGATCGTATAATCCCTTGTATGTACATGTTGCAGTTGATATGGTGAACTATGACATAGAAATTAGGAGCTCAATTTTCTGGGAATGTGCTGGACCAGGCGAGGTTCCTGAAGTCCCACTACCAAAATCATTGCGACCTGCCATCCCTACGAATGACGCCACCAACCTGCTACAGCTAACCGTCAATGAGGCACCCATGTCAACTTACTCCCGACAAGAGGTTACGGAAATCAAGTGAGTGACAAAATTTTGAGTTCTTTGTGTAACAACTAATTTGAGCACTAGGACCCGGAATAAGAAGCAACTGTTTCAAAATGAGATTTCAGCATTTCCCTTGAAGCAATCTCGTGGATCCCCCAATATTGATCCAGGCCATTTTTCTGAAACTCTTTCAGTATGGCCCAACAGCAACCTTGGGGTCGTAGACGACTTCCACCGACATAATGGTGCCACACCCTTGATACTGACGTTTGTTCTGCACCACCAACAAGGACTCGTGAACAAAATAAAACGTATTTTCATGCAACATTGCGATGATGATATCGACGACGATCAACTAGTACCATGTCCTTTCGTATTTCAGAAATTTCCTGACAGAGCTAGCCAACAAGACGATATTCACATCTGACACCAATGAAACAACAATTTTCCTCGATGAATTTGTAAAAGCTACTTATCGTTTATTATCCTCAAAATACTTCGCTGAATCTTCAGAGGTAAGGTGTTCTTGCAGGGGAAATGTACGAAATCACGTCTTGCATACGTCGGGCAGATCTATTATGTACAGTCACTTTTTGTTGCGACAGCCTCTGTACAGTATGGCTACCTTCGGAAATGTTACCTTTGGCAATCGCCGGTACCGGTAATAGAATTTATCGCTGTCCTTAGACTGAATCGTCGGCCCATGATTGATGCCGGTGTAAGACAGTCTCGTCCCCAGACATTGCTCAAACTTCATCTATGTATGCCTCTTATCTCTTATGCACTGATGGTTGCTTTTAATTCACAGGGGAGTGCAGTCGCGGCAAGCGAGGTTCAGTATGTTCTTGAGTCGTGTATTAAAAAGGCTTCCGAGTCGCTTCAGTCTGAGGTCGTTATTCTCATCAAACATGGAAGTATAGGTTGGTGTTACTAATTATCAGCAATATTTGCAAAGTATCATATTACATGTAGCCTATACATGTATATTTCTCACGGACGACCAGAGTACGTCAAACCAACAAATGTATTGGCCCAAATGTAAGGGCCCAGGAGCCATACCCACATCTTTTTCTTTTCAGATGTTGAACTAAGTGGAGAGCTCGCGTCCAAGGCCAAGAAGGAAGGAGTTAGCCTCCCGCAATTCAGATGGCCTATGAAAAACGGAGACTGTCTCATCCCCGCATCCTATTTCAAAAATTCAAAGGAAAGAAACGAACCAGTGCAGCCAGGAGATAAAGCAGTTGATGGTAGGTTTAAAAAGTCCCAACTTGAGACTTTTTGACTGTGTAATCCTTGTGCTACACAGGGAATTACACCATGAAGTGCTTGAACACGTGATCGTAGTGGTAAGGTCTCGATATTATGTTAATTTTTATCTCAATTTCAGAGCCTAATTATATTTCGTTCGTTGCTGTCGCAATAAAGAAAGAAACATTAAATCTGCCTTTACAGTTGGAGGAAGGGTGAGTAATGAAAATCAGGCCCCGAAGCAAAGGCACAAAACAATATTTCTTGATATAAATCAGAGATTCTGACTGGGTTAATTATGCAGGGTGTTGCAGTCATAGAATGTTACGTATCGATAATTGGCGTTCCGAGACGGCGTAAACATTGAGATCACAAGAAGTTAGAATGGAAGGAAAGAACAAGAAATCGTGAGGAATATCAGCACCAAGGAATAAAATCCAATGTCTTTGTTTCCTGCCGCACATCACTATTACATGTAATAATGCTTATACTTCTGTACATGCATACATTCGTACATTTACATTTACGGTGAAGCTTAACGTACACCCGTGCCCAAAGCAACAAGGAAGACTAAGTAAATTCTCGCTTCTTTTCTTACCACTGCTCATATTTTCAGAACTTCCAATGATACCAACGTCTCAATGATAACGGACGTTGTAACATTCTCCACCTCCGCCAAGAGACCAAAGAATATCCAACAACCCGTGGTGTTGACGCTACTGCACAGTGAACCAGTGCCAAACATCACCAAAGCCGCTTCGTTTCAGGTGGAAACCGAATGTGTCTTCTGGGACTATTCTCTTAGGTACATGTAACTTTGTGCGTTCACTAACGTTAGGGAGTTTTCGCAAAGCCCCCGAAACGCCAACGCGAACGCCAAACCCATTGTTCGATGCCACGAAGAGAGCGCTGAACAAAAGCGTAGACGTTCGCGTTGGCGTTTCGGGGGCTTTGCGAAAACTCCCTATTACGTACTTGTCAGCGGAGGCCTAGCCAATATCCTATTGCCAATAACTGAAGACGACAATTAAAAATTTTGCAAATCCCAGAAAAGCGAACCCCATGGCTCTATTTTTAAACTGTGCGTAAGAGGTAAATAATGCCAATTTCAGCCCTCAAACTGGTGGTGCATGGTCAACACGAGGTTGTAAGATGCACAGCACTAATCAAACCCACACCGTCTGCCAATGCGACCACATGACCAGCTTTGCCGTCCTGATGAAATTCAGGCCATATCATTCGCCGGTAATTATTCAACTGGTAACTATTGTAGCAGAACCTTCTTTCAGGGAAGTAGCCTTAAAATGTCAAAATGCAAAAATGGGACTTGTTATACAATATGTGATATTACTTCCACCAGAAATTGGCGTAATATATTTCTGCTTCCACGGAATAGACATGTGACCAACTCCGAAGTAGATCTTTGCAAGAGAAACAGCACAGGCTACTAGCGGCATTCCTGAACATTTCCTGTCGGTTTTGGAGCATTTTTATCGGTCCTGTGCGAAGGATAGCGATAGGTCGGCTTGAACGCCAATGCAACCAGCGGCAACTCCCTTTGATCTGAGTGCAAGACGCCTCCGGAAATTTGAATTTGGTTCCTGAGTGGTCCTTTCTCTTATTTTCAGTCCTATGTAGTTTTAGATATCGTCACGTATGTCGGCGTCAGCGTATCCATACTGAGCCTACTGGCCACGTTTGGTATCTTTATTTACCTGAAGGATAGCTTACACAGCGAAAGAACGACCATCCACAAAAACCTGATGGTAGCGATAGGACTTGGTCAGCTGATCTTCATATCAGGAATAAATGTCACTCAAGATAAAGTAGGTTGTAAAGGGAATCACTTGAAAAATATTAATATTAGTTCTATATTTGTTTGTCTTCCCGTACACGGGAATCTGCAGCCGACCATTGCCGACGAGGTCGACAAGGATTTCCCGTTCTGTCATATATACATGTACTCACAAATATCGCGGGACCAGTTACGACGGCCTTTACCACGATGAAGGAACGACAACGATTATTATAAGGACGACGGGGTCGATGAGGATGGCAGTGACGATGCCGACGAGGACGATGTTGACAACGATGTCCTTGTTCTCATTTCCTCCTGGATTCTCTCGGAAATATTAGGGAGTTTTCGCAAAGCCCCCGAAACGAACATCTCTCCTTTTGTTCGGTGCTCTGTTCGTGGCATCGAACAATGGGTTTGGCGTTGGCGTTGGCGTTTCGGGGGCTTTGCGAAACCTCTATACTAAAGAAACTTGACCCTAAACTGCATGATTTTTAAGCAGAATGCGTATTCATTACCTCTTTGTCTCTCTATTTTCTTCATCTTTTACAGATTACATGTACAGCAATAGAGCAGTCGCGGCAAGCGAGGTTCAGTATGTTCTTGAGTCGTGTATTAAAAAGGCTTCCGAGTCGCTTCAGTCTGAGGTCGTTATTCTCATCAAGCATGGAAGTATAGGTTGGTGTTACTAATTATTAGCAATATTTGCAAAGTATCATATTGCATGTATACATGTATATTTCCCACGGACGACCAGAGTACGTCAAATCAAATGTAAGGGCCCAGGAGCCATACCCACATCTTTTTCTTTTCAGATGTTGAACTTAGTGGAGAGCTCGCGTCCAAGGCCAAGAAGGAAGGAGTTAGCCTTCCGCAATTCAAATGGCCAATGAAAAACGGAGACTGTCTCATCCCCGCATCCTATTTCAAAAATTCGAAGGAAAGAAACGAACCAGTGCAGCCAGGAGAGGAAGCAGTTGATGGTAGGTTTAAAAAGTCCAGTGACTTGAGACTTTTTGACTGTGTAATCGTTTGTGCTGCATTTCACAGGGAATTACATCATGAGGTGCTTGAACACGTGATTATGGTGGTAAAGGTCTCGATCTTATGTTAATTTTTATCTCAATTTCAGAGCCTAATTATATTTCGTTCGTTGCTGTCGCAATAACGAAAGAAACATTAAATCTGCCTTTACAGTTGGAGGAAGGGTAAGTGATGAAAGTCAGGCCCTGAAGCAAAGGCACAAAACTAATATTTCTTGATAAAAATCAGAGATTCTGACTGGGTTAATTATGCAGCGGGTGTTGCAGTCATAGAATGTTACGTATCGATAATTGGCGTTCCGAGACGGCGTAAACATTGAGATCACAAGAAGTTAGAATGGAAAGAAAGAACAAGAAATCGTGAGGAATATCAGCACCAAGGAATAAAATCCAATGTCTTTGTTTCTTGTCGCACATCACAATGCTTATACATGTACTTCTGTACATGCATACACGTACATGTACATGTAGGCCTACATTACACGGTGAAACTTCAAAAGTAGACCCGTGCCCAAAGCAACAAGAAAGACTAAGTAAATTCTCGCTTCTTTTCTTACCATTGCTCATATTTTCAGAACTTCCAATGATACCAACGTCTCAATGATAACAGACGTTGTAACATTCTCCACCTCCGCCAAGAGACCAAAGAATATCCAACAACCCGTGGTGTTGACGCTACTGCACAGTGAACCAGTGCCAAACATCACCAAAGCCGCTTCGTTTCAGGTGGAAACCGAATGTGTCTTTTGGGACTATTCTCTTAGGTACATGTAACTTTGTGCGTTTCACTAACGTTAGGGGGTTTTCGCAAAGCCCCCGAAACGCCAACGCCAACGCCAAACCCATTGTTCGATGCCACGAAGAGAGCGCTGAACAAAAGCATAGACGTTCGCGTTGGCGTTTCGGGGGCTTTGCGAAAACTCCCTATTACGTCCTTGTCAGCGGAGGCCTAGCCAATATCCTATTGCCAATAACTGAAGACGACAATTAAAAATTTTGCAAATCCCAGAAAAGCGTAGCCCATGGCTATTTTTTTGTGCGTAAGAGGTAAATAATGCCAATTTCAGCCCTCAAACTGGTGGTGCATGGTCAACACGAGGTTGTAAGATGCACAGCACTAATCAAACCCACACCGTCTGCCAATGCGAACACATGACCAGCTTTGCCGTCCTGATGAAATTCAGGCCATATCATTCGCCGGTAATTATTCAACTGGTAACTATTGTAGCAGAACCTTCTTTCAGGGAAGTACATGTAGCCTTAAAATGTCAAAATGCAAAAAAAGGGACTTTGTGATATTAGGGCCTACTTCCACCAGAAACGCAATATATTTCTGCTTCCACGGAATAGACATGTGACCAACTCCGAAGTAGATCTTTGCAAGAGAAACAGCACAGGCTACTAAAAGCAGCATTCCTAAACATTTCCTGTCGGTTTTGGAACATTTTTATCGGTCCTGTGCGAAGGATAGCGGTAGGTCGGCTTGACGCGAATGAACGCCAATGCAACCAGCGGTAACTCCCTTTGATCTGAGTGCAAGACGCCCCTGGAAATTTCTGTCCGAGGGACTTTGTTTTCCTTTGCAATTTGGTTCCTGAGTGGTCCTTTCTCTTATTTTCAGTCCTATGTAGTTTTAGATATCGTCACGTATGTCGGCGTCAGCGTATCCATACTGAGCCTACTGGCCACGTTTGGTATCTTTATTTACCTGAAGGATAGCTTACACAGCGAAAGAACGACCATCCACAAAAACCTGATGGTAGCGATAGGACTTGGTCAGCTGATCTTCATATCAGGAATAAATGTCACTCAAGATAAAGTAGGTTGTAAAGGGAATCACTTGAAAAATATTAATATTAGTTCTATATTTGTTTGTCTTCCCGTACACGGGATTCTGCAGCCGACCATTGCCGACGAGGTCGACAAGGATTTCCCGTTCTGTCATATATACATGTACTCACAAATATCGCGGGACCAGTTACGACGGCCTTTACCACGATGAAGGAACGACAACGATGAATGATGCTAAGGACGACGAGGTCGATGAGGATGGCAATGACGATGCCGACGATGACGATCTTGACAACGATGTCCTTGTTCTCATTTCCTCCGGGATTCTCTCGGAAATATTAGGGAGTTTTCGCAAAGCTCCCGAAACGAACATCTCTCCTTTTGTTCGGTGCTCTGTTCGTGGCATCGAACAATGGGTTTGGCGTTGGCGTTGGCGTTTCGGGGGCTTTGCGAAACCTCTATACTAAAGAAACTTGACCTTAAACTGCATGATTTTTAAGCAGAATGCGTATTCATTACCTCTTTGTCTCTCTATTTTCTTCATCTTTTACAGATTACATGTACAGCAATAGCTGTTCTACTTCACTTTTTCTTTTTGGCAAGTTTTATGTGGATGTTGGCCGAGGGTTTACATCTGTATGCCAAAGTTGTGTGGGTTTTCTCAGGAGGGAAGAATATGCTACCCCTGTATTACACGCTTGGTTGGGGTACGTAGGAGAATTTATTTACTTAAAGTGATCAATAGACGTTGGGTGGTGAAATGGTACACTTGCGTCTATTCGGAACAGGTCATCCCAAATCTGATTGATCAACTGAATCAAAGGTCAAATTTTGGATCATTCCTGCAAATAGCACTGGCAGGTGGCTTTTTAAGCTTCGTGTGAAATTTGTTCGACTTCTTGGATACTTCTAAACTTGACGTCAAACGATCACACTGACCTTGACTAACTGTGTTTACTTCCAGCTGTCCCAAGCATAATCATCATAATATCATCTGGGATACGGATTGATGGCTACGGTAACGAAGAATAGTACGTTTAATTGGCTTACTGGAATTTGTGCAAAATCAAAATGCGCAATGGAAAAATGCGCAAAGGGGAGATATCATTATTCAAAAACACACCATTCGAATCTCGCCAATCACGTTTCATGTCCCATGGACCCTAGACGTGATCATCATTCTTGAACGCTCATGCATACGGTAATATATACGCGTGATCAGTCCGTTACTTTTGGTAATGCCGCTGTAGAGGATGAAATTTTTCATCCAATTTTCTGAATATGCTCAATAAAGGCCTACACTGAAGCCCCAATAGGCCCGGAATTTCGGGAAAAAATGGATTTGATCGTGTAAAGTTTGCATTGTTATGGTTCAAACTTATGGAATATTATGCAAATATCAGTGAGTGAACTCGCGCACTCTCGGGGAACCCCCAAACCCCTTGTTGGGACCACAGTCCTTCCTATCTGCTTTTGTTTTTGTATGGGATCTTTCATATTGTTCATTCACACACACAAAATTGACGTAGGCCTAACCATTATACCCCGGTACTCACTTAGCGAAGCGGCTCACTGGGCTGTCCCGAGTAACTTATCGATCCACACACCAGACTTCGTCTCAACACAATGCATGCGCCCTTCTGGGAATCCCAACACTCGAGGCCAGGAGACTCACGCAATGCTATCGGACGCGCAAGAAAGCCTGGAGCGAGGTCAATTTTGTTGCGCATTTTCCCATTGCGCATTTTGATTTTGCGCCAATTCCAGTAAGCCCGTTTAATTTACGCCTACATGTATTTGTTTGGAGACGCCATGCATTCTTGCCGCGTGATAACCTTACAAATTATGAGAGTAATGATGGCGTTATGCGTCACGAGTTTGAAACGCCATCGTACTCCTTGCTGGATAGTGACAAACTTTATCAAAACGATAGCTTTCATTTATTGTAACGTCAGGGAATAATATCCAAGAATAGAGCACAAAAGGCGACACACAAAATGAAATAATAAGCGAAGTCGTCCTCCTGACCAGAAATTTTAGCACATTTTCGACCCCAATCGGGGTCTTCTTCAGGCTGGCACTTTCAAGTCGAGCTACCAGAAGTATAAGCAATAATGCGCATTATGTCACTGATGCAAAATCGTCTTGTAACTCCACATGTATCCTGAAATCGTTTCAGTTGTTGGTTATCCGTGGAAGATGGTATAATCTGGGCATTCATTGGTCCCGCACTAACGGTCATTGCCATCAATCTCCTGATATTGATACTAGTGGTTAGAATAGTGGTATTATCAGCAGGAAGTATTCCGCAGACTAAGGACCCAAAGTTTACAACCCAGGCATGGTAAGTTCATGCTTTGAACTGGGCGCGGTAATGGGACAGATGGTGAAGAACAGTGCAATTGTATCGGTGTAACCTGACCGTTTCATGATTGTGGTACTCACCTTTTTCTTTTGACATTGCATCTGAATATAAATGGTTTACTGGTTAAAAGCAACGACCTTTAATACGGTATCAAAAACTAGAAGTTTTACTAATTTCTCTTAGTAACTAGATTTCAACTCATAGGTCTATGTGGTATAACTACTGACTATCGTTTCTCTCCTTGTAGGTGTGCCATCAAGGGTATCGTCATCTTGACACCAATACTCGGAGTCTCGTGGTTGTTCGGGTTCCTCGCCATCAACCGACACCTGCTCGTCTTCGAGTTCATTTTCACCTTTCTGAATGCTTTCCAAGGATTATTTATCTTTCTCTTTCACTGTGTGGGAAACTCCGAGGTGCGTAGTGACTGCAACCACCGACTGCCCTTTAGGTTCTTCTGCACCAAGTGCAGATGGCCTCAAAAAGCCATCACTAAATACGTTTGTACATCGTATCGAATGTTAGGCCTATCATCTTGAGTGAATAGCAGATTAAGAAATGTAACATATTATGTCGAAGATAAGAAGGGGTGGGGGTGAGGTAGAAGTGTCAGGCCCGTGCACCCATGTGTGGAATTTTTCATGTATTTGAGGCTCTGGGTTCCATTCCCGGCGCGTGATAAATTCTGATATCCAAAACAGAAGCACAAAAAAAACGACACACAAAATGATAGTAAACACAAAGTCGTCTCCAAATCTTGCAAATTTTCGACCCCAACCGGGGTGTTCCTCCAGGCACGTGATAAATTCTGCTTATCTTATTAGGTGCGGGCAGCGTTCAAGAGAAAGCGGGAGCAGAGTTCATTATCAAAGGAACTACAGAGTGTACGGATTTCAACTCCCCTGACTAGCAAGTCCAGTAAGGTAAAAATTCACTTCCATCAGTTTAATACCCTAGGCCTATGCTCATTTCCATCTCTATCTACCATAGCAATCTTGTAAATTACATGAATGAGAAAATCTCCATTAATGATGCGTACCATTTACTACATTTTGTACTTCAACATCATGAGCCCGGCGTACACGTACATGTAATACAATAAAACGTTTCGTGCCTGATTGCTTTCAGCTACGTATCCCCGTTATTGTGATGAGTGATTATGAAAAGGGGAAGCTCGGGAGTTCTGGGAGTCTTTCTTCCGTTTGCAGCGGGGCGAAGGTTGCTCCGTGCGAGCAACTTGGTAGGTTGGATACGATCTGTGTTTACTTTTGTACACGATGATGTGATTTGTAAAACGTCTCTCAGTTGCTTCTCAATTGAGGTCTCCAATGATGCTGTGTACATCGGCGAACCAAAGGCGAAAAAATTGAACCATATCTTCGGAACAAAAACAAAGATGATTCTGAGATTGTAGACTGTGTCTTTCCTGCAAATCAGTAGCCTAAACCTTCAGGCAGTGCACATCGCACTGAATTTAAGAACACCATGTACAAAAATAGCACATATGATCTTGAGCTGTAGCAATAACTAGACATTTTGAAACATTAGGACAGTCCATCGAAAATATTGGCATCTCCACACTAGGCTACAGACATAAAGTTAGTCTCGCTTCACCAGCCTCTCTCTCTTACAGGAGAGAGTCTGGTAGAACAGACTACAAAATCTTGTTACCGCCAGGTGGCGAGTGTAACCATAGCAATCTTGTAAATTACATGAATGAGAAAATCTCCATTAATGATGCGTACCATTTACTACTTCAACATCATGAGCCCGGCGTACACGTACATGTAATACAATAAAACGTTTCGTGCCTGATTGCTTTCAGCTACGTATCCCCGTTATTGTGATGAGTGATTATGAAAAGGGGAAGCTCGGGAGTTCTGGGAGTCTTTCTTCCGTTTGCAGCGGGGCGAAGGTTGCTCCGTGCGAGCAAATTGGTAGGTTGGATACAATCTGTGTTTACTTTTGTACACGATGATGTGATGTTGTAAAACGTCTCTCATTTGCTTCTCAATTGAGGTCTCCAATGATGCTGTGTACATCGGCGAACCAAAGGCGAAAAAATTGAACCATATCTTCGGAACAAAAACAAAGATGATTCTGAGATTGTAGACTGTGTCTTTCCTGCAAATCAGTAGCCTAAACCTTCAGGCAGTGCACATCGCACTGAGTTTAAGAACACCATGTACAAAAATAGCACAAATGATCTTGAGCTGTAGCAATAACTAGACATTTTGAAACATTAGGACAGTCCATCGAAAATATTGGCATCTCCACACTAGGCTACAGACATAAAGTGCATGATGACGCTCGTGTTGTTAGTATCGATTTGTAGGTTGTCTGCAGCTTAAAGCTATGCCAATTCAATTTTCTGGCAGGCTATCCAAAAAAAGTAAGCATGCCTCACAGCACCACGTCCATAAAAACAGTAGACGCCGCCACAAATCCAAAAAATATCAAGATCACAATCCAACAGCAACCGCACACAGAAATAGAAGAGGATTTCGAAAGTTTCGACAGCATCGGTGTATCAAGTGTATCGAGCGGTGCAAGCTTGCCGATAAGAGTTGGGCATGGGAAAGAGAGCGGAAATATAATCGAGGTAAAGCATGCAGCACACTACACCGCAAAACGGCGTTACTAGAAACGGTTTTTTTGATGCCAGGCCAATTTCTGTGTTTTTCTTATTGTTTCCCTCCTGACGGATTAAGCGGCAACTAACCCAACAATTCTAGGGCGTGTCTATTGTTGGGGAACACTGAGCTACAGAAACACTCACAGATGTTACACCGCCATCTCTGTTGGAAAGGTGCATGTTCGCTGGTTGGCTGGGCAGTGACAAGATGCATATACGTTGCATGGCGAAAGACTTGCGAGCAACTATCACATGACTTTGTGCGCATTTTTTCATTTTTTCGTATTCACTTTCAGGTGGAGAATCCATCGCATTACATTATTAACAAAAGCAAGAATGCTCATCTCCGTTGTATACCCTTCGCCAGCAAACCTGTTCTCTTTAGGAGGAAACAAACTGAACGATTCTAGAATTGCTGCGGTTCGGTGATGCTTTTGATGACGTCACCGCGAATGGGCAATTCCTATTGGCTCGCCAAGAGATCCTTCAGCCCGAAGCTGGGATCGCAGGGGATTTCAACGATGTATTACACTCTTCCTCCTAGTAAATTCCATGTACTTCGACCTTTCATAAATACGAATGCCACGTATGTAGAGCATAGTACATTTTAAACTACCTGTACATAACGTCGGAGGACGTAAGCACTTTTTGGAATCTATTTTGTTGGCATATGGCTGCTGTATAACCGATAAGAGTTGGGCATGGGAAAGAGAGCGGAAATATAATCGAGGTAAAGCATGCAGCACACTACACCGCAAAACGGCGTTACTAGAAACGTTTTTTTTTGACTGGGTTTATTTATCGAGCCGCTCGATGAATAAGCACTACTTTCGGTCTTATTTGTCAAGCCGCTCGATGAGGAGTACGTGGATCCAGTGTTATTCATCGAGCTAGCTTGACAAGCAAGCTTCAAATTCGGCATTGTTCGTCGAGCTGTCAATAAAGACAGGCCTCCATATGAATATGCAATGGCTTCAGCTTGTTTTAGTTGGGAAGTCGGCAGTGTGGTCGTGTTTCATTGCTCGCAACATGGGGGGTCTCCGAAGCCAATTTATCCTTTTTTCAACCCTTGTTTCTGCGTGATGACCCAAATCTTAGACACTATGGTCGCCTGCCTAGCTTCAGACTCTCGGTTTTCGTCAGTCTCAAGATTAATCCGCTGTGGTTTGTGGGTCAGAAACTGCCGGCGAGTCCGAACACCAGGGTGTGCCCAGGATGATGCAAGACGATTCTGTAGACGATTTTATCAGTGTCACAACTAAGGAAAAAAAATATTAACCAGTTGTTCTTTGTAGAAATTTGGAAAAGTCAACATAATTTTCTAAGAAAAGGAAAACAAAAAAAGAAAAAAAAGAAAAACATCGTGATCACACGGGAATCGAACCCTCGACCTCAGGGGTGTAAGCCCAACATCTTTGCAATGTGCCAATCAACACACTGAAGACAGTAGAAGAGTATTTATCACCTGGTTCCGGAAATACGGGCAGCTCGATGTTTAAGCCCAATTTTGCGTACTGTTCAGCGAGCCGGGCTTGATAAATAGCCACTTCCTTTTTTTTTATGCCAGGCCAATTTCTGTGTTTTTCTTATTGTTTCCCTCCTGACGGATTAAGCGGCAACTAACCCAACAATTCTAGGCCGTGTCTATTGTTGGGGAACACTGAGCTACAGAAACACTCACAGATGTTACACCGCCATCTCTGTAGGAAAGGTGCCTGTTCGCTGGTTGGCTGGGCAGTGACAAGATGCATATACGTTGCATGGCGAAAGACTTGCGAGCAAATATCACATGACTTTGTGCGCGCATTTTTTCATTTTTTCGTATTCACTTTCAGGTGGAGAATCCATCGCATTACATTATAAACAAAAGCAAGAATGCTCATCTCCGTTGTATACCCTTCGCCAGCAAACCTGTTCTCTTTAGGAGGAAACAAACTGAACGATTCTAGAATTGCTGCGGTTCGGTGATGCTTTTGATGACGTCACCGCGAATGGGCAATTTCTATTGGCTCGCCAAGAGATCCTTCAGCCCGAAGCTGGGATCGCAGGGGATTTCAACGATGTATTACACTCTTCCTCCTAGTAAATTCCATGTACTTCGACCTTTCATAAATACGAATGCCACGTATGTAGAGCATAGTACATTTTAAACTACCTGTACATAACGTCGGAGGACGTAAGAACTTTTGGAATCTATTTTGTTGGCATATGGCTGCTGTATAATTGATATAGATCTAGGCCTAATTAATACATGACATTGTACAATGTAGCGTATGTTTATTTCATTAGCTTGACTGAATATCAAATGAAGTTAGGGACATTAGAAGCGTGCCGAAGCCCGGGGTCGATAAACATAACTTTCCTGGATAAAGGCACGTAATGTCGTCTGTCGTAGTGGGCTCTGTCCTGTTCGTTACCACCTTGGCCTTCGTCACTGGTGACAGGGACTATATAGCCGCTGTCTACCAGCACAGCCCGTACGTGCCAAAAGAAGGGTGGACCCCAATGGATTTATGGAAACGAAACTTGGATGTGCACGATGAGCAGACGAAAGCAGCAGCAGATAGGTAAGCTTTAAGCTTCCCGTACTGAGTTCTGTATGTTTTGAAATGCTATTCTCATGGTGGTTTAAATAAACGTATGTAGGCCCTATGCAAAAATACACGAATTATTAGGCTGCATATAGTAAATCAGATTTTTGTCCACTCAGGTTGACATCTGCCAGTAGGCCTACATGTATTTACATGTAAATTGCCCTCATTGTTTTGCACTATACGCCGGCCAATAGATCGACACCTTTCGCGGGTCCGAACTGCCAAGTCGCAGCATATTCCCTCAGCCAATCGTAAGGGAATAGGCCTACTCACAGATGGGGAACATTCAAAGGGATTCAACGTATACAGCGGCGTTAGATACGTATCATAGACTTCGACTGATTACCGACAATCTTTTATTGACTGCCTTGAATTTTGACTACAGTAGCCTCAAGTCGGTGACAGACTGGCGCGTACGCAGCGCGTCCTAGTCCTGCAGGCGTTCCGCCTATCAGATTCTTCAGTAGGTGTTTCGGTCCGTGTTACCGCCTCCCTGATTGGTTGAACGCTTCCTGACGTGTTGCTTACGCGCCAGTCTGTCACCGCCTTCACTCTAACCTTGAGCGTTTACATGTATGTACATGTAAGTATGTAGGCCTGATTATTTCTGATGCCTAAGTGAAATCATCTGACCTCACTCAGAAACAAACAATCAGAACTATACATGCAGCCTATTCATGTTTTTTTGTGTGTCCACTGACATGACTCAAAAATACAACTGCGCGTTTTGTAATGATCGATGGCGTCGACGTTTGACGGGTCATGATCGACCCTACAGCATAATAGCGGCACAAAAGTGTGCAAAACATACCCTGATTGAATGAGATTGGCAACGAGAAAGAGAACTCTTCCCCTTGGGAAAGCATAGGGAAGGGCAAAAAGCAGGTCAAAATGATAAGCAAGATATTAGGCCTATGCAATGACGAACATCCAGTCGGCGATTGTCTGGTCCACCCCACTTAAATTACCCAGAAGGTTTTTTTTGGGGTTTTGGGATACTACATGTAACTGGCAGGGGTAAATGCCCGGCGAAGTCGGCTGATCACGCTTTAAACGACGATATCGACTTCACCTTAATACACTCTCATTTTAATTCTGTTTCAGGGAGCGGACATAATAGTTTTCCCTGAAGTGGGCATCACTGGTGAATTAATTGTGGCGATGTCACAGAGGGACACCATTGAACCCTTCAGCCCAGAATGCCGAGACCCAGCGGTTGAGACCTGGATTCCATGCGACCGTCCTGATGTTCCTAAAGCTTATCCTTTACAGCGCTTGAGTTGTATGGCGAAAGAGAACAACATCTACGTGGTGGCCAACCTGATAACGTCAGCTCCTTGTGCAGGGAAACCTGGATGTCCAGCAGATGGCAGATACAGCTATAACACTGCTGTGGTGTTTGATAGACGGGGAAAATTGGTCTTTAGATATTACAAGACGCATCTCTTCTTCGAGGTTGTGAACAACGTTCCACACGAAGCACAGATTCCAGTTTTTGATACAGACTTTGGTAGATTTGGCCTCTGTATCTGTTTTGATGTCGCCTTCAAGTTCCCCATGTTGGACCTGATACAAAAAGTTGGCATTAAGAACGTGTTATTTCCTACCTACTGGTTTGATGAACTAATTCCAGCCCTTGTCTGGCAGCAAGGGTTTGCTGCTGGAAACAATATAAATTTTCTTGCAGCAAATGCTCATTCACAGCTGACCACAGGTTCTGGGATTTTCTCAGGAAAGGACGCCCTCGCATCAGTGCACGGTCAACCTCAACTCCTCATAGCTAAAGTTCCTGTCGGTGGCCCCACGACAGAAGAGTTTCACAACTGTCACATATGCACGAAATCATCAGATCCTGCCCAAAAATACACGATACGGCCGGAGCCAGAGGAGACATTTTATGGTCACTATGATGCGGTAAGAATGAAATTTACCGAGCTGGTCAAAGACCATGACGACATTTCCATTTGTGAAAATGGCTTGTGCTGCACACTTTCCTACAAAATCCGATCAAACCCAAATAACGAGCTTTATGCATTTGGTGTGGGCAACGGCCACAGTGTGGTGAAGGAGGAAGAGGTAAACGGGGTTAGCGTACTCAACTTGGAACACAAATTGTTCATGCAATTCTGTATAGTAATGAAATGTCCGGATAAGAAAAGGGATTCGTGTGGAGTGATTTCTCCAGATGCGACCACAACATTTGACAGCTTTGAAATCAAAGGAAACTTCTCTTCTCAGAGTTTATACCCATCAGTCGTGAACGCCGGCATGACCTTTCCTGGAAGTGACGAATGGTACCATTGTCCAGGTTGTGGACGTTTGTGGAGTGCGACTGGAACTAAGCGCCCCCTGGTCTCCGCTTCGTTTACAGGAAGAGCTTATGAAAGAGACGAGATGGATCCTAGGATGCCTTAGAAAGTCTACCATATGCTTGTGACTCGTCATTCTAGATTCCTTGCCCACTTATTGTATACTTTGACCTTCGCGAATACTTTTTCTGCTTGTTTTATTACTTCGCAATGTAGCCTACAGTTAGGCCTACATCTTTCGTAATTTGTATGATTTGTATTTATTGAATACTAAAATAGGATGACCTATACCCTGGCTGGATGCGATATTGCTATGATAGATCAGTTGGGCAAGAATCCAAGGAGACCATGTCGGTTGATTTCCCTTCAGTATTCAATTTGCAGATCGCCTCATTGCGTTGATATAAGGCAAAAATGTCACTCTGCCTAAATCACTCTGTATTAGCCGGGCTGAATATCAAATTAAGTGGGGCAAGTGGAGTGAGTTCCGATAAAAGCCTCAATTTGTATGTGCAGGCCCAATTCCCTGAATAAAGACGTGAGATGTCGTCTGCTGCAGTGGTCTCTCTTCTGTTCGTGGCCTCCCTGGCCTTTGTCACTGCTGACAGGGACTACATAGCCGCTGTCTACCAGCACAGCCCATACGTGCTGAAAAAAGGGTGGACGCCGATGGATCTGTGGAAACGTAACTTGAATGTGTACGATGAGCAGACGAGAGCAGCAGCAGATAAGGTGAGTTCTCTTTTATGCCTATTTGAACATTGGCAGGTCATGCTATTTGCAGTCGATATCGCCCAGTCCCGGCGCCCAGTACCTACCTTTAATTTATTTCATATTCTTTCAGGGAGCGGACATAATAGTTTTCCCTGAGATCGGCATCACTGGTAATTTGCTTGAGTTGATGGCAAACAGGGACAAACTTGAACCCGTCAGTCCAGAATGCCGAGACCCAGATGTTGAGACCTGGATTCCATGCGACCGTCCTGATGTTCCTAAAGCTTATCCTTTAGAGCGCTTGAGTTGTATGGCGAAAGAGAACAACATCTACGTGGTGGCGGGCCTGATAACGTCAGCTCCTTGTGCAGGGAAACCTGGATGTCCAGCAGATGGCAGATACAGCTATAACACTGCTGTGGTGTTTGATAGACGGGGAAAATTGGTCTTTAGATATTACAAAACACATCTCTTCTTCGAGGTCGTGAACAACGTTCCACAAGAAGCACAGATTCCAGTTTTCGATACAGACTTTGGTAGATTTGGCCTCTGTATCTGTTTTGATTCTCTCTTCAAATTCCCCATGGTGGACCTGATACAAAAAGTTGGGATAAAGAACGTGTTGTTTCCGACCTTCTGGGTTGACGAATCCGGCCCAGCCCTTGTCTGGCAGCAAGGGTTTGCAGCTGGAAACAACGTGAATTTTCTTGCAGCGAATGCTCATTCAGAGCTGACCACAGGTGGTGGGATTTTTTCAGGAAAGGACGTTCTTGAATCGGTGCACGGCCAACCAAAACTTCTCGTAGCTAAAGTACCCGTCAGTGGCCCAAGAACAGAAATAATTCACAACTGTCACATGTGTACGACGGCATCGGACCCTGTACAAAAATACACGATACGACCAGAGCCAGAGGACACGTTTTATGGTCGCTATTTGGGGATGCGGACGAAATTTACCCCGCTGGTCAAAGACCGTGATAACATTACCGTTTGTGAAGATGGCTTGTGCTGCACACTTTCCTACGAAGTCCGATCCAACACTAATGATGAGCTTTATGCGTTTGGTGTAGGCAGCGGCCACTGTGTGCTGAAAGAGGAAGAAATAAACAAGGCTAGCGTACTTAACTTGGAACACAAATTGTTCATGCAGGTCTGCACAGTAATGAAATGTCCGGATAAGAAAAGAGACTCATGTGGAGTGATTTCTCCAGATGCGACCACAACATTTGACAGCTTTGAAATCAAAGGAAACTTCTCTTCTCAGAGTTTATACCCATCAGTCGTCAACGACGGCATGACCTTTCCTCGAAGTGACGAATGGTACCATTGTCCAGGTTGTGGACGTTTGTGGAGTGAGACCGGAACAAAGCGCCCCCTGGTCTCCGCTTCGTTTACAGGAAGAGCTTATGAAAGAGATGAAGTGGATCCTAGGATGCCTTAGAAAGTCTACCATATGCTTATCATTACATGGATGTCGCAGTAACAATGCGACTCGATCGGTCAGGATAGACAAAGCCTTACTACCGGTAATGCTATGTTGCCACTATCACAAATCACGCCACGATTGAAATCGTGGTCTTAAATCGTGGAGTAATCGTGGTGATCCTATCAGATCTCAATAAGACATACGACATTGCCACGACTGACCTCAAGATCTGATAATATCATACCTTGAGGTCAGTCGTGGCAATCGCGTTCATCGAAGAAAAGTTTTGGACGGTTGAAAAATTTTCTACGATCAACACGATCGCCCTCACGACTGACCTCAAGATCTGATAAGAGATCTGACAGGATCACCACGATACTCCACCATCACAAGCGACGCATGCGCGAACCCATTGCTCGATCATTCTGTGGTAGACGCTTGGCCAGGACGCACGGTTGGAGTGAGCGCTCTCACTGGGCCGTGTTCTAGAGCCTTCGTTGCCTCTGGGGTTTTGCCTTTGGTTATTGTTTGCAGGGCTGAATGCGGGGACTTGGGGTGGACCTTTTGAGTTGGGAAGTCTTTTGGAATACAGGCCTACAGGTATAATTTCGATTTTCCCGATTTCAAGCCGAGAATGGCTGCCGAGTATGGCAAATAGCCGAGTATGGCAAAACGCCGAGAATGGCAAAAGCCGAGTATGGCAAAAGCCGAGTATGGCTCAGTGAAATGGCGAGTAGAGTCTATGCCGGGAGAGGTGGTGGAAGTATATTGCTCCGAGAATGGAGGAGATGCGGAAGGAAATGTAGGCAAGATTGGCTATGGGGAGTGCCGCCATATTGTGTGATAGTGCATGAAGGCCGATGCATGCTATGCATGCATGCAGGCCGGGCCTTCGGTAGGCATGGTCGGTGGAGCGAGGCATTGTTAGAACGAAACATACATGGGAGATTATTGGGAGGTTATTGAGTTACGGCCTACGGCTACGTGTAGCTTCACGGTGAATGGTGGGGTGCTGTATTGTGCGAGCTGATTAGGCCAGGGTGTGGCGTTGTGTACGACGTGTGAGGACATGGAAGACGAAGCAAGCGAGAGGTAAATAGGGCATTGTGGTTACAGGTGTGCGGTGGCGGTGATCCGGAATGCGCTCTTGAAAACACTTAGGTAAGAGGGAAGTGCATTTGATTTTTGCCGTCAACCCAAACCCGGGGATACTAAGTCCCTAGTGAGATTCCACAAATCTCACGTGGGTGGGGGTTGAGGGTTCCTTCCACTACTTCACTACGTTCTGCCCTTCACTGTGGGTGAAAAGGAATATGTGATATCGGAACATTGCGTTGTGGGAATTGCATTTTTATCCGGTAGCAGAAATGTCGGATGTCGACCAGCAGGTTTACCAGGTGGGAGGAACCTTCCATCCCCAACCCGCGTGATGCCATAGTAGTTACTCTAGAAATAAGTGATGTGGTGGTATTGGGGGAGAGTATTGGGGAGAGTATTGGGAAGAGTATTGGGAGTATTGGGAAGAGTATTGGGAGTATTGGGAAAGTGGGAGATGTGTAGAATGAATGCAGGTGGTTGTGCGTGTGTCGGGTCGTTGGCATGCATGATTTTCCCCAATACTATTATGCCAGAAGAGCAATGGAAACAAGCGGCGTCGGTTGTGATAGGCAAACATCACAAGCGACGCATGCGCGAACCCATTGCTCGATCATTCTGTGGTAGACGCGACGGGAAGGAACGGACGCAGGGAGGGAAGCTGATGAGACACGCTGTGAGGCATACTGGTAATCGGGAGACCGGGGTGCGGTCGTGGAAACCCCACCCACCCGCCCAAAATTATCAAGCTCTTGGTCGAGTGCATTGCCATTGCTCTGCTGGCATGCATGATTTTCCCCAATACTATTATGCCAGAAGAGCAATGGAAACAAGCGGCGTCGGTTGTGATAGGCAAAGATCGCGGTGCCATTCGTGCCACCTGAAATTGACCAATCGTGACCATATCGCCTCCAAGCGTACCAAATCGTACCAGAACGTATCGACTCGCATCACCTCCTATCCAAACGTGAAACTTCAGAGAAGTATTAAACATGTAGTGCACGATCAGCTACGAATGGCCAATCGTGACGTTCGTAACGGACCGCACGACAGTGGGAACTAACGATGTATTGCAACTCGTCATCTTCTAGATTCCTTGTCCACTTTTTTTACCTTCGCGAATACTTTTTCTGCTTATTTACTTCGCAATGTACAGTACACGCACATCTGTTTGTAAATTTGTGTGATCTGTATTTATCGAACATGAAATAGCAACAGTATCTGTATTAGCAAACCCCTAAAGCAACCACTTGGGCACACGCTGGTGCTTCTCCGATGAGTTCCAGTTTTTCTCACCAGATGGCTCTTATCACCCAAATTTCCATGTTAAAATAATATTTCTAACCAAATTTGGGTTGGTGGCCGTAGCATACAACAATCCACTAGCCCTGAGCCCAAATTGGTGAAGAACGACCAATTCATAAATATGCCAGGGCTGGATAAACCTGTTGGTTACATCCCTGTACATATGTACAGTAGTCTATCTAAATGTATAGCAGATACCCAAGAGACAGATTGTGCGCAAGGGGGCTGGCTGCTAAATGTTCCATATCACAAGAACTACTGAATGGAATCGTATGGAATTTTCACACATCATGGAGAAGACCCATAGCCAACCCATAGAAACAATTGGGAGAAAGTTGCATTGAAAATTTCTTTGGATATCACGTTTTTCTCCGAATGTCGAAAACCAAGTGGTTGCTTTAGGGGTTTGATGTCTTTATGGTATTAGTAATAGTAATAGCAAGTACATGTAATAGTAGTAATAGTAATAGTAATAGTAATAGTAATAGTAATAGTAATAGTAATAGTAATAGTAATAGTAATAGTAATAGTGATAGTATGTGTACGGTATTTATCGAATATTAAAATAGAAATCACGTGTTGATAACCTTCTTTACCCTGCCTGGATGCGATATGATCGATCAGTAGGGCAAGAAGCCAAGGAGACTATGTCGGCTGATTTTTTGTCAGTAGGCCTAATCAATTTGCAGATCGCTTCATTGTGTTAATACATGTATTAGGCAACCTTTGTATGTAGATAACGTATGTCTGTATTAGCCGGGCTGAATATCAAATTAAGTGGGGCAAGTGGAGTGTCGATGAAAGCCTTAATTTGTATGTGCAGGCCTAATTTCTTCCCTGAATAAAGAAAGACGTGAGATGTCGTCTGCTGCAGTGGTCTCTCTTCTGTTCGTGGCCTCCCTGGCCTTTGTCACTGCTGACAGGGACTACATAGCCGCTGTCTACCAGCACAGCCCATACGTGCTGAAAAAAGGGTGGACGCCGATGGATCTGTGGAAACGTAACTTGGATGTGTACGATGAGCAGACGAGAGCAGCAGCAGATAAGGTGAGTTCTTTATGCCTATTTGAACATTGGTAGATCATGCTATTTGCAGTCGATATCGGCCAGTACCCACTGCTTTAATTTCATATTCTTTCAGGGAGCGGACATAATAGTTTTCCCTGAGGTCGGCATCACTGGTAATTTGCTTGAGTTGATGGCAAACAGGGACACACTTGAACCCGTCAGCCCAGAATGCCGAGACCCAGAAGTTGAGACCTGGATTTCATGCGACCGTCCAGATGTGCCGAAAGCTTATCCTTTAGAGCGCTTGAGTTGTATGGCGAAAGAGAACAACATCTACGTGGTGGCGGGCCTGATAACGTCAGCTCCGTGTGCAGGGAAACCTGGATGTCCAGCAGATGGTAGATACAGCTATAACACTGCTGTGGTGTTTGATAGACGGGGAAAATTGGTCTTTAGATATTACAAGACGCATCTCTTCTTCGAGGTCGTGAACAACGTTCCACAAGAAGCACAGATTCCAGTTTTTGATACAGACTTTGGTAGATTTGGCCTCTGTATCTGTTTTGATTCTGTCTTCAAATTCCCCATGGTGGACCTGATACAAAAAGTTGGGATAAAGAATGTGTTGTTTCCGACCTTCTGGGTTGACGAGTACACTCCTGCCCTTGTCTGGCAGCAAGGGTTTGCTGCTGGAAACAACGTGAATTTTCTTGCAGCGAATGCTCATTCAGAGCTGACCACAGGTGGTGGGATTTTTTCAGGAAAGGACGTCCTCCAATCCGTGCACGGCCAACCAAAACTTCTCATAGCTAAAGTACCTGTCGGTGGCCCAAGAACAGAAATAATTCACAACTGTCACATATGTACGACGGCATCGGACCCTGTACAAAAATACACGATACGCCCAGAGCCAGAGGACACGTTTTATGGTCGCTATTTTGGGATGCGGACGAAATTTACCCCGCTGGTCAAAGACCGTGATAACATTACCGTTTGTGAAGATGGCTTGTGCTGCACACTTTCCTACAAAGTCCGATCCAACCCTAATGATGAGCTTTATGCGTTTGGTGTAGGCAGTGGCCACTGTGTGCTGAAAGAGGAAGAAATAAACAAGGCTAGCGTGCTTAACTTGGAACACAAATTGTTCATGCAGGTCTGCACAGTAATGAAATGTCCCGATAGGAAAAGAGACTCATGTGGAGTGATTTCTCCAGATGCGACCACAACATTTGACAGCTTTGAAATCAAAGGAAACTTCTCTTCTCAGAGTTTATACCCATCAGTCGTGAACGACGGCATGACCTTTCCTGGAAGTGACGAATGGTACCATTGTCCAGGTTGTGGACGTTTGTGGAGTGAGACCGGAACAAAGCGCCCCCTGGTCTCCGCTTCGTTTACAGGAAGAGCTTATGAAAGAGATGAAGTGGATCCTAGGATGCCTTAGAAAGCCATCAAGATTGGGAGAAACGACGCTGCAATTACATTGTACTCAGGCTTGCCGCAAGCAACCTCAGTGAAATGATTCTTGTGATATTGTAAATAATAATTACCTCGTAATTCACCAAAGGGTAGGCCTACTTTGTTTCTTTAATTGAAGTCTACATGTAAGCTTACTAGTATGTGTCTTGTTCATTATATCGGAGTCGAAAATAAACGATATCAGCAGCGTCGCTTGAATATCCCGTACCAGTAGGTGCACCAGTTCAAGCAGGTCACAAATATTAATAGGTACATGTACGTACATGTACATGTACACCAAATTTAAAAGTAGGTGCGGTCGTTTCTCTATGTTCAGTATTTCAACATACATGTACGTAGACAACCGTACATGTACGATGTACATTACAGTAATCCGGAGATCGCTATCTGTTAGTGTTGACTTACAGCACATGTGTAGCATAAATCATCTAAGAGGAATGCCGATAAAAGCATCGATATGCATACTTTCTCCAGGATAAATATGCAATATGTCGTCTGTCGTAGTGGTCTGTCTTTTGTTCATTACCACCCGGGCCTTTGTCGCTGGTGACAGGGACTACACAGCCGCTGTCTACCAGCACAACCCATACAAACCAGTCGAAGTATGGACCCCAATGGATCTATGGAAACCCAACATGGATGTGTACGATGAGCAGACGAGAGCAGCAACAGAAAAGGTATTTTAAAATTTTTATTGGGAAAAGTTTCTCTAACATTTGATCACCTTTATAGGGCACTAAAGAGCTTCAAAGGACGGCAAAAAATTCTTTTTATTGGTAGGCTGGACATTCTAACCACTAAAATCATCTAACTTTTAGCATTGTTCAATTTTATCACCGATTTTTCGCCCATTTCCACTCACATAATCTATTGGGTATTGATCATTTCGGGTCAAAGTCTGTCCCGAATAAAGAAACTTGAATTATTTCGTCGGCTTGGAGTTTTTTGTATGATTTTTTTGAGAAAATTTCGAGGTTATTTTTGAGGACGCTTTCTGATTGGGCCATCACATGGTCTCAGCGACCCACTATACATGCTTCAGTAAAAATGGCCGCCATCCTTTTCATCATTTGAAAAGTTCGACTTGCTGTCATACCATTTACCAACCCTTCATCAGGTTTTTAGGTAACTCATTCTTTTATGTGTTGCAACAGTCTCCATGCCTTTTTGATAAGTTAGATCATTCAAATACGTGGATTCGAACAGTCTTGTTGACGAGCAGTCCTGATCGTTGTGACTCGCGAGCACTGACAGTATACGGTATACGGTATACGGTGTGTTTGTACATGTATGAAGGGAGGGCGCCATAATAAACATAGCGTGCCGCGGTGCTCACTTAAATACAGAAGGCTGAAGGCTATTGGACAGTCGTAATCTCTCTAGCTGTCTGTTGTCACTACACTCCCAACAGAAAGAAAGGGGGCGTTGGGAGATGTTACACCCAGTCTGATGAAACAGGAAGGAAACGGTCGGTGCGCAGCCGGCAGTCGGGCAAACAAGACATATTTTTATCAAAAACGTCCGTAGGTGCAGTTGGACAAATAACATCTCCCATAAATTATTTACTCTCATAAAAGATATCGAATCAGGCCATTCGTTGGAAATCAAATTCGTTACCAATCATTGTTTCACACTGTGTGTCCGTTTTGTGCTTTATTTTCTCTACCTAATCATGTTTTACAATCAGATGTTTTATCCATTGCTTTGTTTTATCCATTGGTTTATCAATTCTTTGTTTGTCTATCATTTTTATCTGTAATTTATTCTTAATTGATGTAAAGCGCTAGGAAATACTTAACTGTATATATAGGCCTATGTAGCGCTCTAAATGTAAATAATAATAATAATAAAGTGCACAAGTGTGTATATTATGTACACGCATTCGGAACAGTGAATATTTTTTGTAATCTTTGCTTTATGTCCATTACCCTCCAGGATGGCGCAACTGTACAAACATCTGATTGGTATCAACGAAGACGGTGATCAGGCTATTGCAGAGGACAACCCGCCTAAACCTTTATTTTCATTTTCTTTCAGGGAGCGGACATGATAGTTTTCCCTGAGGTCGGCATCAGTGGTGATTTAACTGCATTGATCAACAGGGATATACTTGAACCATTCAGCCCAGAATGCCGAGACCCAGCGGTCGAGACCTGGATTCCATGCGACCGTCCTGATGTGCCGAAAGCTTATCCTTTACAGCGCTTGAGTTGTATGGCGAAAGAGAACAACATCTACGTGGTGGCCAACCTGATAACGTCAGCTCCTTGTGCAGGGAAACCTGGATGTCCAGCAGATGACAGATACAGCTACAACACTGCTGTGGTGTTTGATAGACGGGGAAAATTGGTCCTTAGGTATTACAAGACGCATCTCTTCTTCGAGGTCGTGAACAACGTTCCGCAAGAAGCACAGATTCCAGTTTTCGATACAGACTTTGGTAGATTTGGCCTCTGTATCTGTTTTGATTCTGTCTTCAAATTCCCCATGGTGGACCTGATACAAAAAGTTGGGATAAAAAACGTGTTATTTCCGACCTCCTGGGTTGACAAAATAATTCCCGCCCTTGTCTGGCAGCAAGGGTTTGCTGCTGGAAACAATGTAAATTTTCTTGCAGCAAATGCTCATTCACAGCTGACCACAGGTTCTGGTATTTTCTCAGGGAAGGACACCCTCGCATCGGTGCACGGTCAACCTCAACTCCTCATAGCTAAAGTTCCTGTCGGCGGCCCCACGACAGAAAAGTTTCACAACTGTCACATGTGCACAAAGGAATCGGACCCTGTACAAGTTCCGGAACCAAAGGACACATTTTACCGTCACTTTGTTGGGTTACGGACGAAGTTTACCCCGCTGGTCAAGGACCACGACAACATTTCCATTTGTGAAAATGGCTTGTGCTGCACACTTTCCTACAAAATCCGATCCAACCCGAATAATGAGCTTTATGCGTTTGGTGTCGGCAGCGGCCACTTTGTGCTGAAAGAGGAAGAGGTGAACGATACCAGCGTACTCAAATTGTTCATGCAGATCTGTGAAGTAATGAAATGTCCGAATAAGAAAAGAGACTCATGTGGAGTGATTTCTCCAGATGCGACCACAACATTTGACAGCTTTGAAATCAAAGGAAACTTCTCTTCTCAGAGTTTATACCCATCAGTCGTGAACGCCGGCATGACCTTTCCTGGAAGTGACGAATGGTACCATTGTCCAGGTTGTGGACGTTTGTGGAGTGAGACCGGAACAAAGCGCCCCCTGGTCTCCGCTTCGTTTACAGGAAGAGCTTATGAAAGAGACGAGGTGGATCCTAGGATGCCTTAGAAAGCCATCAAGATTGGGAGAAACGACGCTGCAATTACATTGTACTCAGGCTTGCCGCAAGCAACCTCAGTGAAATGATTCTTGTGATATTGTAAATAATAATTACCTCGTAATTCACCAAAGGGTAGGCCTACTTTGTTTCTTTAATTGAAGTCTACATGTAAGCTTACTAGTATGTGTCTTGTTCATTATATCGGAGTCGAAAATAAACGATATCAGCAGCGTCGCTTGAATATCCCGTACCAGTAGGTGCACCAGTTCAAGCAGGTCACAAATATTAATAGGTACATGTACGTACATGTACATGTACACCAAATTTAAAAGTAGGTGCGGTCGTTTCTCTATGTTCAGTATTTCAACATACATGTACGTAGACAACCGTACATGTACGATGTACATTACAGTAATCCGGAGATCGCTATCTGTTAGTGTTGACTTACAGCACATGTGTAGCATAAATCATCTAAGAGGAATGCCGATAAAAGCATCGATATGCATACTTTCTCCAGGATAAATATGCAATATGTCGTCTGTCGTAGTGGTCTGTCTTTTGTTCATTACCACCCGGGCCTTTGTCGCTGGTGACAGGGACTACACAGCCGCTGTCTACCAGCACAACCCATACAAACCAGTCGAAGTATGGACCCCAATGGATCTATGGAAACCCAACATGGATGTGTACGATGAGCAGACGAGAGCAGCAACAGAAAAGGTATTTT
>NMRB01000149.1:116501-126931 GCA_002633025.1 Notospermus geniculatus
TGGGGACTTATTCGTGCAATAGTGTTATCCATTCTCTGTCGGTGAACACTGAGCGGTCACTTCCATAAATGTTCCAAATGACTCCTCCCTCGGGCTAAAACATCCCCTAAGGTCGCCTCTTTGTATATGTCCCAGTTCAACCTGGTGAGCAAGCTTGCCTGCAGTTCTTCGGCACTTGGGTAGGGAGAAATCTGAAAGGGAATTCATGTGCTGTCAACATATTTCGAAGTGCTGGATAATCTGGCTCGGAAGCCGTGTATGTAATGTACTGTACTCTAGTTATATGACACTGCCTAACCAGTCGGCGATTTATTTATGCCTTTTGGCCAGTGGTAGGCCTGTTGTAATCGAGCAACATTGAATCGGATCATCAAGTTGGTGGATGACAGTTCAATGTGGGACAAGCACATCTCTTCTTACTTGTGTCTTGAGATTCCGAATGAGTTCTGGTGAGCAGTGGTCGAGGTAAAACTTCTTGTTGAGTAGAATGCATTCACATCCATTGCTTACTAAGCACATGCTGGGCTGGTTTTCGGATACTAGCGTCTCCAGTCCCTACATATCAAGAAAACAGGCACATATTGCTTTCTTTGTGGGACAAATGGAAACCTAAATTGGAAAATGTTTACAAAAGTTGAGATCAAACCCAAGGGTTGATCATCTACTTACAAAAACGGAACCCTTCGTGAGCGTCCGCACAACAACGAACTGAGGGTTTAAATCAGCCTCTGTGAGTTGATGTTCCTGCTTCTTGGCAGCCGCATCCAAATCATCAAGGAAAGTCCTCCGTTCTCCCGGGTCCATGATGTCTTGAATTTTAATGGCTTTGACCTTTGGTTCTGACGTCTGCTGCTGCCTACTTTTCCGTCTTGACTTCTTCTTGCCCTCAGCTGTTGATGCCTATAAGAAAAAAAAACGAGAAGGGAAATGGTTCGGCTTATGTCTAATGGTGTTAGTGTTTAGAAGCCTCAGCGTATGCAGTAGGCCAAATTTTTGCAGGAACTCGCTGGCGTACCTTACTTGCGGTGTCTGGCTGATTTTCCGTGGTCAGCTCCACCATCGATGTTTTAGGCCTCTCCGTCCGATGATTCAAACTCCCTGATATTTTCTTCTCCTTTTCAACCAATGCTGTTTGGGGCCGGATGCTGATGGCCACCTTGCTTGATGGCTCACCCGGAGTTGCAGCACACGTGCTATCATCATTTCCCATTCCGGTGTCTTCTTGTTGGTATATTCCTGATGGATGAAACGGGAATGACGATCTTATAACCGTAAGAATATCGGCGTACGATGACAACATTTGTTTCTTTCATGGCTAGCAACGGGCCAGCAGCTGCTTAAAGATGCCACCTTGCACAACGAACCCACAAATGTGGCGGACATCGTTCGCAATGGACAACAAATTTATCTTCAAGAGAAGCCAAAGATAGTTTGGCGAGATTCATTTACCGACTCAGTTCTTTTGTTTGCGCCGGTGTCCACGTCAAGAGAGCTGCGCCGGTGTCCACGCCAAGAGAGTTCAGCACGCACATGTCGGCATCAATGCATTGTTCTTTGAACTATTGACTGAGATTAAAACATCTTTTTTAAAACCTAAACGTTGTGTTTATAGTATTAGGTATTCAAACCTTGCACATTAATTTCGGTGACATATTTGATGCTCTCTTCATCATCATCTGGTCCATAAGGAAGAGGGAGGTTTAGGTTTTCCTTGGCGGCGTATGTCTCAAACTGATTATTCTTGAAGGCTGTGAACGCTTCACGTTTCTTGGATTTGATCGATATTGTGCCACTGCGAGCGTTGATGTTGGGCTTCATTTTTACCAGCTTCTTCAGCACATTTACACTACCCTGAAAAGAGACTGCATATTTTTCTCATGTTTTTTAAACACCACATTCAGACACACCAAACGTCATAAAGATTGTTTTGGCACTACGCTAATCAAATACATGTATGTCGCAAACTTTTCTAAAAAAAGACCGAGCGCATTAACAGCATCCCCTATAGTATAGTATAGTAGGCCTACAGTACCGGTACCGTATGTATTTGAAGGCCGTTGACTCACCGATTTGACGATGAAAATCCAGTTGGACAGGTTGGTGTCAATTGTAAGAACTGCATCCCGCCTGTAAGGAAGTTGAAAATGCATATTCGCGAACTTTTCACGTCATGCCTTTTGATATTTGAGCAGCGCGATTTTTTACACAAATGTAGGGCTACACAGATTTTTTTCCATATGGTCAAATCAGAAACATGATCTTAAAGGATCAGTTTTAGGCCTACCAAAAATTCATAAGGCATCAATTGCTTTTACATACTTGAAGAAACTGAAGACAAAAGTCTTTGGGTCGTTGGTAAGTAAATCTCGCGGCCATCCTTCTAAGAATTTAAGTCCCCTAAAAACAGAATTCGAAATCGAATTATAAAGGTCATGCGAAATTGATTGAACGTTCAGTGAGCCACCTTTTGGGACTGGCGAAATTTTGTCTCTACCTAGGCTGATAAGTCGCCTACACATTTGTATATGACGTCGTTGCACCAATGCATTATGACCTACGACCAGCTTCGCAACAGTAGAATGAATTCCTGAAGTTTCAATAAAGTCAATGATACACAATGAACACATTTGTGGCTTGTAAAAATTATATCTCCTCGTTGCTCCTTACCTCATGAACTNCGAGCGTTGATGTTGGGCTTCATTTTTACCAGCTTCTTCAGCACATTTACACTCCCCTGAAAAGAGACTGCATATTTTTCTCATCTTTTTTGACACCACATTCAGACACACCAAACGTCATAAAGATTGTTTTGGTAATACGCTAATCAAATACGATGTATTCGGAGCGCATTAACAGGATCCCCTAGTATAGTATACAGTACAGTATAGTACAGTATATTTGTCAGTTTATTAGGAAGGCCGTGGACTCACCGATTTGACGATGAAAATCCAGTTGGACAGGTTGGTGTCAATCGTAAGTACTGCATCCCGCCTGTAATAAGGATATAAAAAGTTGAAAATACATGTACATGTACATGTACATGTACATGTACATGTACATGTACATGTACATGTACATGTACATATTCGCGAACTTTTCACGTCATGCCTTTTGATATTTATTTGAGCAGCATGATTTTTTACACAAATGTACACATATTTTTTCCATATGGTCAAATCAGAAACATGATCTTAAATGATCAGTTTTAGGCCTACCAAAAATTCATAAGGCATCAATTGCTTTTACATACTTGAAGAAACTGAAGACAAAAGTCTTTGGGTCGTTGGTAAGTAAATCTCGCGGCCATCCTTCTAAGAATTTAAGTCCCCTAAAAACAGAATTCGAAATCGAATTATAAAGGTCATGCGAAATTGATTGAACGTTCAGTGAGCCACCTTTTGGGACTGGCGAAATTTTGTCTCTACCAAGGCTGATAAGTCGCCTACACATTTGTATATGACGTCGTTGCACCAATGCATTATGACCTACGACCAGCTTCCCAACAGTAGAATGAATTCCTGAAGTTTCAATAAAGTTAATGATACACAATGAACACTTGTGGCTTGTAAAAATTATATCTCCTCGTTGCTCCTTACCTCATGAACTCCTCGTGATCAGGGTCATTTATAGTCCTACTTCCTCCAACCATGAAAATACGTTCATATGCCTGAAAAGACACCGTTTCCTGTAAGTATCAGCATGATCAGTTAGCCCCCCCCCCCCCAGTGTGAATTTATNCCTACTACTTGATGTATTGTGCATGCATAGGCTACACTAACTGCATAAAGAAGCGCCGCATGTGATTGAACTCAGTGAAACATCCCAGGCCTATTTTGAAAAAGACATATATCGGAGAAAGTGTGAACTGTTAGAATTACTAGGCCTAACAGGTTTCCCTCCTGCTAGCCATAACACACGCCGATTCCTATTTTTATATGCACCCAACCATATCTCCGCCGTGCCCACCGCACGTGCATCCTCTTTTTCCTTCGGCGCGCAAGTCGGACAGACGATCTCTTCGAGTTACATGTAACAAAAATACCATTTATTCGCTTTCTAAAAACAATTTCTTACGTCGGTAGGTTGCCCGTGAACAAGAAAATTGTGATTGCGGTTAGATGGGGTGGTGTGTGAGTGTAATTTGTGCGTAGCAACCTCGTCCTTGTGCTTCGTCCCGCTGCGCTCGTCAAAGGTTCGACTGGAGTATTCTGTCGTGTCGTTCAAAGCATGCAGATGCAGTGCATGCCGCTCTGTCAGGGCACAAAGTGGGGCCCTGCACACTCTCTGCAATATTTCCGTGAATAGGGCCTAGGGAAACTAATTTTAATCTCCCTTTCCCGTGTTTGTTCATGTTTTGGTCAAGAATCAGTAGCAGGTAGGCCTAGGCCTAGCCCTTCCTTGGATGGTCTACTATAGCAGCAGGCCGGGGGCTAGGCCTACCGGTAGGCCTACCTAGGCCTAGATACCCCAAAGAAGCACCAGATTCTGCATCATTCAAATTTGATGATTTGGCCCAACAATTAATTCTATTAAACATGTTAAACGCAGTCAGTTAATTTTTCAGGCAGGGGACAATAGGTATTCCCCAGGGGAAGACGTGAGGTCTTTCTTAGAGAAGTCCTTGCCTTCAATCCATTTGACAACCAAGAAAAATGGAGTGTTGTCACGAAGAATTTCAACACTACTTTAGGTGAGGTAAATAGTGAATACCTTGACTTTGGTGTTTGTGAGCATGATGGGGACTAATAATTAGTGGAAATCATGCAGGAAAGTGAAACAAAAAACTTGAAATTCCAAGTTTAACAATCTTCTAACAAGCTTCTCTAACCCCCTGCCCAACACATACTGGTTTACCTACATATCTATTGCAGGTCTGGAACAGACGAGGGATATTCGGAGCGGGGAGCTTTAATACTGACAGAAGTCTTCAATTGAAAGAGGAGACAACTATCAACTCAAAGCAACAAAGGATCAGGCATGTCAGAATTAGAATGAACTTGTGCGTCAAGGCATGGTAATCAGGCTGAATGCTACGGAAGAGACGTTAGTGGTAAACCCAAAGGTAAGCAACCACCAGTTGACACCCTGAGTGTTATGATTTTCTTGTAGAGTTCCGGGACCCAGTCTCTGCAGTTGGTAGAGATGATTCGCCACATGAAGCAAAAGAAAATAAATCAACATTTTAATAACATAACGTTATCACTTACGTCATCTGAAATGACCAGCATTTCGATGTAATCTTTCGCGATGACAGTGGATTGTCTTGCTGATTGATTCACGATCGCAAGTTCCTGCAGTCGGTGTCGAAGAGAAAGAACTAGTATTACGATAGGAAATTTGTCTAACCACTGTAGTTTGTATGAAGAATGATTTAAGATGTGATTGGCAGTGCCAAGTGTAACGTTGCAGTCAATGGCAATCTTCTTGAAAGCAACACTTTGCCAAGAATCAAGCCTGCATGATACTTGACAAGAAAATTGCTTTTTGAACAGAACTGACGAGATAAGTTGCCGAGCCGTGATTGTGTAATGGACCGGAACGAAATCGAATCATCTCAAGACAATGTCGTCCATTTCAACGTCAATTCTCCAAAGAAATTCCCTAACCGCTATCTTACCCCAAAGCTATCTCCTCGGTGCAAAAAGCAGACTGTTCGTGCTTCGTGTTTGTCATTTTCAAAGACACAAACTATGACTGAAATGGAAAAAAACAAGGACAAAAAATGAAGTTTGCCACATCGTACATGTACATCGTACTTAGTTCGTCAATTTGTCGATTGGCCGTTGCTGAGCTAAAAAACCCTAATGTTTGACAGACTATAGGTCTAGATAATACCGACCTGTTCCATAGAGAACGAAGTAAAATGCATACGGAGGGTCGTCCTCTCGCACTATGATCCGCTTGGCATCAAAGCTGAAAAAGACGAAGACAGTCATAACACCGTGACAAGTTAATTTTTCATTAACACAAACACTCGAGAAATATCGACTTTGATGGCAGTTCCTTGCGTTATACCAGCACAAAATTGACAGTTACAGTCATATGTAAAATGTTTCGTTTTGTTTGGTAAACCAAAACGTTTATTTCACAGCACTTCGTCCATTGACACAAACACGAATTTTTTTAGCCACTTTACCTTTGAAACGACCCCCACTGGGCTAACCTTTTCTGCATCCGGACGGGGTAGTCAGCAATTGCAGGGACACCCCGAAGAGCTATCATAGCCTTGAAAATAAATGCTAAAGGTCAGTTTACTTGTTTATAAAACCATGACGAACCTGGCGAAGATAATAAACTGCCGGTATCTGTGTGCCTTTGATTCACACTCTGAGCAATCAGCAACGAGTAAAAAAATATATGTAAAAACAACTTGATCAATGGGTGGAATCTGCTCACATAATGTATTTCTTGCTCTGTTCTGAATTCAGGTCGTTTTGTTAGAATTCGTTTAGCCTCATGTGACATGCGCATCTGAAACGGAAGTGACGAGTAAATCATTGGTTATCCAATGAATGGTTGCTGAAGTATTGTAATTTGTAGGGCGGTGTTTTGTATCGAGATAAATTAGTTTGGCTGATGTTGGAAGCTGGAGGTACCGTGCTGCTTCACCTTAACAATTTCACTTGTTCCGAACTAGTACGTATGTTCCAGTCTATGTATAGTAGGCCTACCTGTTTGTTAGCCTTAAAATCGGATGGGTCGAAGAACAAGTAGTGGGCCTTGTTGATCCCAAAGGATGCGCTTTGATCAATCTGGTCAACCTGTTTCCCGTATGGAGTCCCGTGGTAGTCACTGAAAAAGCAGCCTTATTTGTACCCATTTAAAATGACTGACTGATAAGAACAAGCTGGTTGCGGTAAATCAACTATTTGTGAAACATACAGAAGCACGGGGAATATGCACGAGGTAGAGAGTAAAAAAAACATGTGAAACATCTGAAAGTCACCTTCCCTTACCACGTTTTAATGTAATCACTGAGCATGCGTCTTGCTATCATGATGAGTCGAACTGAAACCCGCCATTTTGGTAAAAGGCTCTCCTGCCGATGAAGGAAAAAATGACCATAACAATATAGAGAACTGGTTGCTTTGTATGCTCCTGTCAAATTTGCCAGGTATGAAGAGAAAAATATTGTAGTGAAGGAAAATTTTCGTTGACGGTTGTTTATAACAAAGGTTTGGAAAAACATTGGAATTTCTGAAATGTCGAAACCTATTCCTTTGTTCAATATATTTGCAGTAAATGACGTGTGTACCTTCCGTGAAGTTGGGAGGTGGGAGTGCTTATGTGTAAGGGGAGGTCTGGAGCTTCCTGAGCTATCCTCTGACATGCACTTTGCATTCATTTTGATTCCTTCAAAAATCACGAAGTAAATGACTGTATTCCTTCTGAATGAAGTATATTCACAACGGCTCAGTGTAAAGGGTTGCTGCCACGATGTATCACAGTAAAAAAATGTACTGCTTGGAACTTAATCCAGTTTGTCCCTTCAGCTACAACGTCATTTCAGCTGACTGTGGTCATTGCTTCGGACTGGCAGACCATTATACATGTACTCCCAAAGATTTTGAGTCTATAGACTCTATTCTAAGCATGATCAGTCGACAAACTCAACCCAAGGTATGTATAATATTACATACAGAAACTCTAGAAGAGAATTGAGAACTCATCAAATAACTTAAAATCTGTCAAATATTTGATGTTGGAATACGAATTTGAGCATTTAAAAGTTGAATGAAATCCGGTTAAAATCAATAGGTCATCATAACATTATGAGCATGCTTGCTTTATCAAAGTCAATAGAATTTGATCTGGTAGTATTTTGCCAATCGTACACTAAAGGCGCCGCTCCACGTGACAGTTTTCTGTTGAAAGTTTGCCGTCATAGTCAATTATTGCTGTCAGACAGCAATAATTGACTATCTGACAGCAAGCTTTCGATAGAAAACTGTCACGTGGAGCGGCGCCTTAAGAGTACAAACACAGGTCCTGTATGAATACAATCGAGAAATATTATTCCTTGTCTCAGCTGTGTCATTTCTGGGGCAAACACCCTGTCATCTTCTTCTCAGTTCTGTCTCGCAAGACCGACTCAATTCCCCCACAACAATCGTCCCCCTTCGCGGCAGAAACGACGAACTTGTTTGTAACGAACCTTTCCGCATTTGATCGCTAGCTGATGACATCCTCTGTTTATAGGGTGACTTCCGGGCACCATGTTGAATTACAGGCATGCATGACCCACGTGGATTTGTGCGCAGACCAATTGCTGATGATGCCTTTTTTTCTCAAAATCATTCCGATCATTAGACCTGTTTTCTTGTGAGAGAGACAAAGAGAACCTTTCCTTTCAACATGATTTTCGCATCGGCCTTGTGTGCCAAGATTTTCAGAAATACTCCCACCCACTGTTAGGCTACATTATGTCATTACTGAAAATTGGAGTATATGATCTCGCGGAATAACTATTGTACAAACAAATTATCGAAACCAAAAAAAACTCTCGGAACACCACTTCGCACCGATATCACATGCACAGTTTATCATTATAGTCAATTATTACCACTCAATTGTCTGGCCATATTTTCTAACATTAGAGGTCTATGGAATTTGCCTGACTACAACACCTTCGCCACCGAGCGGACTTCATGCAAATACATACTGTAAGTCCAGCTTCTTGATTTCGATCTTTACCTACCAAGGCAGGAAATAAAACAGTCGCTCACTGACACCTGCTTTCGTGCTTAAAGGGTAATATTCTCCAATATGTTCATTTCACTTTTTGTCCAACAAATGACTTGAGACCAAGAGACGTTTAGTGTAGGCAGCAGCCTAGCTTCAAGCTTTCTGTAGTATTTTTTTGGCTGATGTGTCTGAATACAGATTAATGGTTAATACAATTATGCCATTTTTTTCCCAGTGTACTCATTCAACAATATCAGAATGATGCAAATTGTGCAATTTTCGTGAAATTATAAACTATTTTGTGGTATTGGTCATAATGATCAATCTTGGCATACTTATACCGGGTATGCAGAGATTTTCGCAGAGTCGAAGGGTGGACATGGATTTTGTGACATTTCTGTGTTTTGGCTCCTGCCTGTTGGCATCGATAGTCACTGCTCAAAACGGTAAGTGCCTCTAGCAAGTCAATAGGCCTACATACACGAAAGCCTCGTACTGCACAATACAGCCCTAACGCCTTGGCGTTGAAAATTCCATGCAGTAGTCAAGTTCCCAAAGCTGCAATTCGATCTTGCTTTATGTCACAGGGACTTGAGGCATGCATGCATGGCAAAAGCACCCACGGACAGTGTCATGACCCCCCGGGTAAAATACCCCAGAAATATGTATATATAATAACATATACATATTTCTGGGGTATTTTACCCCGGGGGTCAGGACACTGTCCGTGGGTGCTTTTGGACCTCGGAAACACCCACCACCCCTGCCATGCATGCCTCAAGTCCCTGTGCTTTATGTAGGCTCCATAACCTGGAAAAACTATTGACCATGGCGTCAACCCACCAACATAACACGAGGGCAAGAACGACATGAGTAGTGAACACTGCAGTGTGATGATGATGATGATGATGATGGTGATGGCGGCCGCGGCGGGTTGTTGTTGTGGTGGTTGTGGTATACAGTATCGTGTCGACTGCGATGATATTTATGATGATGCCGATGACGATTTTCTTTGATTTATCTTCAAGACTACACCCACCGCTACGGAGATTGTTCTGGAAATGACATCGTAAAATTCAGCCGAACAACCGCCACCTTTTGCCTCGTAGAATGCAATAAACTGACGTCATGCAAGTCATTCCTCTTCGTGGACCAGGCAAATGGCAACGGTTATTGCTGGTTGAAAACGAGCAGGTGTCCGAGATTGACATCAACCGCAGTATCTCGCTACCACTTCTACACCAAAATAGCAGGTATGTTAACTTGCCGATTGTTCTAGTGGTTTAATCACAGATTACAGTGACAGATTTTCTTCCACAAAAATTTCATTCACTATAAATATTTTACAGATCAATTCCATGGTTACACCCAGGCGTTCGGCGACTGCTCCGGAAATGACATAAAGAAGATCACAAAGACATCAGCGATTGTGTGTGCGAGGGAATGCACCATGATTGCTGCCTGCAAATCCTTCCTGTTCGTTGCGAAAGGCGATGCAAGTTATTGTTGGTTGAAGCACAGTTCATGCCCACATTTGAGTTCCACTCAAAATAAAGCCTACCACTTCTATAGGAAGAACAGAGAAGGTACATGTACAGGAAACACGTCCTAAAGTACAGCTTTCAGACCGACGGTTGGTAAAAGAAGTCGACACACTGTAGGTCGGAATGGCTCTCTTGTCAGCTATATGTACGTGTATGTAGCCTAGACCTACATGTAAGCCGACATGTACAGCATAAAGACTT
>NMRB01000149.1:140514-200291 GCA_002633025.1 Notospermus geniculatus
GGGTGTTTAGCCTAATCAGCGTACAAATTCTGCATTACACAGGTTAAAGGCCTAGAAAACTATTGTTCTGCTTTCTGTATGCTGCCTGATCTCTGGCATTTACCCACAAGATGATCACACGCGTCTAACTTTCCTGCGTCTCAGTGTGCGAGGACAAAAGAAAGTGTTGGACAAATTCTAGACAAGCCTGCCTGATCGTTTAACTTTTCCTTTGTGCTCTTGGGCTTAGACGCAGGAAAGTTGTACGCGTGTGATTATCCTGCGGGTAAACCCCTCTGGTGAAGCACCATACAGACATCAGACAATAGTTTTCTAGGCCTTTAACCTGTGTAATGCAGAATTTGTACGCTGATCACGCTAAACACCCTTTATGAATATGGCCCATAGTCTTCATAATCAGGTGGGCGTGTTGCTGGTTTATCGAGATAAGAGGAATTTGTAGCTGTTTTCCTATTATTTTCATTCTCTCAGCTATTGGCTGCACTATGGAGTTGTGGACGCCACAAAATGCAGGCCTACGTATTTCCTTTTCCATGTAATGGGCTAAAGATACCGTTACTGTCTTGCCTTCGTAACTGTAAAAATTATCAACATTCACGAAATCTCTTACCTGCGGCATCGAATTTGAGCGTGGTGACGCAGTCTGTGTATCGATTGTTGTCACAGGTTTGCGACTGAGGTGGGTAGAACATGCATTCCGCCTCATCTGACCAGGTCCCGGCTGACTTGGTCGCTTGACAGATGCTACACTTAATAGACTCGCCTGAAAAATGCGAAAAAAAGTTTATTTTAGTAGCTGCGAATGCATAGAACTATATAGTCACGTTACACGGTCACGCCATTCACAGAAAGGGGTTCGTGACAGGCACTGTGACTGCATCCCAGGTTAGTGAAAAATTTCTGATCATTCATTATTAATACATACATGTAACCGTATTATAAAAGCCGGAATTTTGAGATTGTGCCAGCTACATGTATGTTAGGCCAACAGCTAACCACATTGGGCGGTATTCTAGAAGCTTCCTTAACTCTAAGGGGATCTTTAGCTACATGTATTTTTGCAGGGCAAAATACAAAGGCTTAAAGTGGCCTTAGAGTTAGAATCTACCAATCGTACAGACGAATGTTTGCATGTGACTGCTCGTGACATTACAATCAAGGACAGATGAGTATTTGCAAAAGAATTGACCTATTGTGTACAATGTTGAGTCAGGAGTTCAGCTCGGAACTTCGGATCTCATTTTGGTCGGCAACTTTCCATTTTTTCGTAGCAATTTATACGACACTCAATCGTTGGACCACTTAGTGCACTGGCGATGGGAGAGTTTGACGTGCACAAAAGATCGAACGATGACGTTGTTGACGCATTTTTGACTAGCTATCTTTTTTTCGAAAAGGTTTGTGGGTATTGGGTAAAATTGTAGTTATACAGTCTACACAGTGTAGGCCTACATGTGTGTGGGGGTGAAGAGTTTGGCTTGTACAAAATAGAACGAAGGACTCACTGTATAGATAGAAGTATATAATCTTTGCACAGAAGACAAAAAAAGTGAAAGCAAGGAAAAGTGAGAAAACATACATGCACATGTACTTGTGCATGTACAAAGTTAGAAGATGAAGGAAAACCAAAGACATGATACTCTATAGGCCGGAGAGGACAAAACTGAAGGTGAAATTCTACTCACCCGTTTGAAACAGTGACGACATTGTTATCAGAACTGCAGTCGCGAAAACCAGTCGACTCTCATCCATGACTGCCTCCATGCGATGAACAATCAGTCTTGGACACAACTGGCTTCAAGACCTCCCGGATGGTCTCGGCGAGCTGAGATGTGGATATAACTGGTAAGGAACGTCAGCGACATTTATAATGACAAGCAGCCAAGAACTTTTGCGTTCGCGACCCGGGATAATCCCTGAAGTTATAAGTATATCGTTGGCGGAGGGGATTTTCTTAATGAGGCGTATCTTAGGTACCCCGAAGAAGGATTGCCTCCCCCTACACCGTCTGGCAGTCCATGTTGCAATATTTATTTTAGGTGCCAAACGCACCTGTAAACATTGTTCTAAATGACCTGATAATTTCTACCTTTTTTTACAATGCGTGAGTTTGCAGAGTGTATGTTCTTGGCAAATGGATCCCCCTAGTAGCCTACGCTTCGATCCGAATGCAATGGAAGCAAGAAAGAGTACGCGCTGAGGTAACAGCAAGAGTGGCCCCCAGAAAGGTGAATGTCCCCTTCAACTCCTTCAATCGTTCAGTGACGTGATTGGGGTGATACCAATTCCCTGGGAAATTCAACCATGCACAAAATGTTTTGTGGTTGAACTATTCTGTAAGAAATACAAAATCCTTACTTTTTAATACAGGTCTTGGCGACATCCTTTCCTTTCGCACCGGTACAGACCATGTAATGACTAATAAGCGAAATGTACTTTAGAACCATATGGAACATCTCGTGATTTACCATCAAAAAGGAAATGGACACAAGACGGATGCTATCCTAAATGCTAATCATACGGTATTATAGCTAATGTCGTATCCGAGATTATCCCACATCGGGACAAAACATACATAATCCTCCAGAGCAAAGTGCAAGTACTAAGTAGCTTTTCGAGTGACTCGCATAGTGTCCCGCAGAAGCAGGTTTTTGCTTGTCGCACAGGCAACTTTGATGAAATCCCTCAAAATACTGCCTAATTTTCGATGGATGGTAACAGCAAGAAGCAGGAGAGAGAAATCCTCTCAGAAAGCAAGACTTGGCATTTAGTTTTTAAAAGCTAATTTCAATATTTTGGAGACACATCAATGAAGCTATTCATCACAATTCAGTGAAATCCTACCGCCACATCTTCATGCTTACGGAGAATCACACAATCATCGCCATGTCCTGGAGTTCCAAAAAAGAAACGATGATACGAATGTAGTAGGCCTACAGGTACAGCATTTTGCTTTATTCATCGTGCCTTACAATTTGTCACATTGCCACACAAAACTGTACAATCGTAAAACATGGAGATGACAGATGATATTTTACGGACTCTACTTGGATGGCTTTGTGGTGCAAGTTGCACAGCAATCTTCGTAGAAGACTTCCAACTTGCACATCTTCGGATTCTCCTGGAATTTCTCCTTACAGGTCCCCATTTTTCTATTTTTTAACTGAAACGTCGTGTTTTTGGAGTCTTTGCAAGTCTTTATCGGCACTCCTTTGCAAGTTTTACAGCATTTCTGGAATGAAAAGAACGATGAACAGTGAGTGTATCGTTCATCAGCTCTCGTGATATCGGTTTGCCGGGTTGAATCAACACCCCCCTTAAGTGCAATTCTTTACGTAGCAGGTCTTTGGGTCCACTACACTTTTTAAATGTTACCTACCTTTCTATAGAATTCGAAGTTGCACAGGTACCCAGAGCTGTCGCAGCTGCGGTCCTCGTCTCCATAGGGGCAATCTCAAAAAGGGAATTTTATAATCAGGAAAATCAATCACCACACACGGAAACAATTTGTTCAAAAGGTGCTCAAGCACCCATTCAACTTGCGCTGTTCGGAACTAACCCCCAACCCTGAGACAAGGACTCTTCAATTTTTTTTCAAAACATGAATTTCAGTTGCCTGTGACTCTGAACTAGTCTAAAAATTCCCATCCTCGCACCCAGGGTCTTCACAACCAGCTCCCCTACTCGCGCTTGGTTTCTTTAGGGAGGGTACGACCGTAAATGACCTGAGATTCTCAGGATGAAAAATTCCATGATTCGCACTTTCTAAAATATCTTGAATATGATTAATTCCTTCGAATATCACGATAATCGAAAGTTAGCATCTGGTTGTTACCATCGGGTAACAAAATGATGCTTGAAAAAGCATTTGAGTGAAAAACCGGACCAGAAATCTCAGAATACCACGTGATTCTAACTAAGTTTGTCAATAAACATTGCTATTATTCAAATTACGGGGTCTTTCTGTTGCAAAATAATGTATAGATGATTAGACGTACCAAGGTCCGGTGTGGTGCATGTCCTGCAACATTTCTCAACGAAGAACTTTTGGTCGCACAGATATGGTTTCTCCCGACGTATCTGCTTACATGTACCCCATTTCTTATTGTCTAGCTCCCATTTCGACGATTTTCTGTCTTGGCAGTCCTTTGGCCCCACTCCTCTGCAGGTCTTACAGCATTTCTGGAATATGATAATGATCGAGTTTACAGTGCAGTGTTTATCATCAGTTTGGTCAATTTGGGTACGTAAAGTCTGCTGGAATGAGGTAAAGACTCATTTCTTCAGAAGATCTTATTCAGATAGAAGCAAAGGGGAAGTCATGATTATTTTTGGATATTACCTGTACCTACCTTTCTATAGAATTCGAAGTTGCACATGAATCCAGAGCTGTCGCAGCCTTTTTCTTGGTCTCCCTTTGGACAGTCTTAAAATAGATCAGACAAATGTTATAGCATACACTAATACATGTGCATGTGCATGTAATTCCGTAGTGCATTTTATGTAGTCTTCATTTTTATGTGTATTATACATGTAGATATAGCTCTGAGGTTATTTATTTTAGAGTACATGTACATGTATTGCATTTCAGTGCATGTTGCTTTATGATCATTCATTTTTTTCAGTGAAATAATACTAAAATTACTCTAAAATGGAGAGTAGGTTGTCCTGAATGCTGAGGTTAATCAGAATGATTCGATATAGGACTAAGAAATTTCCAAGTCACTAACTTACTTAATGTACTTTCTGACTTACAACGGTAACAAATCAATCATGGATTACAATTGGTTCAAAAAGTGCTTTTGCACCTTCCTTTGCACCTTTCCTTCGGACGATCATTATATATTCGTCAAACTGCTTGACCAACACGACAGACACAAACACAAACTGTTTCGATGGTCTATTTTTAAACTCACCAGGATCTGGTGTGGTGCATGTCCTGCAACATTTCTCAGCAAAGAACTTGTAGTTGCACAGGCTTTGATCCTCCTGGAATTGCTGCTTACATGTGCCCCATTTCTTATTGTTTAGCTGCCATCTCGACCCAGAGTCTTGGCAATCCTTTGGCGCCACACCCTTGCAGGTCTTACAGCATTTCTGGAAATACAAATTCATGTAGGCCTAATTAAAAGAGCCAGCAACAATGCACTGTTCATCTGCATCTAATGGAGTGTTGTTCTTATGTGATAAAAAAGCGAAGATACAAAGCGAAGAGAAGAAACCTTTTTAAAAAAATGCTACTCACCTTTCTGTAGAATTCAAAGTTGCACATGAACCCAGAGCTGTCGCAGCCTTTTCCTTGGTCTCCCTTTGGGCAGTCTTAAAAGGGAATGAACCAGACAAATCACCACAAATCACTAGCCGGAGCACGTCAACCGTGTTACGGTGCAACTCTGGAATTGTTGCAACTCTGGAAGTGCTGTTGCAACTCTGGAATTGCAACTATGGAAGTAACTAGTTATACAAGTGTCTAAAAGATGTCACATGTGTAGCGTCATGTCGACTCCGGAATTTACATGTACTGTACAGCTATCAAGTATTAGGTAAGCAACCTGAATACACAATGATGCAGCTGACGTCTGCAGAAACCGTCTCGCGGATATCACCTGAGGAGCGGGAGTTTCATACCACGACAAACTCCAGGAAAACAGGTTGCTCAAGGGAGCATTGATACCATTCACGATACATCATTACATCTACATGTCACACTGTCCGCAAGAATGCGTCATACATTCCGTTACAGACATAAACNCTTTGCACCTTTCCTTCGGACGATCATTATATATTCATCAAACTGCTTGACCAACACGACAGACACAAACACAAACTGTTTCGATGGTCTATTTTTAAACTCACCAGGGTCTGGTGTGGTGCATGTACTGCAACATTTCTCAGCAAAGAACTTGTAGTTGCACAGGCTTTGATCCTCCTGGAATTGCTGCTTACATGTGCCCCATTTCTTATTGTTTAGTTGCCATCTCGACCCAGAGTCTTGGCAATCCTTTGGCGCCACACCCTTGCAGGTCTTACAGCATTTCTGGAAATACAAATTCATGTAGGCCTAATTAAAAGAGCCAGCAACAATGCACTGTTCATCTGCATCTATAAATGGAGTGTTGTTCTTATGTGATAAAAAAGCGAAGATACAAAGCGAAGAGAAGAAACCTTTTTAAAAAAATGCTACTCACCTTTCTGTAGAATTCAAAGTTGCACATGAACCCAGAGCTGTCGCAGCCTTTTCCTTGGTCTCCCTTTGGGCAGTCTTAAAAGGGAATGAACCAGACAAACCACCACAAATCACTAGCCGGAGCACGTCAACCGGAATCTGATTGGTCAAACTGGATGACGTCAAGATGTAAACATCGAGCACGTACATGTACACGTAACTAATTTTCGATGGCTCATTTCATGAGAACTTCGATTTTTTACAGCGTTAAATGGTTCTATACGCTATATCCAGTCGTTGGGCGTCTCGAAATTTGCAATCAAAGGCCACGCCTTGTAAGATTCAAGGTTCTCACATTACCTACGGAGCCGAGCTGATAAGCTATAAGGTAGCGTGATTTTAGAATTACAAAGTGCCTGCAAAGTTTACGAATTTTATCAAAATCAAGTTGCTGTGAGTACGCATTAGTAACTATGCATGCATAACCAAGTGACAGTATGGAAAAGAGAAATTGCTGAAGAATACATGTAAGCGCCCAAACTGTGATGGAATGAAAACATTTTTAAAATTCATTCAGTTATGCATGTCAACTTAAAACTACCAGTACCGGTAACATGAAATCGGACTTATATTACCGGGATCTCCACCCATTATGGCCACAATCAAAGCACATATAACGACTATCTTCATCATGTTGGTACACTTGCTCCTCCGATGGGGTGCGATGGATTCCAGCTGAATACGGCCTTTTAAATGTTATGCTACCGCAGCCATCCTCGATTACTCATGTCATCAAACTGCAGGACGTTCATTTGATGATACATTCCGGTAAAGGGAAAATGGCCGAGGGACAAGGTCGCTAAGCCGAACTGTCGAAGATCGATAGGCCAATAAATTTGTCCTTGGAATAATGTTGCCCTGCTCTTTCATCGGAGATGGTAAGTGTGTAATATAGGTGAATATTGTAGACTCCTGATTAAATTGAGTGGGTGAAGTTCACTTTATTTCCCACGGCACTACACAAGGATTGAGCAGGTGGTAAAAGAGCTCATCCACAATCGATATCCACTCTAACCCATGTTCGTTCATCCTAAAATGTTACAGAGCAGTCCTGAAACAACACACATGTCACTAGAAGGGATAAAGCAAGTTGTTCATCTCACTTGTTGAACAACTTGACGCCTACTGTGCAGCTGCATGTACCCTCTGGGTGAATCGATCATTCCAGCAATATTTCACTTAATCTTGTTGCCGGACAGATATACTTGATGATTTCATGCGTATTCATGTAGTGGTGGCATCCACACGTTCAACCGGAAAAGCCCGTGATTTTCAGTTCGGGAGGCCGAATGTCACAGCATCAAAAATGTCACCAGGAATTCTATCGAAGCTTGGTTTTTCTGAATGGTATTTTTAGCCGTGGAGTTCTGAGGAATGATTACGGGGATGATTAGCCATATGTACATGGGTAGGCCTACATGATTTTGCAGTACATGTATTTTGTACTTAGCCTATGTACATGTACGTACAACAAGATGACGATGATGATACAGGTACATTTATTCTATAAAATTACAAATGAAACGCAACGAATGTTGCTTCAGTTTAGAAGGGTCAGTGCAAAGCTTGTATCCTTTGTCGTTTTTACTTTGTAGCTACAATTTTGCGGAGACATGATCGGGAAAATTATTTGTGAATAGTATACAGATGTTGGACAGATGACTGCATGTAAGGATGCGTCCTTTTTAATACAAAAATTCCTATACAAGTTAGCCCCANTATAGCTTGGATCATTTCTCATCTGGCTGCCACATACCTGTAGAGGTAAAGAATCATACATGTACATATAATCTGCACCGTGCATTCTTCCTCATCACTGCCGGAAGGAACTCCTTGTCTTCTCTTGTGGATATCTCCTCCTTTTCGTGCAGTTTTTCGGCCTAGCTCTTCGGTGAGTTTGTTGTCATTGATACATGATAGCCATCCTCCTCTCCAGTCCTCAGTTTGATTTCAATTGACCTTGTACATTGATTTATGAGAACACTTGATCAGCTGGGCTTATGGGGTTCAAATTATACCAGATTGATGGGTCACTCGGAGCGTCTGTCATTGATACACTCCATATTGATCCTTGAATCTGGTGCCATGGTGTCATTGATCTATTGATTGACTTTGTTAGGAATCGGGCAACTGTCATGGTTGCACATCCGCTTGACAGTTATTTGTCCTTTGGCTACAGATGACACTTAAATTGGTATGGGTATATGCTCCATGACTCATTAAGCTCTGTATGCAGCAGAATTATCACAGTTCATGATCGATTCAGTGGTCCTGGTGTTCTCTTTTCCAGTGACTGTGATGGTCCTTGGGGCAGTCCAGTGTTGTCCACACTTTGAATAGGCCAACACCCCGAAAATCTACTGGTTCAGTTCTGATTGTTTCTTACTTGCTGGACTTCCAAGAAGGTGTTCGTCTTATCGTGTCTAAAAGGTCTCCTTCGAGCCAGCTTTCAATTCACTTCCGTTTTTAGGGTCCAACATGCCGGACACCAGACAAGTTGCCTCCTTTTGCACAGCCTTTACTTTTCAGATTTTCTCAACAAAAATCCATCTGATCACTCAAGCAGACTAAAATTTACATGAAATACGCCTAAAGGAATGTTTCTGATTGTAAATGTAATGTCAAGATTTGTTTTGTACTTTTAGGTGAACCCCAACAGCAAAGCTTTCAGAGAAGGAGTACAAGTGGGCGACATCATCTACAAGATAAATGGGGAGGTGGTCGATGGACTAACACTTGTCGATGCACAGAAACGCATCAAGGCTGTAGGGAACACACTTGAATTAGAACTCAAGAGGTAAGATGAGAACAAGTTCATATTCATGTATTGATGGTTTTAACACTTCCTGGGCTGTTTGGATGTTGGAGAAAGTGCCCAAGATTGTGTTTGTTGCAGGATACCATCTTGAATGATGAACTAAATGGTGTAGTAAAAGTGTGCTCTTAAGCTTCTTCTGAATGAATGGTCATCTATTCCTCTGGTTCTTGTGACTGATAGTGTCAGAATGGCATGGAGGTGTTTGATACTGTGTCTAAAATTCAGTCTTGTGAACTTTTGGGAGTTGTGATACCAGACCTGTCAAACTAATCAAGAGATGGTGAGATCGGCTACCATCAGTCCGAGCTGCTCACCTTCAGAGTCATGCCATGTTCATTGCCATCTTTCTAGAACTCCCGTTTAAGCTATTGACATCCTGGACCAGGGGGACTTGAATATCTCCTAGTGAACCATGCTCATTGAGTGAAGAATGATATCAAGGATTCACATCATCAAGTTGGCCTACTTGATAATTTCTATCTGTCCTCATGATCACATTGTGTCATGTTAGGTCACTTGAAGTTGAAGGAGTTCATGCTCTTCATGTGCATCTTTGGTTTGGCTGTATCAATATGGCCACATTCTCTTGCACTAGCTGTCGATTCATGGAATGAACTGATATACTGCTGAATCTTACTGTTGTGACTGACTGGTATGCAGATCACATACGCCAAGCTTGCATTCTGTTATTTGAAGAGGAAATTGTAAATGCTTATTATTTTGAGAACTCTTGGGCAACAAAGTCAGACACATATTTTGCTTCCACCACTGCCTAAACCCAGTGGCAAGGTTAAGTTTGATTTGAATTTCTTTGGGTCGTCTATAAGTGACTGGTGATGGTGGTCTTGATGTTACTTCCATAAACCTTATCTCATCTAAGTCCTTGATCCACCTTATCTGACTGAATGGAAATGCTCGAAATTGGATGATATCAATCCATTAACTATTTACGCACTAAAACATAAAAATAGCTTCCTGGTGATTGCCATGTAGCTTTGGAATCCAATGCTTCTGAACGCCTCCACAAGTTGCCTGAGCAGGGTACCAACTTCAAGTTCTTCAAGAGAACATTGTGAAATATTGTACCTGTTCTTTCCGGCTGCAGACTATGATGACGTCAATCTTGGTGAAATCTAATTGCCGTTGCCCACTTAAAATGTTTTTCTCTCTCTTACCTGGACCTTGGTGAAGCATATTTCATCAAGTACCTGTGTGCCATGCAAGATGTGTCGAGAAATAGTATCTTTTCCTTATCATAGGTGGCTTTATCACCTGTTCAAATGGCGGAACTTGAGGTGTGCTTCGAAAGGCTTGAAGTTGCATCAATCACTTGGCTTTGAATAGGTGCATGGATAATGCACTGGCCTCATACATGAACCACTGTAATACTGCATGTTTGAGGTAGGGATAATGCATACTTGATGCAGTGCTCCTGAGTGGAGCATGTGCTTTTTGGTGAGGATTCAACTGAAGTAGCAATGTATGGTTGGATGGTTGAGACCCTTGGAAACCATGGGAGATGCACCTTGGGGCAGCAAAATCAGCTATTTTCAGAGTCACTGAACAAAGGTGTTATATTGAACAAGAGAAAATCGACCAACAGACAGCTAACAGAATGAATTTTGTTTCTGATTGCCAATGTGTCTATCGATTAACATTTTGTGGTTGATTCCCACTTTCTAATCCTAATTGATATGACCATTCAAGCAATTAGCTAATGGCTTGCGATAAAACACACTCTAATCGAGGGATATGTCAAATTTTCTTGATTTCATTACACTTTGTAAGGAATGAGGGCTAATGGATGACTTTATTATTGATTATTATAGACTGTTTGAGAAGGAACAATGTTTTAAATTGCCTTTGAGTTGGGGCTTTTTTATTTGGATCACCTTTACACCATGTGCATTGAAGTAAGTTTGAAATTGTGAACTTCCTGCTGTTCTTGGACCACTTCTTCAGTTGAATGGATATGGAAAAGAAGCAGATTTGTAGCAAAGAAGCATGCTCAAGAACCACTGCTTCTGGTAGCAGTGATGGAGCAGATATCATCCCAAGTTAGGAGCAGACATGAAGTATATTCCAGCAGAATTGCAGCATTCCCGATGCAATAGAGAATCTTGAGTGTGCTCTTTGGTGGGCATGGTACTGGTAGGGGTATTCCCAAGGGAAGATTCCATGTCCTACTGCTCTAACAATGCTCCTTACAGACCAAGTAGACAACACAAGACTGTCAACTGCATACAGCTTGTTCAATATGTCAATTGAAGGAAGAATCAAAGGAATATGTCAGTTTTATGATCCTTCAGAAGTCATAATTCTCTCATAATGCTTTCTAATTCGGGTGTCGAGCAATCACAGAGATGAAAATGCAGCTGATCTTATCATTTGTAATGCATTTGTCCTGATGTCTCATCAGCCTCTGCTTCTGTGTTGGCCTTTGGTGATTAGTCGACTCTTTCCTCTTTCTCTCAAGAATAGGTTCTGATGGCAGTAATGACGCGGTAATTGCATAATTATCCTCATGGATGGGTCTTGTCCTGTGGTTTAACATTTGAATTTAATCCTTTCTCTGAGCAACTGACCGCGTCACCCTTGATGTCATTCTGATATCCACCTGCAACTTTCACTAATTAGCACTCCAACCCAATATGGCTTTCGTCTTATGCTTTCTCATGTAGCAATTAGAAAGGCCTATAAATCCAAACCAGACCTGGTTCTCATCACTTTGAACAGTGAAATGATGATAAGCATTGGATTTTGATTACACTTGGCTTTAAGATGTCAAACTTTGAAAACTAGTTGAAGCTGGCCAATAGCAGCAGGCTTTGAACTTCTCTTCATGGTTTTCAACCTTGGAAATTTAGTAGGAGACTCAAGGCTGTTGTCTGATACTCTGAATGATCGTGATTTTGATACGTTGGATACAGATTGATGCAGAACGTAGGATAGAGGAAGTCCGATGACCTTTAAGTGTGCCACTTTCTGTCTTGGCTTATTCCTGTGGGATTCTGTTGTTGTGACTGGCCTTTTCGTGATTACGTGATTCTAACTGGGTGTTGTCGTTAAGAACGCAGTTTCTTTCGAGTTTTTTTCGAATTTTGAGTATCATTTGAGGATTATCTATCATGGGGAATAAGTCGTCTAGTCCAAGGATATACATTAGGTAAGGAGTCATTGACTTCAAACATCTTTCTGAGTCTGTGATGGTAGTTTTGTTTCACTTTGCTGTGTTTTCCTGGTGGTCTGGAGTATGATGTCGTATTGACGTCGGTTGGTTATGTTCTCTGTCATGAGAAACTCTACATCATCCAACTGTAAGACACCAATGGATCTGTAATCCAATGTCCACCTTGTCTAGTGATCTGGGGACACAAAATTGTGCTTCATTGACATACGTGAATGATATTTTGAATGATATCGTTTCAACCATTACCTTTCAACTGGTATTTGTATTTTTCTGCAAGCTAAACATGGGAAATAAACTAGGTTGTGGAAAGAGGTAAGAGAAGAGTATACATTAAAGTCAACGATCAAGTTCTTGATGTTGTGTTTTGAAGATTTTCTTCTCATCCGTTCAGCTTTTTCAATATTACATATTTCACTGTTCTTGTATGTGGATTTCTTGCAGAAATCTCCACAGAAAAGAAATTTTTCAGCTGATGTTCCTTCCTTTTGCATGCTTTTTCTTAACCATGCATGATACATGTGTGTTGATAGTTGACTAAATATCACTGTTCAACTTCTGTCCTGTATCGGGTGAAGTCATGAGATGTTCAGGACTATTTTCCCGCATTGATACTCGTGATCATTCTGGACGAAAGAGCAATGAATAGTGTTGAAGCAGTGAATCTGTTACTTCCCTCATTTGAATTTCATCATGATCTGTTGTGGGCATTTTAGCACGTTTCAATTAGGCATCAACTGAATATTTAGAAATCATGAATAAAGCTCTAAATCAAATGTTTATGCTTATGTTGTTTTTGTATATGTGTGTCAACGGAATACACCTGGTCAGAGACAACCCGTGCCGCATCTGGGCGTACGTGCTCATCATGACTCATCACACACGAAACACCTGTCAATTGAACCCTGGAATTTATGTATCTATGAAATATGTGAAAAAATTTCAAATGCAATTGACACACATCACGAGTCTAATACATTTATCACATCCAGAGTTTTACAGGCTGTCAGCTGTAGCTTTCCTCTACTGTTGCCATCTATTGGCAGTGTTTTGAATCACTTGCTTCAGTAAGCCTCAGGAAAGGAGATTCAGTGAGATTTGTTGATCCTAGCAACCAGTAATCATGGTGGGGGTTGCTGGTGCTACAGAAGGAACCACGATTTGCCCTCTAAGGGGGGTCAACTTAGCAAGGGGGTGTGCTCTGATCCTGGCATGAATCTGCCTAAAGGTTGCCAACAAGTTGGTGTCTTGATCGACCCACCAATCAGTCCTCGTGTAATTTCAGATGAATAGTGTACGGTAGTGCCTTTCATGAAGACATTTGTACCGGTAACAAAATTTGGGGATGAAAACTAAATGTAGTCTGGTTGCGATGGAGCCAAAGTGAAAGACGTGTAATACTGTTCAGTTTCCTCTCAAAATTGTACTAATCGTCCTGTCGATTTTGGATGGAAGTCAATTTCATCATAATTTGACTATTTCAACCCATATACTGATCTACTTTCTCCTTGATTAATGCATGAATAAATGTGGCAAACCCAGCATGAACCCAATCTACCTGTTTTCCCTGTAACAATGTGTTGGGCATCTAGCTACCTCAAGGAGAAAGTTGCTGTTGGAGGCGGTGATGTTTTCGGTTGAGTTGAATGGAAACATTGTGTGGAGTGCTTGGGTAATTTTCGGACATGGCTGAATGATCACTGGAATGCTGATCCCAAGATGCTGCTGGAGTCAGAAACCTGTCTAAGAAAGGAATGGAAAACTCCTGTGGAGCAGTGGGGCTGATGGTGTCAAATTAACTGCAGGTTTATTTCACAACACTATATTACAATGGAGTGCAGAAAATTCCGATGATTGTCCTCTATATCTAACTTCGTTGTTGAGGAACAAAATTTCCCTTTTCAATTTCCTCAAGTTCTTGGATTGTGATTTGTTGCTCTCAAATTGTCAGTAATGACGAACCTGTCCATGAACAATTACATTGTTAAAATCAAGTGCATGCCTCTGTTTGGTCAAAAACGTCAGAGCCGGGCTAGGACTAGGAAAATAAGACGGTGAGTTATGGTCGACTTTTGTCCATTCACCAACTTCTTCAGATCAGATATTGTTTTTCCCTCTTCTTCATTTGTCCATCATTCTCCTTTGAGATCAATGTAACTTGCATGTGCTAATTGTTGCTCAAAGCAGTTCTTTTTCAGCAAGGTCTGTTGAGTCCATTGAGAGTCATTGAATGAATTGCTCAGAAGAGAGGAGTGACTGCTTGTCCTTTGTTGATTCTCTGCCTTCTGTAGGCATTGCCTTGCAGGGCATTGTACCAAATCAGAGACTCCATGCTGCACCGTATTGTGCAATGATGGTGTTGGATGCAGGCTGCCATGAGTGATTATGTGTCATCATGCAGTCAGAGAACAGAGTTTTTGCTTCTGGTCATTCCATACTTTTCACTTTTTCAGGGGTGAAGATGGTGTAGACGGGCCAGGAACTGCAGAGGCCAACAAAGAGAACCAGGTCAAAGGTCAAACAAAACAAGTGACCAATCAAAAGGACGACATGTTCAAAAGTAGTACTAGCATAAGCGTCAACCATCACCCCTCGGGGGAGGAGTATAATGACACTGCGAAACAAGAAACAGGTGAGTTTGTTGAAAGGCTTTGTTTTGCGAAGTCATGTTGGTAGTTTCTAGTCTAAGTTGCTTTCTCTTGAAGTCTTTCATCTTCAACTGCAGCAAAACCAGTCAAGATTCTTCAGTCATGTACCAGTACGGAGTTAGATTTTAAAAGTCTGTCGGTCTGAATTTCACGAAATGTGGAAACTATCAAAGTCGATGGGTTTTCCTCTGCTTGGGCCTCTAATAGTTGATTGCTGTACAAGAATCCACATTTCCCAAGCTGCCTCCATTGCGTGTGAAAAGTTAAAGTGGCTTTCTGTGTTTTACTTGGCCTCATGGGGGCAAGGCATAGATACCCATCAGTGCTGCTTCAACTCCAAATGAAGCTGGACTCAGTTCCACTTTGGATTGGGTCCTTGTGCAAGTAGGAAGTTTGGCGAACTGAAACTCTGAGAATGAATCACTGCATCAGTTTCAACAACCTGGGGGTCCAAAAGACAGCTTGTTAATTGGAACTGCTTTGAAAACGTATCCAATGTTTGTTTGAAACCTAACCTGCACTGAAGGTCATTCAGGTGAAAGGAAGGTTTGCCTAGATCTTTTTAGCAAAGCTGCAACCCTGTTCTCTTTACCTCTAGCACCTTGTTCATGGTTTCATGCTACTGTTAGGGCCAACAGACGGCTGTGCACTGGCTCAGTAGGGAGCTGAGGTAATACACCATTAGCAACGCCTGCACAGGCGATATCTTAGCCCTTCTTATTTGAGGTGAAGCCAATGTTGCTGCAAGTGTTTGAGCAACAGCCGATCTTCAAGTACACCACAAAAAATGGATCCCCATGACTCTACAAATATAAACTGCAAGTCTATACTTCCGGTGAAAAAGCAGTGGTTTCAACTGATCATTCAGCGGTGAAAAAGCAGCTTTGATTAGTCAGGAAGCAGGCAGGCAGTCAGAAAAAGTAGTTTTGTGTTGCTTCCTGAGTTCTTTCATTGTAAATACAGCAATGATCTGTCTGAACACTTCCTGAGATTCTTTCAAGAAGCCTCATTTGTTGGTATTCCTTGGAGATTGTATTTGGAAAGTGATTTATAGTTCACTTTGAGTTTTAATAGACATTTCTCTGTGAATTCTTCAAGATTCCTTCATGTCTTGCCCAAAGGCATGTAGGTAATGGGAAATTCATATGAGTATCAGTCAGTGTTGATTGGGTTCCTGAGAAATTCTCCCAGAAGCCTTAATGCATTGCTCTACTTTGATTATTTTTCCTGAGATTTGTGGCTCTTTTCATTCATGATATCTTCAACAAGTTGTGTAGGCATTGCCCAACCCAAGTTCTTTCCAGAAAAATCAGAGACACATTTGCTGAAGTGGTACCTGCTTGTTCACACCTTCATGTTGGTGTTGAAAGCCTGAAGTTGAAATTCTTGCCATTGAAGTGTTGCTTCTTTGGTCGAACACTTCTAACCTTATCACTGCTTGAATATTGCTTCTTGTCTCAGTCAGCTTCTCGTATTGGGAAGGTCCATTCTGCAGTTAATAGTTGGAATACAAGGAGTGCGTTTGTGGTTGCATTTGTTGAACTGTACAGGATATTAGAAGAATTGACGCTGTCAGAGGTAGGTTAGTGGATTTCTGCTCGTACCTGATGAGACATGCAGTAATGAAGGACTGAACAGTTTCAGTTTTGGCTGAAATCAAAATTGTCATCATGGGTAAGAGAATGATAAGCAAGCAGGAGCTAGAACAGGCAAGATCTGATGACGATTGTGGCAAACTTGTTGGCAGCCGTTCCAGCAGTGTCTAAACAGTGAAATGGTTACCAGATTTCATTTTGGCACAAACCAACCACCGTTTTGCCTGTTTACCTGGCCCAAATGACCTGTTTAGTACAAGTATCCAGGTTATTCAGAACACATAACCACCATAATTTGTTATTTTGATAAACAATATTGATATCTGATTGGATTCCTTGGGCTGTTTTGTTTTTACCTTGGCTGGGTTGCCAGTGTGTAGTTTTGAATCAGGTGTGCCTCCTCCTTCAAGGTCCACTGTTAGCTACTAAAGTAGAACACAATGCTTTTACTTGAATTTTGCAAAAGAAATGCACTAGGTAATGCTGTACAAATCTGAAGTAAAAGCATTTGCTAATCTTTATTCATATGACCCAATATCTGACATATCACAGCTGAGCGTTGAATATGAAAGTACAATTCACTGCACATTACTTGCCAAATTTGAGTGCAGGATGGAACCAAAACACCTGCAGAAAACTGCTATCATTGAGAGCCAATACAAGAAAGGGTCTTCCCAGTAATTAAGCCAAATATATTCGGTGATAATTACTGGTGTTTCTCTTTGCTACTCTGACTGCTGTTGGTGTCAGTTCTCTAACATACTGTTTATTAGGTTGCAGGTTGCAGCATAGAAATGTAAGAGGCAGGCAAATGCATGATACAACTGTTTCTTTTGCTGAAATCAAAACAGGGTTGCTTCTATGTAATCAAAACGTACATTCTGCCCTGGTATTTTTTGTAATGGCTAGAATTCTATGTTGAAAACCAAAGGCTTTGGATTCCAATCTGTGTACACATGTATCATACTTGTATCATAATCTGGTGAAGGTGAAGAATCGGTCATCATCTTTCTCGTTCATGCCTTGAAGCTCAGCAGTTTGCTGTATGACTTCAAGGATTACACTTTCGTTTGCTTCCCGGGATACGGGAGTCCATTCAGCTTGAAGGACTTGGATTTTCCACTTGTAGTCATTAATATGTTGTTGATAGATGGCCTTTTTCGGTGCTGCAGTTCTGTTTAGTTGGTTCACCATCAGTTTCTTCCAAGGTCATCACAAGGGACAATGTCCTTTATTCAGTCATTTTTTGGAGATTGGTTCCTGGGTAAGTAGCCATTCTGAAGCCTGTCAAGTTCTAGTTTGCTAACATCAGTTCTAGTCTGTAATGATCATGAAGTTAGAGTTCAATATGGATGATTTTTTGCTTCAGATGTGAGACTTTCCAGCGAAGATGTTGACCTGTTGGGCATGTTCAGTTTCATTGTCTTGATATCAAACATTGTGTTGCTCATCTTCTCTTGTATTCATATTCCCACTAACTCCAAAGACTAAAGTTGTGTAACTTTACTGCGACGGCACATTCAGTGCATATATCCTTTGTTTTAACACCTTGCAGCACGGGCAGAAAGAGCCAGGATGAGGCTCCTGCGGCGGGAAGCAGCTCGACAACAGCAACAACAACAACAGCATTCCAGTCAGAGAGGTTGTAAATGTCATAGAATATATGCTTGAAATATGTGTCATTTCCTCTTGGCCATTTTGAAATTTGCAGTATGTTTGCCTGTTTGTCAAAGATGTTGAACTATTTGGTAACTCCACTCTATAAGCCTTTTCTAACAGAAAGAAGCATCATGGATGCCCATCAGAATTGCATTTGGAATCATTCAAATCATTGCTGCTTTTGTAGTAAGTTGGATAAATACTGTGCACAATTGCCTTATACTTCAACATCTTTCCCTTATTCCACTTAGCTGCTGCATATCTGGACTCTGAAGTTATTGTGGAGTCCTATGTTGCTGCACTTTGTCTTTGAATGTTCCCTGCTATTGACCTCCAGAGCCACTTCTGCTATTTTGAATCCAATAAAGATTCTCTCATTCAAAACCGTTGTGTCCAGGAGATATAGAGCATTGATTGGATCTAACCATAAACTAATAAAAGATACCAACTATCCCTTACTAGTTTATGATGCAACTGAGAGCAAGGATGGGTCAAGAATCTGGATGCAGTAGTACAGTCAATAAAACGGCACCAAACCTTTACAAGTTCCAATGATAATGCTTTTGGGATACAGTCTCATGTATTGCCGTTTCTGTTTGGTGCTGATCATATTCTAATGATAAAAGTTTCACTGATGGAAGTTTCACCGACTAGTTGTTGAAGAGAGGCTCTGAAGGAAGCTGTTTCCACCCATGTAATGTTCAAGAAATTTGCATCAATGTTCTAGTTGGTTCTTGCAGTAGGCATGCGCAGCTACCTCTGCTGATGATGCTTACTTCATTTTCCATTTCAGATCAGTCATCTTTACATCTTTTACCCAAACCTTTGCTTTATCCTATTCATTTCCCTTTTCTAACTCTCATCTTCAGGCAGACCCTTTCAGAGATCTCTCACTCCTTCGCCAAATTCACGCTCCATGGGGGAATATAGGGGACTAGCCCGTTCAGAATCAGTCGAAAGTTTGCCAGTTTATACTACGCACGTGCCTGATACTGTTGCAAATTACTGCACAATCAGGCCAAAACCAAAAGTTGACCGATGGAAACCAGTGAAATATGGTTTGTGCCGATACTAAGTTGCCTGCACATGAGTGACTTTGCAATTGCCTAACTGATTCATCATGACAAGCCCATCTCACTTGCAACTCATGTAGTAAGTGTTGCAAGCTCAGTGCATGTACATACCTCCACCAGGTCACATGTTACTGTGGTCTGCCAACCAACCAGTTTCTTGCCTAAGTCGGCTTATCCCTATGGGTAACTCAGCCGAAGAAATCTGACCGTGACAGCAAAATGAGTCGGAATGCGCCAGAAAGAAGACGCAAGATGACACCAGAGAACAATTGCAGAATTGGACAAAGTCAAATTTCACAATGGGCCGACAATGCTGAAATCAACAAACTGCTGGTTCACCTTGGGTTTTCTTCTGTGCACATTCCGACTTGTTTTGCTGTCACGGGTCACAAATGGTGAACTGCCCATTTATAAGGAGCCAACTTGCACAAGAAAAATCTCGCGTGGAGTTGCGCCTTTATGATTGCTCCCTTCAATCAATCGTTGCCCTTAGAGACTTCAAGATCAACACCGTCATGATGAAGTTGGTTAGGTAATTGTACATTGCACGTGGAAATCACTCATTTGTAGTCAATGAATATGTCATGTGTGCTGTCATATCTGGCTTATCATGCATCATGCCAACTATTAATCCATATTCTCTGACCGTCAGTGTCCTTTCTTTCTGCTCTTTTCATCCTCCCACAGCAGGGTTTTTACTTGCTTCTCTTCATCCACTCACTGTGAGTGTATGTAGAGGAGCATGGCCAAAGTCCTGCTATGGGAGGCTAGCTCTTTCTTTCTTCTGTATACATCTGCTGCCTTCTGGTCAATCATGGGATCAAACAGCAAGGAATGATGTTGAAGGCATGGTTGCCCTCCAATGGTAAAAGCATGTAAATCAGGGGGAGACTGGTCATCTGGAATAATAGCCAAACTCTACACCTCTGTGTACTTAGGAGTACAAGAGAGGGCTGTTACCACAATCGACCACACTCCCACCAATCTGTAATGGAGATGCTTCTTTTGCCATTGGTGGACAGATGGGGCGATTCTTGGTTTCTTTGAAGCATGTCTACTAAAAATAACTTTATATTTCAGGTAGAACATCAGCCTGCCTTTGGAATGTACTAACTCTCAGCATTTCTTACTAGAATTGATTGATTATGTGTTTACTAAAGCATCCTTCAAGTTTTCAATTTCTTGCTAAATACGACAGCATGTTTTAGGAGCTATACTAGGCATGTTTTAACTGCTTTCTATTTCAGTTGTGCATCCAATAGATGCTTATTATGCAAGTTTGGTGGCGTATCTTTTTGCGAATAGAGCATTTTTGATGCATCCTGTGGATAGATATGTGATGCGTGTGGAGGACTGGATTGGTGAGATCAGAACTAAGTTGTAGTTTTGTTCTGATGCACTGTGGACCCTCGTAGGTGCATTCTGGGGTTTGACCTGGGACATGAAAGCGGGCCGTACACGAGTGCAATTTTGCCTCCAACTATGGAGATTTTTGCCTCCTACATGCAAATGTCATTGTGTGCGGTGGTCGGAGGCAGAGGCGGAGACGGATTATTTTGCCTCCAACACAGATGAAACATGTTTGAAATGACGTTACGCCGCATCTATATGAGACAAATTTGCCATCGTGTGCGGCAGCTGACGCACCGTGTGTGGTGACAGGAGGCTGAGACAGAAAACTCCTATGGAGGCAACGTCGGAGACAAAACTGCACTCGTGTGCGGCCGGCTTAAGGTGCCTCTCCATATGAAAGCTGCCTTGCCCTTGTTGGCTCTGTATGGGTATCTCAACCAAAGGAAACTATGGGCAGTCGTTTGTGTCATTGGTCTCAATGAAGTCGTAAGGAAACCAACAATGGTGAATTGCTCGTTAGGACCAACTTGCAGGAGAACGCTCGTGGAGAAGTGCCTTCAGTGCAAATGAGTTTTGCTGGCGACCATCTTTCTTGTTGCCAAGGGACAAAGAGTGATCCATTTTCAGTGCAAGCTTCCTACCACGACTGAATCCTGGAATTTGAAAGCAAGATAGCTGCCAGCAAAACTGATCTGTGTATCATATACAGGGTCTACAATAGCTCCTCACACCCACAGCATCGTGGATTGCGGTGAATAACTCTGATAACTTTGGGTGGATCTAACCTGGTCACCGCTTAATCCAAGTCGGCACCAGTATGTGTAAATTCCTAATACAGCAGTACATTGCTTTGGGGAAGAATCTTGATTAGAAAGTTTGGCAGAAAGAATTTATTGGAAATAACGTGACCTTGTCTTAAGACATTGTGAATGGTAGGCATAATAGGCATACCCCCTAACATTCAACTCCCTTGGTCATGTGCATGTACAGAAGAATTCAATAAAAGGATTAATCTACTCATATATTGATAGATGGCTAGAACCATGGACCTTAATTTGAGTCTGAAGTTTTGGAACAGTCATGAGATAGAACTAACTTATTTCTAATGAAAATACAACTCCTTGTTTTGGTCAACAATATTTTTCTTTGGGAAGCTCCCATTGGCTTGACTATCAGCTTTGTTTCTTTTAATTTCTGCTCAAGAAAAGCACTGATCCCAAATTTTAAAGCAAGATGGCAGTACTGTAACTCTCCAATTTGTTCGAGATAGCACTTGGAGAATTGTGTTGGTTGTTGGTCTTACTCACCACTTCTCATTCCAGGTGCCATGGTGAAGACGTACAAGCCAGTGTCCTTCAGCAAGGGTGCAGATTCCTTATCGAACCGGTCAATGTCCTCACAGTCTTCAGGGATGACGATGCAGCCAGAAACGTTGATGGCCAAGGGTAAGTATGGACGACACACACCATCACATTCCCTCTGCCAGAGTCTCCAGTGGTTGGATGTGACCAAAGGGAACCAGTTGCAAATCAGACCAGTGATGAAAGCATGGAAGCTTTCCTAAAAGTTAGACATTAATCTTCAGCTATGGAGTTGTGATGAAGGAAGTTGCAAATGACTTGTACACGTTAGAGCTGTGCAGTATTTTAAGTGGTTGATGAGAAAAAACTCAGCTTATTGCAAAAAGCAAATTAGTTTGCCTGGGATGGTTTGCTTTTGAAGCAGAAGTGCATTGGTAGTGGGTGATATTGGGTCTGGGCTTGTGATAAATGACAATTTAATCAGCTTTATAGGATAAGATATGTAATTTTCAGAAGCCTGTCTCTGTATCTATTTTTATTGACAAGACTATTCAGTTACCAATTTGCGTCAGTCACTTCGGCATGCTGTTTTATAATCAAGTCAAAGCATTTGATTAACCTGCGACCCTGAGTTACCATATCATTTCAAATTGTTGCTGTTCGACAGTCAATTACTGTTCTATTTATTACTTTCATTCAGTTCTCAATTCCATCTCAACTTAAGTTTGCTTTGTGTGATTACATCGTATGCCAATGGAGTTTCCTGGAGTTTATTTGAACTTTCAGTTCAAGTGCATCAAACCTTGATTGGCACCCTTAATTCCTTCCACAATTCCAGTTACACCTATATTCTGGGTTAATATCTCATTGTGTTTGATTTTAGACGCATGTAATGATTGAACTATGACAGTATTGAACCTCCTTGATAACAGGCATGTGAGTGGAATAACTTGTATTCTACTTGCTCTAGTTAGATGATCCCTTTCTGATTTGGCGAGTGAGATTCTTCCAGTATGTTTCTAATCAGATCTATATTCTCAACATTTTGCAGCAGGTTAGGGGAAATTTTGCAGTCTTGTTCTCCTCAGATGTGGCTTGGGTAGTTTTCCATTGCTCGTTTGAGGATCTGTGCCATGCAATTGTCCGTTGGTTTCAATTCAGGCTTAGAATGATCCAAGAATCAGGCTCATAAATACTTCCATGAAAGATATCCGAGTTCAACCACTGTGCCCTGCCCTCCAGTGGTAAATAGGTAGTATGTCTGTTCAGTGGGAGTGTGTTTAATTGATGCAGTAGCTAAACTCGATACTGCAGTTTACTTGATAGTACAAGAAATGGCTATTCCGTCAATTAACCATGCTCCTACTGATCGCAAAAGGGGATACCTGATGTCTACTACTGGACTCCATAGCAGATGTCAGAGCTCCAAAGCTGTCCAAAAACTGATCTCTCCGACCTGATTTTCGCACGGTTGCCTCATGAATGACCAGTAGGGAAAAAATCATTATAGACGAATGATTTAAACATTCCTGTGAGGAAGTTCTATACAGGATGTCGATAGAGGAAGGTATCCCAATCCTACCTGTGAAGAATGGTGAAATCGACATTAATCACCTTCTTCCTCATTCACAGGTATCTTCTGTTCCCAGACAACCACTGAGGGTTTAAAAATAACTCAGATTTTTCACTTTAATTTCCAAGGTATTCATAGTTTGAGTTCGAGTTCGATCTAAAGATATCTGTAACAGGTGGTTCTGGCTGCCCACTCTGTGTTGGTATTCTAGATGAAGATTCTTACGTTAATGGGCTCATGTAGTACAGCCTTGGTTGGTAAACCTTTAGGCTAGCAGTGTTGAGGTGGGTAGGGAATAGAGAGGATCAGATTGAACTGGTTCATGGAAGTTTGCTACTTCTCAGCCCCAAGGTAGGCAACTTTTTAGGCACTTTTCCGTAGGTCTGTTTCATTTCCTTTTGGTGTAGTCAGCATCTTTGATGTCCACTAACTGCAGATGCCTTGTGAATTGAGTGAACTAAATAGTCCTCTCTTGGGGGTCATTGTCACCTTGAGAAACTTGGGTAGATACTGGTTCTTGTTTTAAGTCACTTCAGTTTCGAAGAGAATCAGTCCAACGTTTAATGTAAAGAATGCTTCTCTACTTTTGCATAAGTCATTCGCACATCTAGATACTACAAATCCTTGCTTCCTCCTGGCAAAACTCAGCCCAACTGAAACCCTCCAGAATATTCGCACCGCCAATCTTTGCTTAGAGGTATACCACTCAGCTCCATTGTGTTCATGCTCTTTGGGTAACCTTAAGCTCCATTCCCTCATGGAAGTGCAGCCCCTACTGCACATGCAGCCCCTACTGCAATGGTACTGCTGAGACTTGTGTTTTTGGGAAACGAGACTGCAATGGGACTGCAGCAGGAATGGGGACTGCAATAGTACTGCACAGTGGGACTGCAATAGCGCTGCAGCAGGTATAGGGACTGCAATGGGACTGCATAAAGGGACTGCAATAGGACTGCATTTAATGAGGGGACTGCAGTAGTACTGCCCAATTAGAGGTAGCTCCTGAGGGACTGTAATAGCACTGCATAATGGGACTGCAATGGGACTGCATGGACTTAAATAATATTTGCTGTTGTAATAGGGACTGCAACGGGACTGCTCGGACTTAACATTATTTCTTTGAATGTTTGGGGGACTGCAATGGGACTGCACATGATTGAGTAATCTTTATGGTCATGTGACCTGTTTGAAAACATTTTGGAGCCAAGCGGCCATCTTGGAAATGTGGTTTTCCTTTGGTGGAGTTATTACTGTTTCTTTCTGGGCCATCTTGGTCAAATGGTGGTTCAATGTGTTGCCTTTAGTCAAGTACATGAAGTAGGAGCCAATGTGGGAGGTGGGACAATAATTTTTTGTAAGTTTTCATTTTTCAACCTTTCCATTGCACCCTTTATCCAATTCAAAATATCACCTGTTCCAAGCATGCACTGTCCATCATGTCGATAGTGCTGGTGCCTTCACCGGTTTTTAAAATTCACCTTCAATGATTTTCTATCAATTTTATGGTGAATTCGCAAGTTTCGTAGAGGTTTCTACAGTTGATGCTCTGAGCAGAATTTGTGATATACCGGTATATCATAATTATCAACTTGATCAGTGCACTTCAAGGATAAACCCAGTTACAATTCTAAGTTTTCCAACCAAAAATATTCTGTGTGCAGACTCAAGAGTGTATGTATGTATTGCAGCATTCCAGTATATGCGCAAGTGTGCTGGCCAACTGGGACTGCATTAGTACTGCTGGGAGGGACTGCAACAGTACTGCAGGGGGACTGCAATGGGACTGCTGGGAGGGACTGCAACAGCACTGCAGGGGGACTGCAATGGGACTGCTGGGAGGGACTGCAACAGCACTGCAGGGGGACTGCAATGGGACTGCTGAGAGGGACTGCGTAGCTCATTTAAATAATTCAAGGGCTATCTCTTAGTACAGGGTTCATGCATGGGTGCAGTGCGGACTGCGCTGCAGTCCCATGGGACTGCAATAGAGCTGCAGATGGTACTGCAATAGTACTGCAACAGGACTGCATTCTGGAACTGCAAAGGGACTGCAATGGGACTGTAATGGGACTGCCTTTCCATGAGGGTTGACATCCCAAGGTAGTCAGTGGTTCTTCATGCTCACTCCCTTCATCATTCAAACAAACTTGTGTGACGTAGGGAGCAAGTGCTGACCTCAGGATGCTCCATTGAGCAAGACTTCATGTAGTATTTAGTAATGCCAAATAGGTGTCTCTTTTGAAATCCCTATGAGGCACTGGGGCAGTTAGTGGCTTTTCCTTCAGTTGTTTCAGATATAGTTAATAGCCTACCCATGGTATCTTTTGCAATTCCCTGTAGGCATTCAAATAGGCTCTTCTTCTTCACTCATCTGTATATATCTCATCAATTTTCCAATCCACAGAGCTTGAATTTGAAAAACTGGCAAACTTTGACGAGCCAGTGACCAACGACATGCCTATTTCCTCTGTCAATGCCACCTCTGACAAACAGTGGCAGCTCCGGCGAGAATCAGCTACCCGTGGTAATTTTTTTTGGTCATTAACATGCAAGACCTTTCTAGCTTCATAGTAATACCACTGATTTTGTGCATTGCTTCAGTCTCAGCTCAGAATGACCCTGTTTTGTCTGTCTGTGTTATAACGATAACGGATGTCAAAGGAAAAAGACTGTTTTCTCAATAACCTTTGGCCTTCCAGCTTCCCAAGGAAGTGCCATCAGTGTAAGCTCAAGCTGGTTGATAAAATTTTTTCTGAGTTTTGTCAATTTGAGCTGAGAAAAGCACATCACAGTGAACTAGCACCAACTTGTATAGCACCTGGCTCAACATCTCATCCCCTTAGCTTTACATTCCTTAGATCCGATGTAGATCTTATTGTCCAACTTAGACCATCCGCAGAATACATGTATCTCAATGTTGTCTTACAATGTCTTGTATGAACTTGTGCTTCATTTTGGAGCTTCAGTATCATACCATGATTCCCTTTGGTGAATCAAGTGTATTGTTGTTGTCTTATAAAGTTCATTGTTGGACTTCAATTCCTCTGTCTAGAAATCCCACATACCAACATGAAGTGATTCACAGATGTGAATCTGGATGCCTGATATAATTCACTTGTGTTTCCTCTGCCGCTAATGTCAACTAAAATTCACTTCTGTGAATCTGAGTGATTCAGTGAATCTCACTTGAGTTGCCCGAACTTCAGTGCTTTCTGGATTTTCAGTGTTCTGTTAGTCTCATAGCATGACTTGTTGATGAGTGTAAAATCTGTGTGCTACCTTGTCTTTCAGCAGTAGTTAAGCTGGATGTTTGTATGTTGTCTTGTAGCATGATTAGATAGTGTGATGATCTAAGTGCATTTTGCTGTCTTGCAGGTTTCAGTGTATGGCAAAACTTGCTTAATACTTATGGACAAAGCTGGGACACAGCTCCCCATGGAGTCACTCTTCAAGATGCCTGTTTGAGAATTGCATCTTGATTTAGATAGCACATTGCCGCAGAATTTTGTCAAAAATGATCCAACCTGATGTGCCTTCCTCAAGATATCTCAAAGAATTCATCCTGGAAGTACAACTCTTTCTTTTTGGTGATGGAGTTCAACTTTGTTGGGACTACTTTCTCCAAATCCAGTGTGAACAAACTGTTGACCCGTATCACTTTATTTACAGAATGGTTTGAGATTTTCAGCAGGCGTACCAGCACTGCTGGCTGGACTGGTAAAATCACAGTAGTTCCTGTCCATAGAATCCTGTCCGACACTTGAATATAGACTTAAATAGTGGTGAATTGACCTTCAAGGGGCTTGAATTCTTTCATTCCCTTCAGGACACACAGGGAGGGCCTTCACACGATAGGGAGTTTTCGCAAAGCCCCCCGAATCACCGACGTGAACGTCTATCCTATTGTTCTATGCTTTCTTCGTGGCATCGAACAATGGGATTGGCGTTTGCGTTGGCGTTTCGGGGACTTTGCGAAAACTCCCTAATGTTTCATGCTTTGTTGAGGCATTCACTCCCCCCGAATGCTCCCCTCTTCCTGTCTTTGAAGCCTGTAGCCTTGATAACCAGATTGTCTTAAAGAGAATGAATTACTTCAAGTCCTTGTAGGTTAGTGGGTTTCTGCCTTTCATAGAAGGTGTGCAGAATTACCGGTAGCACTCTGTGAATTTTCCATGTTCAACCATATACATTCTCTTGGTCTGTAGATATCACGAAAGATAGGATAAAAGAGTTTAGAGTAGTGTGTCTTGTATAACAATACATCTTCATATTGCCCAGTATCATAACCCCAAGGTGACAAAGTCCATGTTTGACTTCTGAAATAGTGAAATACAACAACCCACTCTGTAGGCTAGATGTGCACGTAGAAATTGGTGGCTGGGCGAAGAGGGACGAGGTAATACATACCGGTATGGTAACTACAGTATAACTCTCCAAGTTTTGCACCATGCAACTGAACTTAGTGCAATGAACCTTCCTATAAGGTGCACCTTCTCAAGATAGGAATCATGAAAAATATATCATCCATTTCCGGTTAGCTTCCTCCACACTGTTTACAAACATTGAATGTTGTTGTTTCCCAGCCAAAATACCCACTGGATATCAGCAACATCATTAGTGCCATTGATATCGTCTTATAGTTTGCTTTTAATGCTGTATGCTGCACAGGTCTGTGCAAGATTCACTTGATGGTGAATTTACCATTAAAATTGCTGCAGGCAGACGCCAATGTTGTTCATCACTCCTTCCGTCTGCTCTGCTCTGCCTTGGGTTATGGTACATGTACAGAATTAGCAGCAACAGTCCTACATCTGGTAAAAATCAAACTTCATATGGCGCTGTACTACTAAAAAAGCACCCAAAGCACACTTCCTACAACCATACATTACAACCAATTCAACTGGCTCGTATATTACAGTTAATGTTGTGAATGCTCTATCACCTCTGGCTCATGAACCAAGCAATGAAGTCCAACTTGGTAAAGTTTGATCCAACTCACCTGTTGAGAAAATTATGCCAGGTGTGAACATTACTTGTACCACTCCTTCTGCATGTCAGCTTGATGTGGTACAAGTGTTCAGGTTCAAGAACCAGATATTTACTTCAACATGATGCTGGCTGTTACAGATTTGTCCAGCATCATCCAGTGCATCATCATCATCATCATCCATTCTGAAGTTCAAGATGTTCAGTTTAACTTCACCTTTCAGCCACTTTTCACAGTTTCACCAATGTTCATTCATTCTTTAACTTTCTGGCATCCTTTGCCTTCAGTTGACACATGTATCATGTCACAAACTTCATTCTCAGAAAAAAGGTGCTTCAGACTTTGCTCTTTGATCTTCTTTGAGACCAATAGAATAGGTCACCACACATCTCACAGTCATACCTTCAGAGGCTTCTTATTCACATTTCAGACCTTCACTTTGGGATGTTCTTAGGTTGATGTAGGCTATACTTGACTTCGTTTTCACCAATTACACCTCTCCAACATGACAGGATTTGTAGAAATGTGTCCATAGCAGCAGATACAAAGTCTGTCTTGTCCTTGCTGGTTCATATTTGTGACTGCTCTTCCTACTCATTGCTGTAGAAAGCATTGCTTCAAAATCAAAGCTTGTAGTGTGGTTGCTAATAGTTGCATTGGCTTCATTCCTGTTGTAACAAGTCACGTCCCTGCTCAAGTCCATGTAAGTTCCCATCTTTGTAATGGTACCTTGGGGGGGGGGGGGGTTACACCTGCTGAAGTTGGTGAAAAAGTCTTTGCTGAAGTTTAGGTTCATTGACAACAGGTCTGATCTCTCTGCATATAATCTTCTGCTCTCTGATCTGATGAGGTATGCCCAACTGATCATATTGATCCTAAAACCCATCAGACATCTTTGCCAAATTATTCAGCATCATGTTGTCCTATTCACAATCGATTTGATATCTCTCCAAGGAAGCAATTACCTAGTCTCCTCTGTGGGGAATTGCTTGATCCTCTTGCAGCCAACATCTAATGCTGAATTACCATACTGATCCTTTAATGTATATGAAATTTATATATAGGAAGTTTCAAGTTAAGAAATTTGAATGACCTTTACTGCTTGACGGTGCAATTCACTTTGTATCAACACTCTCATGGATACCTACAATGTGTGCTATTTCGAAACTTTGAAGTTACTTCTTTGATATAGTGATACCCATGAACGGCAAGGACTCAATTCTTTTGGGGAGGTTCATCTGACAGATTTACCCTCAACTTCATTTTCCTGGACCATACTTTCTCATTTCTGGCATAACCATGAGCGATATTGGTAAAAGCTTTGTCAGTTAATGCAGAAGTTTTTAGAGATTTTGTGGATGTTACTAACACACGCATTGCATCACAGCCTGCCGCTATCTCGAGTTCTAGGTTTTAATGCGTACTAACACCAGTTGCTGTTTGTAGTAACAAATACGTCCATCATAAATTTAGGTTTTGCCTTTGAAAATAACCTGTGTGGACTAACTACTGTGTTATTGTCTTGTACAGGAGATGGTTGCAAATCAGGCTAAGCCAACTACATGTAATCTTTACTGGGGTTGCTGGCCAGGTTCTTGTGCCTTGATGCACAATGGTGTATGTGCCCTTCTTTTGGCTCTTTTGATAACTGAAATCCCAGGTCAGTGAAAGGGTAGGCTACTTTCATGTGTGTACATCCTCTGCTTGTTAATTGTGTAGTAACCTACTCAAAGCTTGACTTGGAGTCTGATGTAGTTACAATCCTGCCCTTCCCTCAGCACTTACATGTACTTGGTGATGTGTACTGTCAGTGCAAGCAGAATGAAAGTAGGAAAGTGCAGAAATTGGCAATTGGCAACCATCTTCTGTGCCGATCCATGCAGCAATTGACTTTGGATTGTATGCCACAATCCGTGGTCGACAGGCTGCCCCATGTTTGTCATGTTACATATTCGTAGATGAGCAATCTTCAAGGGGAGCTAAAATGTTCATGAAAATGCAAGAGAAGGCAAGGGCACAGGAAGACGAAAGACCACAGAGCCCTATTCCAGAGTACGCACCATACCAACAAGGACAGCAACATCAGCAGCAGCCTTCTAGTCCATGGCAGAGCCAGTCTTTTCATGCCACACAACACGGATCTCAGTCTCAGGAACCTCAGACAGTTAGGCAACGCCCTTCTAGTCCTTGGGGTAGCCAGGGATCTCAGTCACGGGAACCTCAGACTGTTAGGCAACGCCCTTCTAGTCCTTGGGATAGCCAGGGATCTTGGTCTCAGGAACCTCAGACTGTTAGGCAACGACCGTCTAGTCCTTGGGGTAGCCAATCTTTCGATGGCCCACAGCATCGGCCTTCAAGTCCTTGGAGAAGTCAATCTCATGATCAACAGAGACCTACAAGCCCAATGATAAACCAGTCAGTACCTCAGCAACAGCGTCCTAGTAGTCCTTGGAGAAGTCAGTCACATGAAAGTCAACAGAGACCTGCAAGCCCGATGGTAAATCAGTCAATACCTCAGCAACAGCGTCCAAGTAGTCCTTGGAGAAGTCAGTCACACGAAAGTCAACAGAGACCTGCAAGCCCGATGGTAAATCAGTCAATACCTCAGCAACAGCGTCCAAGTAGTCCTTGGAGAAGTCAGTCCTTCGAAGCACCTCAGACAGGTTCTCAGCATCAACAGCAACCACGTGCACCTAGTCCATGGCAGAAAGAGTCCAATGTTGCAAAACCACCTCACCAGAGACCTTTGAGTCCTTGGCAGAATCAAATGCAAGAAAATAAGGTGCAGACAACCGTGAATGTGACTGCTAAACCAACCGCACGAAGTTCTTCAGTCCCTGCAAGAGTGAGGAGTGCTCCGACGACGCCAAGAGGCCAGGCACAACCACCTTCAGCGGTGGTTCCTCCAATGCCATCAGGGACACCCACCCCAGTGAACAGGGCCCCAACACCTCCTGCTGAGGAGGTAGAGGAAGAAGTAATTGTGCCAGTCAAAGACAGAATCAGAACTTTCAGGAATATCGAGGCGTCACATTCGCCGACAAGATCACAACAAAAACCAATCATTGACTTTAAACCAACTGCAAATATCACATCACAACCATCTACTCCAACTTGGAATGTCCGTTCACCGTCTCCAGTAGGTTCTTGGAACAAGCCCAGTAGCACCTCTGCTACCCCTTCAACACCCAGCGGAACTGGTACGTGGGGGAAGCCAACATCAACTTGGGAGCCCTCCAAACCTCCGTCTACTCCAACCTGGAGTAGCCAGACGTTACCACACGATTTCAAACGGTCGGATTCTCTTCCTCCTTCGCTTGATCCAGTTCCTCTCAAAATGACATGGAAGAAACGTGAAGAGGAAAAGAATGAGAAGAACCTTGACCAGAAGGATGACGGGTGGAGGTCGGTGTCAAGAGATTTCTTGACCATGACAATACCAAGGAGCCCAAAAGGTAGATATCGTCATGAATTCATGTTTGTACTTATCATGTTTACGTCATGCATTTAGTGTGACTGTGGTAGGTTTTTGGGCCAGGCTGTAAGGGCGGTCGGTGTCCTTTGAACCTTCTGTCCTAACACGTCAGTTTGCTGTTGAAACAGTTTGTCGTGTAGGATCATGTGTCTGGTGTGCCCACATGGTTGTTGGGACATAAAATAGTGGTTGTTATCCTGTGAATGTTCCGTGTTGTAAACAATTGCTTTTGAAGCAGATTTCACACTACCGGTAGATTCATATCAAACCAGGAGTGGTAATATTACAAGTCCTGATTATTTTACTGGACTCCCCATATCAAAATGAATATTTTAGGATCTTCCATCCGTGACGTGAATATCTTGTTCTGCAGTGAAGCACGGCCGTAACAAGGCAAGCAATTATCCTGAGTAAACGCAGAGTCAGATGATGAATGAGCTTGAATTAGATCTGGTTTATATAAAAATTGCTGCCATGGTGCTCTTTATTCTCCCCAGGTAGGAGATGTCGTGTGTGCAGTTAATGAAGTAGATCAGTTTAATGCATTGAATTCCTCAGATTCTGACAGTTTGCAGTATTAAATGAGATCTTGAACTCATACAGTGTTTTCAGTTGGAAGATCAGTTGTACACCTTGCCAACAGGTGTCAGCAATGGTAAATGGTTTGTAATCAGCTTGTTATCAGAATCACAGTTGCTTTCTACAGTTGCCATAGGATCCCACTCCTGCTTCCCCTATACCTGCTTCAGCCAGTAAGCTAAGCAATAAGCCAGGCGAAGCTGCTGATGTAGATGGTCAGTAGGGCTTTTCCTTTCACCTCGTATCCCATCCCTACCGCAGCAGTTTCATTTGTTGAGATCCTAACTGCCATCCTTGGAAAGTTGACTTTCAAATTTTTCTGTGATTTGGAAGTTTCGCCTCAGAGGGTCAGTACCAAACTTAGAGAATGAAAGAGTGTAGATGAGAAAGATATACTGTGGTCATCCTTTCTTGGGTTATCCATCTAAACATACCTTGAAAGAACTTGTTATCCAACATAGAGAACAAAAAACGACACACAAAATGATAGTAAAAGTAAAGTTGTCTCCAAATTTCGCATTCACTTCTGGGATCTCTACTAGAAAGTTCCTGAGGAAGACCCCGGTTGGGGTCGAAAATTTGCAAAATTCAGAGATGACTTTACATTTGCTATCCTTGAAATGACTTGACGCAAAACCAGTTGACCTGGGAATCAAAACAACCAGTACGCTAGTGGGTGCAATCTTTCCTTTATCGTGACACTGATCAATCAGTATAGTACTACCACAAAGGAGTGTTTGTTGCACGTGGTGTTCCATTGTTGAGAGCACGAGGAGGACTCTTTAAGTGGTAGTGTTTTTTGATAGGACGTCCTATCTATTTGTGCGATAACTATTTGTGCACCACGTGGGATGTCTACTTTATAGAACAGTTATCATTGTGCGAGATGGTTCTGAATACAAGAGTTCAATACGGGGATTCTTCTGTGGTGGTCACAGTGTTGTCTGATGACCATCTCCAGCATTGATGGAATATTGAACGTTTGTTTAGTTGTTGACTTGCAGTTTGATAATTTGGCTTGATGAACTTTATCTTATGGATGCTATTGTGATTGTTTTTGGTGCTTGTTGACATAAGGTAGGTTGACATGCAGAGGACTTCTAATGACTTTAGGGATTACCATACGCTTTAAAATTTGATCCCCTGCTCCCAAATCTCCTTATTTTCTGTGGCGTTTTAAGTCTATGAAAATATGTACTGGTACATTACTTCATGAATGTTGTCGTTATTTTATTGGCATTGCTCCAGTCGGGCACCAGGGTTATAACATAACACTGCTGAACTTCTGGAGGACAAAATAATACTTGATTTGGATTGAGTTTTTCGTTACATGAATATATTTGGCTTGCTTGTAAGTGTTTCATGTATGAACCCTCAAACCTTATCGGTTGAGGTCAGTTTGATGGAGGGCAAGCAAGCCTAGCCTATAATTTAGAACCCTTTCACTGTCAACTGTGTTATCGATATCTGATGCTTCTACTGTTGCTAAAATTTGTCAGCTGTTGTTTGTCTTACAATCAACCTGAGAGGCGTGATCAAGATCTCAAAACCTGGAGGACTGGGTGAGTCTGATGTGATTTCTCTGGTATGTGGTCCCTGCAATGGATCTTCTGTATCAAAGTCAGGGGGGTTGCTGATGACAGATACCAAAATGAATAAAGACCATGCAGTTCGGGTGGGAACTTTGGTGAGGTGGTTGCCTGATGAGGCATATCTGAAGTCTGGTTCCACTGTACCGTCTTCCTTGTGAGTTGTGCTATCTCATCCCAGGGGCCAACTCTACTCTCTCAGCGCAGTATTAAAGCATAGAGACACCAAGGTAGGGGGAACACGTTCCAACAAAACCTGCGACTATTTGTATGAATTTCCCTATGCTCCGAGCAATTTTCATTAAAAATCTTTTCATCAAATGGATATTTCTACATAGGCTGTTTCATTCAATGGTCTGCCCTACTTTCTCATCTCATAAACCACATTTTGCCATACGGAAATATTTTACCTTGGGGGGTATGTGTTGTATCGGTTGTAATGATGTTGTTATATGTTTTTTCTTGCGGTATTGCATTCTACATCGGTTGTCAGTCATCATTCCTGTTTTCAATTGGTTCAATCAATACACATTCTGTATGGAATACCAGTAGATGTTAATCGATATCAGAGATCATTGTAAGTACCTTGGGATGCCAGGCAGATGAAGTTGATAACAGCTGCAAGAACAAATATAAGTAGGCCTACTTCAGGATTGTAACTCATACTGGGATTCTTGTATTTTGTATAGAGAGAGCACATGATATGTTGAATATTGAATCAATAGTGGAATCAATGTCAGATATGATATTATTGGATCTGTAGACAGTATTGGGTGACGTGAAGAAATGCAGGAGGAAACCAGAGTAAATTATTGAAAGTTTGTTTAACTTCCGAAGTGTTTGTTGAAGGCCATGGAAATGGTTTGCAAATATTAGCCATTTAAACATGAAATTCCTTATGTTCCAAAAAACTTTTCAATGCATTTTGAGATCTCTGTTCTGCTGGTAAAATAAGGTAGTACTCCTTTGGGCAATGGCTAATACTTTATCCAAACTATCCAATGAATTAAAAATGGAATGCGGTTTAATATCCATCCACTCAAGTCCAGGCATAGTTGTCCCCTTGGTGTAGTTTTGCTTTCCCTCTCTTGGGGACCCTTCATGTAATTACAACTGATAATATGATAGATGGCTCATTAACGATTATTCATAGCAGTCATAACAATCCATTGTGGATGTTTTTACGGGCGACATTTGTACGTTCAGCACATGTGGATATAGGAGTTATTTCATCCTCGTGAGATAGATAATGTCATCTGCGCCAGGAGATTACACACACTGGGTGTTGCAATGTTTATTGCGTTGTCAGGAATTGTGGGATGAAAATCATCATTCCTAACGATTCATACCCTACTCCAGTAGCCAGTTTATGGCTGCTTCATCTTCATACCATTGATGCTGAGCAGTTATTGGACCATTTAGAAGCAACTTAGGCAGATGCTGCATCCCTTCTAGTTCCCAGGCTGGAACAGGGTGACACGTTCCTTCAGTGACTAGATCGACTTCATGCATGCTGACCCCTAGTAGTTCCTATGCTGGGACAGGGTGACAGGTCCCTAAGGTGACTTGATCGGCTAAGCTCCTCATAAGCTGGTGTTACTCGTGTCAGAATTAGAGTCTTGCTAACATCTGAATTTTGATGGTAGCGTTGTGTTGAAAGTCTGGGTAGCATCCAAATCGATAGAGGATTATCTTGAATACTGAGGGTGAGGACTCCCTTGAACATATGGGAGGGTAAGGTTCTGTACGCTCGTTGGATGCTCCTGTTTGGATTGTATCATCGATGAAAACATTGGATCTTATCTTTGATTTCAACTCCTGTATGACTGCTTTGTGTCATCAAATTCAGTGAATAATAGTTCCATCATTCAGTTCTTTTTGTGTGAAATAGACAAAATACTTTACTCTCAGACACAGGAATACTAGTGCTCTATGACAGTTGAAGGTTTGTTGTGAGTTGAACCTTTGCATTTTAGTATACCGGTACTTTTGTAAACTGTACTCATGACCAGGGTCCAGAGTGCAAAGAAAATCAGTGACATTCTTCAGTTTGGAACCTGGAAGTAGATCCGTTCCACCTCTGTCATTTAGGAGAATTCCATCCCAAACAGAAGATTGCATGGAATGACGTGAAAAACTGACCAGTTTCTGTCAATTTTCCAGTTGAAAGCCGCCTCCAGAACGGTGATGAGATCAAAGCCAGTGAAGCTCCAAGTTTGAAAGCTAGTCAAAGTTCTCCCATCGCAGCACCGCGGGCAAACATTTCGGACACAAAGCAAGGTAGGTGTGGGTACACACCCAAATACAGTCCCCTTTACCTCTGCCGCTGTATGATCAGTGTTTATTTGCTGTTTAAAAAGCTTGAGAAATTTGGCCCTTTGGGCCGTATTCGTAAAGCGGTTCTATCGTTAGAACCGTCTTAGGCCGCTTCCAAGTACAGTGGTTGACCATACTTGGAACCGGCCTAAGACAGTTCTAATTTGATAGAACCGCTTTATGAATACGACCCTTTGTGTCCAAAGTGAAAATAGGGAATGTACCGGTTGGTCAACCCCTGTTGTTCCAATGACCATAGCTGAACCCTCGGCTTACTGCCCCTTTGGTCACACTCGGATCAATATCACGTTACATCTTATTAGAGTGTTCTTGTTAAATATGGATAATCTGTTTGCCCACAGATTGGGAAAGACCCTTTGGGGTATCAACGTTTAGTAGAAAAGGGAGTACAGTGAGGAACAGTAGGACAGGCAGCAGTAGATGTCATACTTGAATATCATGCTTGAATTTTTGAATGAGATGAGTTGAGAATCTTCCAAATGTGAGCTGGGGATGGTTATGAGGAGGTTGATGCTGATTGTGTTACCATTTCAGGTGTTTGGACTCCTGGCCAGCCGCCTCCAGATTTATCCAACGACCTTGAAGAACGGCGGAAGGAAAAAGAACGCGATGAAGAACAAATTAATGACATAAAAAGTGTTAACAAGATTTGGACTCCCTCTGGAACATTACCAAAAGATTTCCGTTCTGTGAAGTTGGAGATAACGGAAAAGAAGACAGAGCCACAGTCGGTAAAATTTGAATCTATTGCACCTCGGGAGTCACCGAAAGTTGAAACACTTCCACCGAGAGAACCTCCAGCAGCACAAACGTCAATCAAAGCTAGTTCACTACCAGAGGTTGGTATTCATATCATATGTAGGCCTAGTTAGGTGCTTTCTATCATTCAGCATTGATTTGTCATTTGTGAATTTCATGTGGATATTTGGTGCGGTCAGAAAATAAGTGCAAAAAAGAAGGGACTTGGCAACACTTGTAAGTTGTAGTATCCAGAGACTGTTCTATTGCACATTTGCTGTATCTATGTACAGAGATGTTGAGAAAGTTCACTTTTTAAGTGGCTTCACTTCTTTGCCAACAGTTCGTGGAAGTAGCTGGCATTAAGTACTGGAGAGAGGTCAGTTACAATGTGAGGGGTGCAAGTGGGGAAAAGTTCTCAAATATCAAAAACGAGATAGGAGGCTGGCAGGTGTGAGCGTGTCATTATCTTCGGTTGTGTCTTTTGATTTCATTGGAGATGTGCAGTTTGTGACCATCAACCAGTGTTCCCTACATGTAGCATTAGGTATCGGAATTTTTTGTACGGTGATGAAATTTGCCAACAGCATCATGTTGTTATCATCAGATCTCATAAACAAGTTGCATGTAGAATCTATCAACTCTACCATTCAACCTACAAAATACATGAGAATCCTCACAATTTCTATACCTGTCTCTTGCCTGTTGAGTTTGAAAACGTGAGAACTTTCCCCCATTTGGACCTTCTCATACTGCATGTTGTGTAAACCCAGGATTTTCTGGAGATGTATGCGTAATATCAGTTGAGTTCATTTTTGTTGTCACCCCTTTTGTTTCCCTAAAACTTGTGTTGTAGATGATTATACTATGTATCGATGGATGGTCTGAAATTCTGTATGTAGTTTTAACCTGTTTTCTATCCTGTGTGTACTTGTGTGACAGTACTGAGGAAGGTGCAATTTGTCTGATGATTCCTATGCCATAAACACTTACCGTACGATTAGTTGACAACTCAAGTTGAGATCATAGGAAATGGGGCCTACTGTCCCTTGCAGAGTTGTTTTCCTGTATGGATTCAGATGCATTTGTATGGACCTGGAGCTCTGCTTGTAATAGAGCTCTTGCTTTTGAATCAACTACAGTGTTGGACACCTTTAGTTTGAAGCAAACCTCTGAGGCAGGTCAAACTGTCGCACACCTGTCTGCCTCCAAGGGCTTTGAATTTCACTGATCCCTGAAGCACCTGGCGATTGTCAAGTGAGTGCTGCCTGTAGTGGCGGAATCATCAAGTTATTCTTAATCATCATCAGGTTGATTCGAGTTTGATATAACTAAAGTTAGAGTGACAAAAATGTACCTGTTTTCTGTCCCTAACTCTGTCATTGGTCAGTTTTGTCGTAACCATGGTAATTGATCTGATAACCTCTCATGTACGTGATTTAATCAGCTTGCGTTCATGGAATGGCATGGAAAGGTTAGTTTTCAAATTTTCTTCCAAATGAGCAAATGTTGTGCCATTTTGCATGAATGATCAGTGAAGAATGATCAATATTCTTCTGATTTCCTCATTTCAGACTTCTGTTTTACTCAAAAATAACTTATTAGCAGCAACTTTCATGTTTACCATTAATATACCTGTACATTGTAAATGTTATCAAAGCAGAATTCAAAAGTCATCCTTCTAGCCCATTATCTGCGTGACTCTGAATCGCTGTGTAGTTTTAATGTATTCTTTGCATGTCTTTTATCCCCGTTTTGTTCACAACCTCAATTTGTCGTTTTCCTGCAGGTGTCTTGTTATTTGTTTTGACTATTTGTTTTATAGCCACGGAGGAGTCATGCATGCATCACCATGGAAACATAATCATGGCTGCTTTGTTAGGTTCATGATGCACCGACTCCGGTTCATTGATGACAATGTGAAAGGTCTAAAAATAGCCGCTAGCTGCCATATTGCGGCATGTTAAGCATGCAATAACACACATTTTTGTTTGTGTCCAGATTCACGGGAGGATCTTGATTCAGGTGTGGCGGTAGTTTTTGTTGTATGTGAATTTGTTTATTCTGACTGACAATACACCCTTAAAAAGGGATCATTTCTTCCTTGAGCCCTGTCAGGTGAGATGGAACCTATCGTGGATGACATTAGTGTTCTTGATGATGTGAATTATATTTGATTGGATTCAGAATCACCTCTGTTGATGGATATATTCCCTATTTGGAGGTGATACGGAAAAGAACATCAGCACCAATAACAGCCTCAGTGGTCATTTCAATGTTTGTTAAGATTTGACCCCCTTTGTGAAATGGGACCTCCATGTCCCGGTACTTGAAGAACAAATTGCTGGATCAATAGGGGTGAAGGAGGCAATTGGACTATGATTTCGTTTTGACCATCGGTTCATTCAATATCCTTCTCAATTACACCATAAAACCCTCATCTTGCTGTTTGAAAATTGTCCTATCGAAGTTGGATCACTTTATCCTTCTGTTATGTAACAATCTGATAACTGTTTTATGACTGTACTAACGATATGTACTCATAGTTACTCATAGTTACGTGTGGTTAAAAGCGTACTCTTGGATGTGTCCATGAATTAAGAGTGGCAATCTGGGGATATAGGCTACATGACTGCTGTAGTGTCTGAACATCTGCCCTTTGGACGGTAGGCCTACCATTGTCTTCTGTGTTTGCTGAACAGTTGTGGTTTCCCGGATAGGGTGATTATCTGTTTTGCAGTTTTGTATTGCCTGCAATACTAGTCTGTATCATGCATACAATTTGTGCAGTATTTCAACATCTCCTCTCAATTTTACAGCCCGAAGTCTCAGCGACCAAGTCTGAAGTTAGCCATGCACCACCGCCAGAGAGAACTGTCTCAACCCCCTCCCTACCTGCCTCAACGAACCTAGCTCAGTCCTCCAGCAAGCCTTTCTCAGCAATGAACGGCAGCATTTCGAGTTTGGACGGCAGACTGAGTCCTACCCTTCACCTACCCAAGACACAGACACCAGCAATAACACTGCTGCAGAAATATAGAGGTGAGATTCGGGGCCGATCAAGAAACCATCACCATCATCAACGATGTGGTCAAATGTGCCATTGAGTTTTGTTTTTGGAGCTCTGGACATCAAGCTGCCGTGGATGGATAATTAGCATAATGAGTTAAAGTATAAACGGTCTGTTAGCATACTTGGATAGCCATAATTGATTTCACGGTATTGATCTAAGCTGCATGGTTCTTAGTTGACAGACATCCATTAGCAACACCCAGACTATTTTGATTAATGATAATCTGACACGAGCCGTGTTCAATACATACATATTGGCTGGGAAGCTCAATGATGAAAACTGTAGTGAACTGTGACCACATGGTGGTGAAGATGTTGACCATATGTTGATGTTGATGTGGGTAATGTTGACCACATGGTGATGGTGATGTTGACTACATGTTGATGTAATGTTGACTGCATGTTGATGATGGTGATGTTGACCACATGTTGATGGTAATGTTGACCACATGTTGATGGTAATGTTGACCACATGTTGATGGTAATGTTGACCACATGTTGATGGTAATGTTGACCACATGGCGATGACGGCGATGTTGACCACATTTTGATGATGATGTTGACCACTTGTAGACGATGGCAAAGTTGATGACATGTTTTTGATGATGGTGATGCTGACCACATGTTGATGATGGTTTTGGTGATGCTGACCACATGTTGATGATGGTTTTGGTGATGCTGATGAAATGTTGATAGTGGTTTTGGTGATGTTAATGGCGATCTGTAACCTGGTGTTGCTTATGGTGAAGATCACTAGAAACTGTTGATAGCGTCCCATATGGTCCATCCTGAGACTTGGGGTCAGTCTATTGGATGGAAGCAAAACAAAGGACAACGTAACCCCAAAAAGTGACAAATTCATTTTGAATAAGGTCAAAGTTCAGTGCATTGGAACGCAAATGTATTCAAATATGGGGCCAATTTTTGAAATCGGTTGTTAGATCATCTTTTTTCTTAGTGATTGCCAATGAGAAATCATTATGATAGTTCAGGTTTCTATGAAAATAATGTTTGTTGTGTTAACATTTCCTCGTGTTTCATACTGAGTCATTCATCTTGTGTTTCTTTCGTGTCAGTACATTTCATTTGACAGGCTATCAATTTTGTTCTGTTGTTATTTTGTCGCTTAGCATTCATGCATGATTGCATGCCTTTTCCAATCTATTTGTTATGTTAATCATCTGTTAACATTTCGCTACATCTACCTATTGGGTAACATTGAGAAAATCGTACAGCAAAATATATTGTATTTTGTGAGTGAAGGTGGCCGATGTTGGTCATAGCTATGGGTACAAACCTGCTATGACTACAAAAAGTTTTGAACTTCAACTACCTCACTGCTTTTTTCAACTCCTTCGTTGATTCTTTGATTTTGAATTCAACACAAGTTGTGTTTTTGACTTGAAATCTTCTTTCATTTGATTTGTTGGGTAAAATCTTATGATTTCAAGGTCCTTGCTGTCTCCATGTTTATAAACAATGATGGAGATAAATGGCAAGACTTTTACCCAAACTGTCCAATAACAAATTGAAAGTCAGACTTCTCCAGTCTTCATATCTTCTGTCTACCATTCAAGAACTTCCACCTTCCAACTTCATAGTTCATCTTTCTTCACCCTTTCTGCATGGAACATCTTTCCTACTCCCAAGTGTGTTTTTCAGATGACGAAGCCAGCACTAAGCCACCCCCAGATTCGCACCCTAGCAGCTCTGGTAAGACGTGTGATGGGCTACGCTTGCTGAGGAGATTGGATATTAACTCTGTTGGCTGAATTCTCTAAGCATTTTCTAGTACTCATCCATTGACTGTACATGTTCAGGGCGTGATTGACTCCCTAGCTTGAAGTCTCAAAGACCTGAATGAGTATAGTCAATGCAGGAAAGATGGAGAATTCAGCTTGTAGATTTGCTTGAGAATAACACCAGGTGTCTTGATTGCCTCCCCAACAGCCTCATATGCATTGCTTGCTCTGATATAGTCGCCTAATACTGTATCCCGTAAACTACTAGGCCCGTATGCATAATGGTGGAATAAGCTTATTCCAGGTATAGCTTAACGTTGTAACGCAAAGTTATACCTGGAAAAAGCGTATTCCACCTTTATGCATGCGGGCCTTAAAGACTTACATCACAGGTTTTGTGACATCCAGCCTCTTATAATTCCCTTCGATTCTGGAAGTTAACAAATTATGGTTTGGTAGTGTCAGGACCTCAACGGAGCAGATACCACATTGAAAGCAAGATGTTGTCATTGTGATGCACAATGATAGCTGCATCTTCCATTCAATGGAGTCATTTGTGGCATCGGTTGAGAATGCCCTAACTAATATTCCACTGACCCTGCTTGGCCGACAGCTAACATTGACAACGATACCAAAAGTTTGGTTGTAGAGAGGTAGAACAGTAGTAAAGTTTAAAACCACTCCACACCTTGCTTGCCTTCAGCTAACATTGACAAATTATTAAAGTACCCGTACTAGATACCTAGGTGATAGGGTAATTGTTTACAGAGAGAGAATGGTATTAAAGGTCCTTTAACCACCCAACACCTTGCCCCGGCACCTTGCTCAGCTTGCTATAGAGCTAACATTTGAATCTAATCCTGTGTATATGTGACCCGCCCCAGCAAAAGCAGGCACTTGTTGAAGTGATCATCATTGGTCATCAGTTTACTCAACTACAGTCTACTCTCGTTATACCGCCCATCGTTATAACGCCAAACTCGCTTAACGCCAGCCCAATCCTCTGAACGAAAATCCCTAATGCATTTTTCCATTAGCTTCCGCCATACTCGCTTACCGCCATCCGCCAGGTGTATTTTCTGTACCAATAACATTAAACCAATGCATTTTCCGTTCGATATACCGCCAGCACAAATCGCCAACGTATGAATCAAAAGTAAACATGCTCAAAATAAAAGTAATCGGGGTGCTTCTTGGTTCACTTAGTTCATGGCGCCATCCCCAATTGTCAGATTGTTGTTTTGTTTACTACACACCGACTTCCCGCGTGTGTCTCCTGGTCATTTTGGTTCCTGAAGTCGCCGCTAGGGCTTGTGTACACAGATGTACACAGATCATTATAACGCCATTTTCGCTATATCGCCAACGGGACCTTTGTCCCGAAGCTGGCGGTATAACGAGAGTAGACTGTANAGACATCCATTAGCAACACCCAGACTATTTTGATTAATGATAATCTGACACGAGCCGTGTTCAATACATATTGGCTGGGAAGCTCAATGATGAAAAACTGTAGTGAACTGTGACCACATGGTGGTGATGATGTTGACCATATGTTGATGTTGATGTGGGTAATGTTGACCACATGCTGATGGTAATGTTGACCACATGTTGATGGTAATGTTGACCACATGGTGATGACGGCGATGTTGACCACATTTTGATGATGATGTTGACCACTTGTAGACGATGGCAAAGTTGATGACATGTTTTTGATGATGGTGATGCTGACCACATGTTGATGATGGTTTTGGTGATGCTGACCACATGTTGATGATGGTTTTGGTGATGCTGATGACATGTTGATAGTGGTTTTGGTGATGTTAATGGCGAACTGTATAACCTGGTGTTGCTTATGGTGAAGATCACTAGAAACAGTTGATAGCGTCCCATATGGTCCATCCTGAGACTTGGGATCAGTCTATTGGATGGAAGCAAAACAAAGGACAATGTAACCCCAAAAAGTGACAAATTTATTTTGAATAAGGTCAAAGTTCAGTGCATTGGAACGCAAATGTATTCAAATATGGGGCCAACTTTTGAAATGGGTTGTTAGATCATCTTTTTTCTTAGTGATTGCCAATGAGAAATCATTATGATAGCTCAGGTTTCTATGAAAATAATGTTTGTTGTGTTAACATTTCCTCGTGTTTCATACTGAGTCATTCATCTTGTGTTTCTTTCATGTCAGTACATTTCATTTGACGGGCTATTGATTTTGTTCTGTTGTTATTTTGTCGCTTAGCATTCATGCATGATTGCATGCCTTTTCCAATCTATTTGTTATGTTAATCATCTGTTAACATTTCTCGACATCTACCGATTGGGTAACATTGAGAACATCGTACAGCAAAATGCGTTGGCCCGTATTATTAAAAAAGGGTGTTTAAGACCTAGATACATGTAACTTCATCAAATGCATGGTGGAAGTATGTGCATTTAGTGAAGTTACACGTGTCTAAGTCTTAATCGCACAATGATCACCCATTTTGAATACGGCCCATTGTATTTTGTGAATGAAGGTGGTAGATGTTGGTCATAGCTATAGGTAGAAACCTGTAATATTGCTTTGACAACAGAGAGTCAAACTTTTGAACTTTGACTCTCTCATTGTTTTTTTCAACTCCTTCGTTGATTCTCTTGATTTTGAATTCAACACAAGTTGTGTTATTGACTTGAAATCTTCTTTCATTTGATTTGTTGGGTAAAATCTTATGATTTCAAGGTCCTGTCTCCATGTTTATAAAGAATGATGGAGATAAATGGCAAGATTTTTGCCCAAACTGTCCAATAACAAATTGGAAGTCAGACTTCTCCAGTCTTCATTCAAGAACTTCCATTTTCCAAGTTCATAGTATGTTCATCTTTCTTCACCCTTTCTGCATGGAACGTCTTTCCTACTCCCAAGTGTGTTTTTCAGATGACGAAGCCAGCACTAAGCCACCCCCAGATTCGCACCCTAGCAGCTCTGGTAAGACGTGTGATGGGCTACGCTTGCTGAGGAGATTGGATATTAACTCTGTTGGCTGAATTCTCTAAGCATTTTCCTGTACTCATCCATTGACTGTACATGTTCAGGGCATGACTGACTCCCGTAGCTTGAAGTCTCAAAGACCTGAATCAATGAGTATAGTCAATGCAGGAAAGATGGAGAATTCAGCTTGTAGATTTGCTTGAGAATAACACCAGGTGTCTTGATTGCCTCCCCAACAGCCTCATATGCATTGCTTGCTCTGATGTAGTCGCCTAATACTGTATCCCGTATACTACTAGGCCCGTATGCATAATGGTGGAATAAGCTTATTCCAGGTAGCCTATAGCTTAACGTTGTAACGTGAAGTTATACCTGGAAAAAGCTTATTCCACCTTTATGCATACGAGCCTTAAAGACTTACATAACATGTTTTGTGACATCCAGCCTCTTATAATTCCCTTCGATTCTGGAACTTAACAAATTATGGTTTGGTAGTGTCAGGACCTCAATGGAGCAGATATCACATTGAAAGCAAGATGTTGTCATTGATGCACAATGATAGCTGCATCTTCCATTCAATGGAGTCATTTGTGGCATCGGTTGCGAATGCGTTAACTAATATTCCACTGACCCTGCTTGGCCGACAGCTAACATTGACAACGATACCAAAAGTTTGGTTGGTTATTTAGAGAGATTGAATGGTAGTAAAGTCTAAAACCACTCCACACCTTGCTTGCCTTCAGCTAACATTGACAAATTATTAAAGTACCCGTACTAGATACCTAGGTGATAGGGTAATTGTTTACAGAGAGAGAATGGTATTAAAGGTCCTTTAACCACCCAATACCTCGCTCAGCTTGCTATAGAGCTAACATTTGAATCTAATCCTGTGTATATGTGACCCGCCCCAGCAAAAGCTGGCGCTTGTTGAAGTGATCCTCATTGGTCATCAGTTTGCTCAACTATTATCACTGCTGTCCACTGCTATTGTCAGCCTTCATTTCAGCTATTGGCCGTTAACCCTTCCCTCGATCATGACAAATGCCTACTTTTGCTGGAGCCTGTCACATTATGAACTTGTGATGTCATGATGTGAGTGTTCAGTGATGATGTATTAGTGTCCAAGTCCATTAAGTTTAACTGTCTCTGTGAGCATAAATGTCAGATTCTTTCAGTGAGGCTACCCATATCGACGACCTGGAATGACAACGCCATTAGATATTCAGAGATTCGCAAGATTCTTCTGTAAACTTGGATTCAGTAACAGATTTGGGATTTTAATTTTGCTTGACTTGGACTTTTTCAGAGGGACAAATTCCAAAAGGTGCCATTTACGTTGGAAGCAAAGATACTGTTGACGGTGATGTGAAGCATACAGATACGTATTACATCTTGCCGTCGGGCGAGAAACAGGTCACGAGCACCACGACGGAGAAAAAGGCACCGAAATACGAAGGCATTGGACCGACAAATGAATCTGGCATACCCACTGCTGTTAGATCGGTGAGTAACTTCTTCCTTGATTCAACCATTTTAGTTGGCGTATGATCCAGGGCAACAAATATAGGTCCTTGCTCACCAGTGAGACACAAACTAAGCACATCAGGTGAGGAGTGCATCAGTCTGACAGTGGGAACCTGTAACGTGATAGGTGGCGCTGTGAGCATAATGCCCGGTTGTTCAGCCTTGGCTTAAGCCAGAGTTGGGTCGATCCCGACATAAGCGTGGCTTAAGCAAGACTTATATTTCACAGCGCGTTGCGCAGGTTGGGCTTCAAACACAAGCCAAGCTTTAGCCTTTCTTATAATAAACCTGGCATTGGGGTGGTTATAAGCGCGACTTACAATGGTAGGCCTATTCACTGTACGCCCTGACTTTGTAGATGGCAGAAGCATTGGTTCAGCTCACGTAACCCACACCTGAGCAACCGGGCAGACATCATCGAGCAAATTGTATAGGAAAGCATTGGGAAGGAGGGTAATAAGCCAGGCTTCGGTAATCCCGAGTTTAATTCAGGCTGTGCAATAAACTCGGAATTGATTAAGCTGTTCTTATGACCAGACATAAGCGCGGCTTACGTGAACTCGAGTTTGAGGTATAAGCCAGGCTCAGGTGAGCCTAGGCTGAACAACCGGGCATAAGACCCATAAGACGTTAAAACTGTTGCAAAACAAAACAAAGCAGCAACATCATGTCAGGACATCTTTCATGCTGTGCAGCAGGGTGAGAACTGGGTGTGCTTATGAGCTGCCACATGGAATATTTCTGCAGTTCCTCATTCGTACATGTTTCGGGGGAAGGAATCTGGGCTTCTTACATGGCATCACCTACTAGATACATTTGAAAGTGTCCTTTCTCATATTTCATCTTATATCTTCTCTTTCAGACAATTGATGAGAAGAGTCAGCATGACTGGTATAAAACATTTTACAAGACACTCCACAAGACAGAGAAGCCACGACGTAAGTATCACTGGTTGCAGGATTTCAGAGAACCCTATTTTCATCTTCGATAGTTTTGTTTCCTCTGACGGTTATGGTTATGGTCTTGCATATCATGCATGAAGGACTGTTTAGTTGATGTTAGTATGCTCCTGTTCTCTGTTTCAGCGGGAGATTTATTTCGCAATGAGGGTGTTTTCATTGACTCAGAAAAAGGTGGTGTTTTAGTAGAATTTGCATGCTTCTTGCATTGCATGTCAGTTTGCTGGGTGAATAATGCCATCTTTTGGTGACAAATGAAACTGAGGAAATTGGGCAACTGATGTTGATAATACCAACCATCTTCTTCAAGGTGACCTTGACATTATTATTGAGGTTGCTGGGTAGAGTTTATGCCTTGAAGTCGTGACTTACATCTCTCCTTGATAAATTTGCATGTCTTTATCTTGTTTGTTCCCCTTGAAAAAAGTCCTCATAGGTTTTGTAGAAAAACTTTGTCTGTAAGACTTCTGTACTGCCTTGAGTTCCTGCACTTGAACTATTTTGAGTCTCCATGAGTGTTGTGACATGAATTTCTGACTGGTCATGTATCTCCCTTTTCAGAAGAAAACACCTATCACCCCACGTATACCTTCCCTGAAGACGAACCTGCACCTAAGAAGGAAGATGGTAAGAAAGGGACTATTAAATGGCCCCCTTGCGAAAAATACCATAAACAAGAAAATGAATATGATTGAAAAAAATGTACATAGCTATAGTACATTATACAAGTCAAGTTGTTGGTCCGAAATTTTCTGTGTTTCACCATGATAAGTAACAACAGATGATGGGCCTATTGCTAGCAGTGAAAGGGGACACTTTTCTTCATCAAAGAGGATGGGCCGAGATGATTGCTGAGTAGAACAATCTTTGGGTTGTGATACAGAACATACATTCCTACTATCAGTCCAAGTGTGCTAGAGTTTACCAGTATTCATGAGTCTATGATTTGTCGACAGTACATCCGATGTTCCCCTGGCTTGACAGCCTGATGGGTATCCTATGTGTATATATGTTCAGCATGGACAGAGAGTAGTCTGAGGAAAGAACTCCAGTATGATCCTTATATGATCGTAACTTAAGGCGGTGATCCAGGATTTTGGAATTTTCGCCATCCGTGCTGTGTATACAAATCTTGACCCTTGATAATATTGCAGTAGTAGCATACTGTAAACCGTGCAATTTTCGCGGGGCTAAATGTTTGCAAATTTTGGGGTCTACGAATTTACGAAGAATAATTTTTCGCGATTGGAACCCTTCAGCTTCATAAAACCTCAAGAACCAATGATTTTTGCACGATTTATGTTCGCGTTTTGACCCTCGAGCGTGAAAATCGCGAAAATAAAACGCACGCGAAAATTTCACGGTTTACAGTATATACATTGTACATCACACTGCAAGATGTTTTGGGTACAATTTTCTGTGGTTTGTAAGGGAGTTCATTCCTCTCATTTAACGTTTAGTTAGAAGGTTTAAAAGGCTTTTCATAGATGCAGCCATAAGCCATAACTAGGCAGCAAACAAATGATTCTTCGTAGTGATGGGAAGAGACACCTTATGAATGGCATGGTGTCTTCTCTTCCCAAGAGCCGATTGTCTTTGCAACCAACATCCCTTTCATTGCTTCTAGATTCTGCAATCAATGTTCAGTGTGCACCCATGAGATGTTTTTTTCTTGCACCTGTCTTTGTGTTCTGCATTTTGTTTGTTTGTTCATTCATGTCTCTTTGAGCCCATAAACATCCTTACTGCTTCTTAGATGATGCTTTTCTTGTTCAACTCTTCTGATATTTTGAAAACTTGAAGCTAACAAGCTCTTTCTGTCATCTTGTGAAAATCATATAAAGAAACCTGATTGTGGGTCGAAAATGGTGAGACAAACTCTGGTCTCCACGGTTACTTGTCTCTTTCATTTGCTGCATGCTGATATGTCCATGTTTCTTTGCTCCTCTTCTGTTGTCTCTACATTGGCAAACATCCTGTGCATGCTCTTGCATGTCTGTGCTGTGCGTCCTATTGTATCGTAAAGAGAAAGTCTGTGTTCAATACTGAGCGTTCTCATTGAGACACTCCTGTAAAGTTTCCGGTAAAGCTTTGAACTGTGCCGAGCTGTCTCTTGCTTCCTAAGCTGTGTCAAGCACCCTGTTCCGCAACTTCTGACGTCACCCCCTACACTTTCATGTGTATAAACCTCTTCAGACTCTATCAGCTTGTCTGCTTTTAGTTGGTTAAATGTTTTCATCTCACAAAAGACATAGAACTTATTCTTATTTCCTATTCATTTGATTTTCAGAAGAAAATCCCTATGTCCCAAGTTTTGCTAAACTACCCCAGAACTCGAAAGGTACCTTTATACTTCTCCCTGATTGTATACTGGTAGACTAGATTGAGTCTTCATGTGTCCCACTGTGGGGTATTCGCTTCTATAGTTTAGAGATGAGCAATGTTGTCATGTTGCTTAATACTGTACACTGTAACTCACTGACCACATGAGTTGACCCAATCTCTGAATGAGTTTATCTTTGTTGTGTCCTTACTGTTGAAAGTCGCTGTTGTTTGGATAATACACTTCAATTGGTTTAATTGATTTTACTTCTGAAAATTTGACTGCTAATACAGTAATCTCAATCTTTGACATTCATTGGTGGTTGTAGTCGAACACAATTCTGTGATTCAATCAATCAGAGTTGAGGCTTGATAATGTTGTTTGCCTGAACCAATGAGAACACAAGCTTCATGAATGCTATTGTAGCTGAGCCAGTGAGGTGACAGGCCTCATAATCAAGCATGACAGGTCATGATAATGGGGAGAACCTACTGATAAAGTTCTTTTCACACTGGAAAACTTCTTTTTTGTGGGGTATATCTGATGTCCCAATCCCATGGCCACATTATAGTTGCCAAAGACCTCACCTTTATTACCTCCTGCATGCTTTCCTTTAGTTTCGTTGCATTAAAAGTTTAGTTTGACCCATTGCACAAACCCTCCAGCCCACAACTTAATGTGCCTTGATTTACCATAAGCAGTTGTTGTTCAAGCACTGTAACTGGGTTGAGGGGGACTGTTGATGTTAAAATGAGTACTGGTACTGTCTTCAAGCTCTCTGTTGAGGACTACTGGTACTGATATCGTGGTTCTTGTATAGATGATATGCAATGTACACTGATGCTGCATGCACATGTCTTCCATCACACGGCATCCTCCTTTGGACAGTTACACAAACTAGCCCCTGGGAAAGGCGTACACCATAGAGGCAGGGGTTACTAAAAAGTAAGTTCATAAAATGGAGGCGTGCCAAAAACTGACTGTTAGTTTCATGCCCTAGGATGGTTAATCAAATCACGGATTACCTCCTTGTGCATAGAGCGAGCCCTAAGTTCAAGTCCATAGCATCACGATATCCCTTTGCCTCAGCATTCATTCTAGCAGAGTTCTAAACGTTGCTTTCTCTTGCAGCTGACACTCTAGAGCGAGACCGTATGAAAAGTTATACACATGAATCATATGGTTCTAAAGGAAGGTTAGTAAAGACTTGTCTCTTTGGTGAAGCTAATTTGGTTGAAGGCACACTCAATGTATCTTCAAAACTAATTGATGGCTTTCTTTCTCCCAATTTCAGTAGTACATGGTCCCCAGCACATGCTCGATCAAAAGTTGAAATCTACCGCAATCACCCTAGAAGAATAGAGGACTATGAACCTGGCTATTCATCTATAGCTGATAAGGAAATACAAACGGTGAGTTTGGGGTCTCAGTTCTGTGGTAAGTTTCTGGTCTTGGATATTTGGAAGCAACACTGCGGGACAGGAGCTGGGGAGTTTGTCAGCAGGTGGTGCACAATAAACTAGGCCCCAGGGTGGTCAGATGAAGTGGTCAGGATAATCGCTGTCAGTGAAACAGAGGAAATCTGAGTATACATGAATGTGTATCATCTTCTTACCGGTAATCATTTTCTAATCCATTCCCAAGAGCTTTCCCCTTCCATTGCTGATCAACGCTGCTGTCCCAATAAACCCTCATGGTCACCATTGGTGACGGTCCTTCCCATTGCTGGTCAATGCTGTTATCCCTGTAAACCTTCACAGTTATGGTGATGGTTCATCGCATGATCCCATCATATTTTGTATCCCTTACTTTGCTATTTCAGTTGTAACATTTCAACTTAATTTTAGTGTCTGACATTGTTGCTGTTTCAGAAAAAAGCCTATCTGAATAAATTAAACAAATTTAAGGTAGATTTTTCGTTGTTTTGTCTCCAAACCGTCATGAAGATCCCATACCATGATCCACCCTTCTAACTCAGTCTTTGAACTGTTACATATACGTGTAATTCCATACAGTTTGTAGACGAAAGTTTCGTGCAGATAGAAAGCGCTGAATGGAAGTCTGGAAAACCGGCAGTGCTGAGTAAGAGATGAAACTGGTGCCTTGATCAGAATCACAAAGATGAACTCTTCTGACCCTACATGTAATAAAGTGTGATTTTAAGGTGACTCGAAATCTCAAATGTTTTACGCAAAAAATCTGGCTAACTGCACACTGAATTTGGAAAACAAGGCTCGGGGGCCCTAGGGAGCCATCATAAGGAGGTGCCCGGAGCCTTATTTTCTCCATTTAGTGCACAGTTAGTCAGATTTTTTGCATCAAAAATTCGAGATTTCGAGTCACTTTAGGTACATAACCCTTAAGTTGGTCCTAGTGTTTAGATTGCCCACTTGTACACCAGTTAGTCCTCCCTCTTTGATTAATCAGTTCCTTGGTAACTTAGATGAAACCCTATGTGTTCCCCACTCTAGTTGAATACCTCTATACCACTTTTGTACTCTGACCTGATATCATTGCATCTTTCAAAATTCCATGATTGGAAACAAAGTGAATCTGCTCTAATCAGATGGGTTGGGGTCAGTTGTGGGATCTTCCTGAGGTTTGGTGACAATCATCATGACCAGGTTCAACATAACTTGCACTGATCTCTCTGTGTAATCATACAGGGACTATACTAACCGATGCACAGGAAGATATTGGTCAAGTTTTGTTGATCCTGGGTCTGTAGTTGCTGTACGCGTAATGTTGCTATAACTTAGTAATAAGCAGCCTTTTGCTGTGGAGTGTCAAAAACAAGTGATAGTAAACCACAACCTCTTCATTCCCTTTACATTCTAGCCAATGACTCGCGTTGCAGTAAGTCTCAGTTTCTGTGTCAGAATGGCCGCATATCATGTAGATGCTGAAATGAATCAAACACCTTTTCTCATCAAAGATTGCATATAAATACTTGATTGAAATACTGGTATGAACAGAATGTATGGTCTGATCTGCTCTTCTCTCCTCTTCAAACACTTGATATGAACAAAACACCTCTTCAGCTACTGGGTATGAACACACATCTGCGTGTCTGACCATCTCAGCTCTTTAAATACTGCAGGGTGTGAACACACCTCTTCAAATACTTGGTATGAAAATGCATGTGGTCTGTCCTTCTCTGCTTTCAAATACTGGTATGAACACCTGATACTGGGTATGAATGCAGGGTATAAACACATCCTGTCAAGCCTGTCTGTGTTCCTCAAATACTGGGTATGAACAAACATCTAATCTGCTGTTCGCTACTCTCAAATACTGGGTATGAATACACACACACACATCTTGTCTACCTTTCTTTACTCTTTCTTCAAATACTAGTTATGAACATATATCCGTTATGAACGGTATCCTTTCTTTTCATCATAAACTGGGTATGAAATAATCTTCTCTTCAAATACTGGGCATACACGTGACACCATCGAAAAAATGACTGGCGAAATATCCTCACTTGTAGGCTTCATATGAAACTGCTACCAAAATGATGTCCAAAAAGAAATGTTTTTAAGTGTGCTTTGCGTTCTTGCTTGAAGAAACTGTAACCGTGGCAATAACTGATTTTGAATAAGATTTTGCTAACCCTCTTGTGGTGTAACAGAACTTCAAATCTTGAAATCCTTTGGCCAACTTTGTGTGGTTTACCTCCTACCTCTGTTCAAATGCTTTGAAATGTACTGTCGTGTCAATAACAAACAAAAGCTTATACATTTCATCATATGTTCTTAGATCTCTCTGCCTAGTGTATCGTCTGCTTCTGATAGTCTTCAATCCTCAAATACTGGGTGCCAGTCAGGGCTGGGTTGCACAAAACTCATGTTAGCGCTAACATGATGTTAGCGCTAACATCATGTTAAATGACGTAAAATGACAATGGATTTTGACGTCATCTAACATAAAAGTTAGCGCTAACACCATGTTAGCACTAACATGAGTTTTGTGCAACCGGCCCCTGTTCTGAAGTGGTGCCTCACATTCAATGGAAAGGAGTGATAGTAGAATGCCTATTCAGTAGCATTCTTTTAGGATAGATGGCAGCACTGTTGAATAAGTCGAGCCGTGTAAATATGTCTGATGTAATATTCACGTGCCTTGATCAATCTTGACAGTTGAATAACTCGTTATGTGATCTAATCACATACTTAGCCATATTAGGAATTCCGCTGGTGTCCATGCCCAAACAAGGCCATAGCAAAAGTGTACTTCGACGGTTTGAGGGAATAAGTGGCCTAATCCTTGTGGTTAGATTACAAATTCAAGATATTTAAACCACTTACACAAACAGAAGTGTTTGTTTAGGAAAATAATTATGTGGTTGGGTGGCGTGTCGTATTTTGGACAATGAACTAGAAAAGTCATTTAGGCCCGATTAGGTTCAGAAGATTGGTTTAGGCCTGCTGTTGACCAATGTGACTGTTGTTGAATGACGTCTTTGGACATGTTTTTACTGGGCAAAAAACGTACAAAATTCATCTTGTTAATTCGAGCAAAACTTGTCACTTGGTGCCATGGCCCTGAGTTTCGGCAAAAATTCATAGGTTTCGGTCATTGAAGTGCTCGGCAATACCTGCGTTGGGTTTGGGGACTAGGCGTAGATATTATTGATGAAAAAAAAGGAAGGGTATGTCTGTAATAGGGAAGTAGAGCAGTGGAAGTTCCGAGGCGGAGTCCTCTTATCCTTGTGCATCATCCTGTAGCTTCAACCCCTAAAATTTCACTTTCAGGCTGAGAAAGTTTATGATATTCAACGCTCTGATAAGGTATTTACTGTAATTCATGGGTTGAGTAAAATAACAGTCTGCCTCGTCCAAACCATGCAGTTCTTACACATTGTTGTACTGTTTTCATGATTTGCTCATCAGAAGGAATCTCGATTTGAAATCTCAACCAGCGTCAACGACTGCATGGCATTGGACGAGGCAAAATAGGTAGCATATTGTACCCTTGATGAAAACTAACTTCTTGCATCAGAGATCCAGACGATGTGGATCGGAATTTATTTGTCTGTAGCATTTTGGTGTCTGGTCAAATAAACTAACTTTTTTTTTCAACAGTTGTTCAGATTTTGTTGAGAGACTTCCCCTTGGGTCATGAACACTAACACATGTCATTGTGGAGTTGTGTATTTCATCGGCTAGTCAATACTCCTCTATGTACTAACAGTTGTTCAAGTAGCTGTCATTTGTTTTCAATTGCAGTTGTGCATTGTACATTTCATTTCAAAATGTTGAAGATTTAGCCTTGAGAGTGGAACCTCTCTATTAAGGACACCTTTGCTGATTGAGGAACGGTGATTTTAATTGACAGGGGTTCTGATTCATAGATGTCAAAATGAATACAAATGACCAGGAGGAGCTGTCAGTGAGCTGACCAATAGGTGTCACTACGGCCTAATTCAATGCATATAGCGGACATATTCATTCTTGATTGAGCACCAATCAAGAGAAGTTTTGTATTGGTCCACTAGAACTGTGCTGCCATCTTTTGGCAATACGCACAGCTGATTGCTACTATTTCGGACTGATCTTTGGTGTCCTTAAAAGCGAAGTACTCTTGGCGGAAGTGTCCACTTAGAAAGGCTCCATTGTATACGATAATGCGCAGACATATTATGATAAGAAGCTTTTTCCAAAAATATATGAGTATTTGCAAGTCCCACTACGGATTTGCTTGACGTTTTTTACTGCCCGCTGTGCCATTAATGGCACCCCTGTGGGCACAAATTGAGACCGATTGAATTACCCTGACCAAGAATAGGCCAATCAAATCCATTGACAAGCGAATCCTTTGAGGCCGTAAAGTAATATTCCATGTTTATTGACAGTCATAAAACAGTTCTAGTGCTAATCAATTTTTCTATATTGCCTGTCCCAGCCTCTCACTTCGCTGGTGAATGACTCAAATCCTTTCAATATGATCGACTAACTGCATTTCCTGATGAATTCATCAATGAATGATACAAATTCTCTTTCATTATTGTATTGGACTTCAGTCTCCGTATGATGATACTGTAAGCCCCTATATTTCACCACTAAATTTCAGGTCAATGCTGGCACCAGTTTTGGCTCAATATCATTGCACTTCTAGCGAAAATAGATAGAGAGGATCTATTTTTGCCTCTAGTGTAATAATGTCCTATTGGTGGCGACATTTGCAAGAATGAATTTTGATAAGAAAAAAATTCACTTTAAAATATTTGTAAGTTTACACGTCTCGGAGCAATTGGTGGGCGGATGTACCACCTGTGAGCAGTCATGTGCCAATTTCACTCCCCTGATTGGACAAGGGATGGTTGCCATGAACAACTCCAGCCACTCCCCGTGATTTTCTAACACCGTGGTCTCTCTCCAGGGAGTGAGCAAGATCACCGTAATATCATGATTGATCCCGTATACTACAATCGTGATGGTATTGATTTTCCACATGTGTCCATTATTGATGTGACTGTATGAGCTGGCCATGTGCTGCACGGACTTGTGTAACTAGAAAAGCAATAGGAAGCAACTCATTTGATCACAAGTATGCACTTACTGTGATATCTGAAGAAAAAACTTCCAACTACGATTATCAGTTTTATTCCTTCTGCTGAAGGGGTCAAGTGGGGAAACTTGGTTAACAAGGACTTCAGTTGAAAGTTGATAGCTTTGTCTCCCAATTCATCAAAGACAAAAATTTCCTATACTTCTGAATAAGTTGAAATGCGCACAAGACAACATTACAACACAAAGAATGCTATAAAGACTACTACTATAGTATGCTTGTTTTGCCAATTTCAAATATACTCTGTTGTATGGGCCTCTCTGCAGGATTTCATAGAAGATGTATCAATCATTCACCAATTTGGCTGGCAGCCCTATTGATATGGAACGGGGACAATGCCTGGAAAAATTTGTACAACTGCTGCTTAGTGTAGGATTTGTAAAAGGTGCATCTTGTTTCATTATTTTGACACCCCATCTCAGACCAGGTGTATGTGTTGCCATGGTTACCTGGCATGTGATTGTGGAATCCTAGAAGTCGTGTCCAGTGTCCATTAGCAGTGGGTGTGGTTACGTTTATCGACACAGCCAGCTCGTCATCACCACCATATTGGAATATGCGTGTGGTGTGTAATGCACACTGATGTTATAGTCATACATTTCTCTTTATTTTACATCCTGCTCGGATATTAGGATTTCCCGAATGAGGTAGACAATTCTTATACACTTTTCTCCATTTTCACAAGGTTTGCCTACCATGCGTGTTTGGCTGTGAGCCCTGCACTTCTATTCTGACCTGTTCTGTCACCCCCTGCCCTGGTGTCAACTTATCAGGCTTACAGCTTGTCATGGCAAAATGACTAACTGGGGTGAGGCCTGCTGACATTAACCCCTTTACTACTCTATGCTACAAATTTGAAATGAACTAATGGTAACATTGAATGAGGATACCAGTCGCTTTCTTTGACAGATGTTGATGTCAGATGAAGCACGTTGCTGATGTTTTATTCATTTTACCCATTGTTAGAATCACATGTTGTGTGTCCATAACATTAACCAAGGCCAGTTTATGTTGAGTGTGATGGATCTGATGTAGCTCACCACAATCCACCTGAAATAGACCGAGGCCTACCGGATGTTGGTCACATTGGAGCCCTCTCCTTATGTCAGCGTATTGGAGTGGAGTATAGACTGCTCTGTCAGAACACGCCTTAGTAGCGGGGTTTCATGATTGCCCTCAGTCTCTTAAGATGGAATACTGTATCTATACACGTACTTTAGATTGTAAATAGGCAAAATGGTTGGTGGGTGTGGTCGGGACCTGTTCCTTACTATCAGATTGTGAATAGGAACATCGTGGGTACTTTCCAGAAGCTTTTATGACCTGCATCCAACCCTGATGAAAGTCAGTGCCCTAATCAAAGGTGTTGGAGTTGATATAAAAAGCAACCTATCCTCTCTCAATTCCTTCCTGATGCTGAAAATACATGTATAAGTGTTATTCTGCATTATATAATTGGTACCTCAGTACCCTAGGGATAACTAGGCTTCATACATATTGTCCTTCGGGACATCAATGACAGATGAAGTGTCCTTTATTAGGGTTTTCCATTCTTCTAACTGATGTTATAGATTTGCAGTTTTCTCCCTCATAGTTTAGACTAATGTTGTGAATTCTATTTGCATGATTGTTCACTTCCCCCAAAGGCAAACCTTATTTTGTTACTGTTCACCTATAATAGAATGACATTTTACTTTAATTTCCAACAGGTGTTAAGGCATTTTGCCTCTCTAATACTTCAGGTAGAACCTCTCCCTTTGAAATCTTTTTTTCTTCATTTTTTTCCAGTCAAAGTATAAATAAATATTTTGGAATGTTTTGATGTTCGTTCAGGCTTGTCCTCAGGTTTATAGCTGTCTGCGTTGCCGTATTTGGGTATGACCTAAATGACCTTTGCATGACTATCTGTCTCTGTATGAATAATGTAGGAAAAATCGTCTGTCCCTCAATATGCAGATATTTATGATCGAAATTCTTTTAAAACTTCCATCGGGTCATTCCTGGTTCGCCAACGTGTTCGTTTTTGAAAGAAAATCATGATATTTCCTAAGCTTTTTCTTTCTTTAAAAAGCATGGTTTAATGAGTATTAAAAGACTGCTAACTGTGTTTGGCCTCAAGTGAAATTTTTCTCTAGTATTTGCATGACTACTATTTCTATTATTCTTGGCATGTAAAACATTTGTATCAAGTTTTCTTGTCAAATATATGGACTTCCGAATCAATACACGTGAGTTGGTATGAAAGTTTGATATTCACGTGAGGCTCTCATAGTATTCTGGAACACACTTGAGCAGTAGTCAGGAATTTGATGCAGAATGAAGGTAGTTCATTACCCTTAAAGATTGGATCAGATGCTACAGGCTGCTATGGTCCGTCACTGTATCTTATATCAGGCTGATAGAAGACCTTATAGGCTCTTCCTACCTTTGTATCATGGGTAAACAGGTTGCATGTCCAGCCCTGTTCAAAATCTGTACCACTCGGGGTGATAACATTGGCCTGCCATTTTGGCATGTTCCTCTATCTCAGATCCATATTGCTGTTAAATTTGGACATCGATGGCAGTTGCATTGAACCCGGACTCAGTCTTTCCGCACTGTATTTTACAAAACCGGGAACAATCGATCACCTTGAATTGAAAATGAACTACACATTGTCGGCCACAACAGATGTAAATAATATCCCAGGGCTTCACTCGAGGAAAATTGTCATGTATTTAAAATGAATAGTGCTTATCGTTTGGTATCAATATTTCATGTTTTATTTGTAATGGACTGATCATTGTGCCAGTGGTTGAGCTGGAGTTGTTGATTTCACCTGGCTTACAAGAACAGCTGCTCATTTGTGTGTAGTTGATGTACTCCTGGATGAGCAAACATAGGTTGGAACCATTTCTCTTTGCCTGTCGTTACTGCCGGAGTCAAAACCATGGGACACTGTGATTGTTTCGCAGAATACATTCATGTAGGCCTACATGTATGTTCAGTGCATAAAACTGTATAGAAAAGATGCTCATTTTGAGCCCCATCACGCCATCTGTCCCTGTGTAGACACAGCCCAATAGTTCATCTCCGGTCATGATGCAGAAATGACAAATAAGGTCATGACATTCGCCGCTCAATCATTGGAACTACTCGAAGTCAATAGTGATGTTTGATCAAGATGTTGTCAGTCTAAACTCCAATAATTTCATGGCTTGTTTGGTCATTAATTTTTGTCCCCCGGAGCCCTCGGAGGGGGACTTGAAAATACCGGCCGTCCGTGCGCCTATGCCGCTCGCCGCTCGCCGCTCGCCGCTCGCCGCTCGCCGCTACTAGTCCCTTCCGCTCTGTAACTTAAGAACGACTGAAGATTTTGGATTCATATTTGGTGGAGGGATGTATCATGGGCCAAAGGTGTGTCGCGTGAAAGAATCGGCCAAATCCGATTCTCCACTTTGCCACCAGGGGGCCGAAAGCCAAAACACAAAAA
>NMRB01000149.1:200721-240791 GCA_002633025.1 Notospermus geniculatus
TGGGCCAACGGTGTGTCGCGTCAAAGAATCGACCAAATCTGATTTTCCACTTTGCCACCAGGGGGCCAAAAAGCCGAATCACATAAACTGTGATTGTGCCATTAATACTGAACGGAATCTTCAAAATACATGCCCGTCGGACTTGCACCCGGGGCGACGGGGGACGTTCAATGCTGTGCTTGTCACCACGGAGACTCGTCAACTGGACTGAGGTGTGTTATCTGAAATTAAACCAGATGACTGCTGTGTGATTCAATGGATTTATATAAAGAGTGAGTTCAGAAAATATGAATGTGACATGTAGTGTTAGTAAGGATGAGAATTTTCAAGAAATTCCCTGAATTCAAGGATTTTTTTGAAAAAATGAAGTTGAGAAGTGACACATTTGATATTCGACTTGATCCGGTGACCCCTCCTGATACCATGGACCTAAATTTAGGTCCATGCTGGTACTTATGCTTCCTTCATCTCTTTTTCAGAGCACATTTTATAATCCGCCCATTGAGAAGCCTGGACAGAACAGTCAATAGTAAGTAATAAATCTTCTTTTTCACCTACGATGCTTGTGTGGCTTCAGATCAGGTGCATTGAAATGGGTAATGGAAATCCATTTTCCCTGGTCCTCAGAAATAGCTGCTATGTTTCTCACCGTCATTGTAACAGCTGTAGAATGGGCATGGGGACATAAACTTGATTTGAATGTAGTGCTTTTGTGTTTCTAGTTGTTGAGTGATTTACAATCTATACAATGGAACCTTCCTTCGTGGACACTTCTGCCTGGAGGACACCTCACAAGTGAGGACAGCAGAGTTCGACCCCCAATTGGTCAGGTCTGTTCCATCTCGAGCAGTAGTTCTTACTGCACATTCCCTTCGTCAAGGCACACACTGATATACTCAAGAGGGGTCTGTTCATTTTGACAGCTGTATTGAGGACACCTCTCAATTAAGGACAGCACCCGGCAGTCCTAATGGTGTCCTCAATAAAGAGGTTCTGATGTATGTGGGCGGTATATTGCAAAAGTTGATAGGAAAAGTCCCATTGGTGCTACGCGAGTCATGCCAATGGGTAGCAAGTTGTACCATCTGCACCCAAGGATATTGAAGGATAAGGCTTTATGTCACTGCCTCAAAGTGCCCACAGGTCGACATTGCATCTTGAAGCGACTCGAGGGATCCGTCGCAGATCAAAAAACCACCACGTGCAGGTCGACATTTCAGCAATTGAGAGGGACTCGGAGCAACTGGCAGTTATACCTCGAACAGCACGCTCATGATGTATCCGGCAGTTGCTCGGAGACGCAAGCGCGCTCAGGTCGACAAAATCGGCAACGATCAGTCACTCCGAGTTGCTTCCGCATCGCCAGAAAGCTAGTTGCCGCGAGTTGCTTCAGGACGCAATGTCGACCTGTGAGCACCTTTAGGTAGCCAGTACGAATGATATCATAGGATGATAAACTCTTGAAAACTCAAATCACTCCTTCGCAGATAACAGGTGTAATGGGAACTATTTTCATATTCCTTCCACCTTGATTCAAACAATAAATTTGCCTTCACCTACTCATACATTTGCAATCAGCATGGCTTGCTGGCTTTGAGTAGCGTATATGGTTCGGAAAAATCTTTGTTACTCACAATTTTACACATAACTGGAGAGGCAGAGAATTGTAAAACAGTGGTTGAAGGGCCATTAAAACCTGTTTCTAGGTATTCAACTGCCATCAAAGTCAACCAAGTAGCCCAGGTATTAATGTTTGAGTGAAATTTCCATCTCTGCATTGGTAAACAAGATGCACTATTCATCATTACCTATCCGGTTGTGTTACATTTGTTAGCAGTTTAGGTATTTGCCGAGTGTGGAGCATCTCTTTTGAGAACCTCTGCTGTGAGGACACCTCTATGTTACGTACTGTGGTCTGAAGTTCAGTTGCAGTGGATCTTACCCCTGTAATCAGGACACCTACCATGGATGTCCATTATAGAGGTGTTGGTCCCATGTGTGCAAATTGTGTGACTCTCTCAGTTGAGTTGGACAACAACCAACACATGATGCTGAAGATATAACAACCAAGTAATCTTTTCCAATTCAGTTTTGCTACACTTGAATCAAATATCCGAGTGTATAGGTCCTGAGCACTGTATACAAATTATCTGTATTTAACCCAGTGCAAATCACTTTCAAGCTGAGCAGATGCTCAGCTGTGTTATCTATTAAAGAGCGTATATTCCACTCAGATTTGGGACCATGGTCTTACTACACTTTCAACCATCAATTCACGTGCATTTTGCTGGCAACATGGGACACGGAACCATTGCTGCTGCTTTTGAAATGCCTGTCGATTTCAATGGGCGTCACAAGTAACAGAAGGTGTGCTTGTTACATGAATTTGTGGCCTGGGATATCGGCCCGAATTTCACTTTTAATTAAATCGAAATGTCTCTGGAATTTGAAATCAATAATTTGTATTAATGTATTGCACGACACGCTCGTTTGTTGATGGAATCCAGTGCCCTGGGTCCAGCGGTAATTGGAATACCTTTCACACCTTTATCTTCATTTCATTCAGATTTAAACTAGAACATCCAGTCTGTATTAAATTCACACAGCACCAAATCCCAACATATGCCAATACATGAAAAATCAATCTATCATATAGAGCAAAATATTGCGGTCTGTTGGCACCTATTGATTAGTTTTCTAACAGTTTTATAGTTGGGCTCTCTTATTTATAACGGGCGGAAGGGCTGTTGGAATGTCTCCGTGAAAACATCTGTGTAATCATTAATTGGTAGCGGTTCATGCTTCAGTTCACAGACAAGCTTTGATCGTATTCCTCGTATGGTAAATTGGACCCAAATTATTGCTTTGATTTCACTAATTTCACTAAGTTGTAAACACTCTCCTGTTGATAGCAGTTGGTGAATTTGTTCCTTGTTTTCATCAGCTTCTCCGTCATCTGCGATGCGGATTCCAAGTGACTATGGATTCTGTCACCAACTTCTCTCTGGAATAACTTGTATTCTTTTGCAATGATTCTGCAGTGGTTCACCAACATTGAGAGCAACACACATGTCAAGATATTGATGACTAGTTGAACTTGTCTGGAGTCTTCATCAGCTTCTCTGTGGACTAACCTCTACTGATAGCAATCAGGAATTCGTTCATACTTCGCATTTGGTGTGGACCTCACAGTGGACTACAGCTACAAGCTGGCCAACCAGGCTTTCTCACACTCTTCCGCACACATCGGCCTATTTCATACGTATATCCATCCTGAGGTAATCTGTGGTTCTTGGCGCTCACTCCCTTGGTCATTGCCTGCACAAATTGGCTACATGTAGTATTCGTAAAAGTTCGCAAATGCTTTTACTTAAGATTTTCACAGCAATGTACAGTGTAAATGTACCGTACTTCAAAATTTGACGTAAAAGCATTTGCTAGCTTTTATGAATATCAGCCAATGGTTGTGTTTGACCACGGATTACATCAGGATGATGTCAATCGTCCAGGACAGGATTTCATCACTCATCTTTGATTAACTTGTAATTGCTGGATCAGTGCTGTCGGGATAGATTATTCTTTTCAGGTTATTTGATTGGCTTGATGTCTTCACTCCATTGAATTGTTTGTAATCACCCTCTTAATTAATCTGTGGTCGTTGGTTACCAGCTTTGATTATGTTGTGAAGGCAGCTGATATTCTACATCATTCTGGATTGAGTATAATCTGCTTGAAAGGCATTTTAGAAAGGGTTCGAATAACTAATCCAACTTTTTGGTTACTCTTTCTAGATTTATTTTAAACACGACGTTTCTACCAGTCTTCCCTGGTCGTTGTCAAGTGTACAATATTGAGTATGATGTCGTGAAATCCGAGTTTGCTAGAAAGTGGTACAAAATTGCGCTGGTCACACACGCCAATTAGCCCTTTTGGGCCATGGTCCCTTTGAGCCAGCAAATAGTGAGCCCTATTGGAAGAAATGCCTTGGCCCTGAGTTGGTGATTATGACTGCTTTAGCCTGAAAAGCTTCTAGAGTTCAGTCCCAAATCTACCTTGATTTCAATTTGAAATGATGGCCATCTGATATGAGATGGAGGCTAAATACACAGCTGTGACGACAGTATGTTTACCAGTGCGTAGTTCCGTCCACCCTGAATACGCACCGAGGCGATAAAACCAGCCAATGATGTCGAACCTTTTGAACTGCTGAGGTCACAGAGATAAACTCCAAATGAATCATGTATATATGTCCTAAATGATACAGTATCAATGAGGTTTTAGTTTACATTAAACTTTACCTACATAAACATATCACTCAGACTTCCACAGGTTGTAGCATATGCTATTTAATGTGGCACACCATTCTGGAAGTTTCCCTCTGAGGATTCCTTACAAGTTGGATTCTTGCTTAACTTTGTTTCAATTGTGTAAGGACGTACCAATACACTTTGAGCCCTTTCTTGGTTAGGATAGATCAACAAATGTGGGCAAAACCTGGATGTGTTGGTGAAACAGAAAAGAACAAGTCTGGAACAAATTCATGGAGATTATGAAAGTCCTGCTACGAAACGTGAGCCTTAATCCGTACCATTTTCCTCTCTTTACAGCATCCTAGATCCAGATGGAAGATTGCCCACGAAAAGCTCTGAAAGGTCGTCGCGATCAACGTCTCCTACCGTAACACACGAGTGGTACAAACAAGTCTTAAAAGGGGGTGAAATACCCCTGGAAGGATTCCGCAAACCATACCCGGAACGGAGAGGTGGGTCTTGCCCTACAGTTTCGCTATCTATTTTGTGCCTTCTGTGTGCACTTGGATGTGATGCTGGCATTCTGAAGCTCTTCCTTGGGACTCACAATCCTTGCGATTTCTCCCTAGTTTATGAGTTGAGAACTCGACTAAGAAGACACATGCCACAACTGGACTTAGAAGACACACAGACCTTCATACCATTCCCACATAGTAATCAGGCTATGCCTTTCAGAATGCCAGAATCACTGCTGGTCTTGCTGTTGTATTCATCCTAAATTTTGCTGCATTAATTTTCCACTTTCTCTTTTTATTTTGCAAGAGGGACATTTCTAGACATCATTAGCATTACTTGGCATTGATGAAATGAAAGGAGCACCAAAAGTAGTTAAATCTACTTTATCAAACATGAGATTGTATGAACTTACATGTTTTGAATTGACTTCCTAAGAAGTGGGGTCATGGCTTGGCTGTTGGGCATGACCTGCATTTGTTGTCCTGATCAGAGTCTATTGGGCTCAAGTCAATTATCTGCCCTCATGTGGCCAATTGATCAAACTATCAGACAATTCAACTTGTGCAGTAATTGCATATAAATTTATCACTTCCTGTAAAAACGCTTGATTGGAAGTGTCAGCGTTTCAATAAATTACTTTTGGTATGAATTATTGATTCAAGAGGAAAAAAGTTTATTATATTATCAAGTTGATTGATTTCAAGTGGTGCTTTCCAAATTGAGTCTCATTTATTTCTTTGTATCTATAGTATCTGCCATGATGAATTAGCTCATTGCATGTAGACATTCCATCATTGTTCATTTCTCATAATCAATCAGCATGAAATATACATGGCCAATACCTCATTTGAACCTTGGATGTAGAACTAGTTTAGACTTGGTTTGGATATTTTCAGGTCTTTTGGTTTGCTTTTTGCTCCAGAGAAGTTCTTTATATGAAATTAGTGTCCCCATTTTCCTCTAGCATAGATAGTACCGGATTCAAACTGATGCAAAAACGCATGACATTTTCTTCTTGAACAAATCATAAACATCTTCAAGAATATATTCTTGATGTGTCAGAACTCAGAGTTTTGGAAATATCAATATAAGTGTGCATGATGCATCGGGCTCGTTCAGAAATAAACGGGAACATTGTCTCACTGTTACGAGGTGAGGTCTACGACAACACTTTGCGATGATTCACCCATTGTTCGAGTAGGCAATGGAAGAATCCTCATTAAACATCGTTGTATAGGCCTGACTGGGCTGTTGCGAAAACTCAATATTAGCAAAAATAGATAAGCGAGCACTTATCTATTTTTGATATCAGCCACAAACACCTGTTTCGAACTAGAGATGGTAGGCTACATCAGTAATCACTTTCAAACATTGTTACTGACATCTTCAAGCTGTTGTATCACTGTGTTTCACAAGCACTTCATGACCTTCACATTGACCTTGACCTCGACCTTGACCACAGGGAGCTTGGCTTGCATCGTACATCACGCTCACAGCAATCATCTGTCCATAGTAATGCCTCCTAGGTGTCCGCACTGCATCACCGTGTATAACTGTATATGTGTCAATTTGCAAATTTTGACTTTGATTTTATATGAAAAATAGTGGCTATTGTCAATGGTGTACAAGTGAAATACAGTTGTTTTGTATTAGTGAAAGCTTGGTGGAGTGTATCTAGTGGAATGTGGGGTAGTCTTTTGGTAGTTTATTCTGTGACCCTTTCCTGTGACCCTCACCCTAGTGGTTGTGGAAATACCTTCAAATTTGTATCCCAAGAGAGAACTGGATGATCATCATGGCAGATACATAGCTTATGTCTTCATGGTGCGGGTTTCGTTTGAAGTGTTGTGTCATTGAGTGACAGTCTGTAAAGTGAAAGCTGCATTCATGTTAATGTTGTTCATGGAGCTCCACCCAATTCTGTCTGGATATGGGGTGGTGTCATTAGTCATAATCCTGATTTCCTAGGCCCCAAGAATCACAAAGTTGTTTTCCTACAAAGCAGTTTAACTCATCCTGAATTCCTGGGTGTGGGAACTAGAGATTTGTTGCTGACCTTCTGCTGCAAACTGTTGGGATGTTGAGTACGAAAAGTGTGAATGTTTGAGGAAAATGTTAACCAAGTAACAAAGTAACCTTCTAACTCCTGCACTCATGAACACTGTCACCCCATTGATCTTATAACCAAGCCACTAACAAGACTAAATGCTTGCTTTAACGATTCTCTTTTGCAGATTTGCATGACTGCACGAGATGTGGTAAAGATAATACCCGTCAGAAAGATTCTGGCCAAAAAGGCAGTAATTTGCATGGTCGTCGTCCGCGTGACGTAACTGACAAACACGTGATACACAGTCATAAACACATCTGCATTGAACCACATAAAAAGTACAGCCCATATCACAACAGTTTTGGTTCAAATTCAAATCTTACGAAAACTGTTTCCGTACCAAATGTTTCGACTCCTGGAAAGGGCACAAAGTCATGGTATCCAAAGTATGAGACTATTCAAGAGCATAGCAGTTTGCCGTGTTTGAACAATGACTTCAGACATTCTGAGAGAAATGGATTTATCATTGGAAACATATCACCAGTTGCTCATAGGCGGAAGAATGCAGAAAGGTTTTCATTTTTGAAAGCAGAATTTGGGAGTGATCCAACGATATTTGACACAGTGCTTTCATATTTGTACTCTGATGATGTCAGTTCTGGTGTTAAGGATATAATGGATTTGAAGTCAATCAAAAAAGACTCGTGGGGGCGAGGGCTGGAGAGAAAGTGGGCTAGTGATGATACGCTAGATAGTGACAGGGGTGTTCAGATGCAAGCCGGTTCTCTTGGTCAAGGTCATAAGGATTTACGGGAATTTGAGGCTGCTAAACCACGCAGCCAGCAGGGTGTTACTGTCAGAATGTCTCAGTTGGAAAATTCTAAAAACCAGAGAGAAAAAGGACAAGGTTTTGGTTACGGGTATAGAGAGGCTCCGAAAGAGTCTATTAGAGACAAGATAATGCAGTTTTCTGCTGGTGATGGACCTGCATTGGATCGTAATCGGTCTCAGTCAGAAAGGAGTCTTGCTGATTCTAACATTAGTGTGGAAGAGGAGTTCAAGAGGCCTGAGGTCCAAGCCTTATTGAGGAAATACAACCCGCAGTCTCATGACTTTTCAGACTTTGATTCTACTGAAGCTTTATGGCAACCAGATTCGGAACCCAAGACTTGGCGGGAAGCATACCGTCAGAAGGTTGAGTCGCATTATAAGAGGTTAGCTTCTGAGGAACCATCTGTTGGATCGTCTGGTTATCTGAGTGAGCCGCCTCCCTCGCCTGATACCAGCAGCCAGCAGCTGAGTCCACGGCGGTATAAGCCGGGTATCAGCCATGATGATTGGCGAGCAGTCGATCATGAGCGTTCATTGTCGATAGAGAAAGACGCAGAGGAAGCATTGTACGCCCCACAGACTGCTGTAAAGTCCAAAGTGAAGCCTTATTTCAGCGAAACATTAGAAGATGATCAGGATCTTTCTGGTGCATATCAGCCAGTTCAGTCTCACGTCAAATATTATAATAATGATGATAGACATAGTGAGTACAACAGACTTGGTGGCCAGCCGAATTCTCCTCAGTCAAAAGCAAGGCCTTATGATGAAAACCTTAGGGAGTGGAATCAGCCTTCAGTTTCTTCTGATCTGAAGCCGTCCAAAAGTGCCAATGAAAGTTCTATTCCGTTGCCTAGAGGGACCAGTCCAGGTCCATCTGTGAAAAACTCTGTGATGAGTGACAAGAGACCGTCCAGTGCGTCTCCATCCAATAATGCTCCTTACCAGTTCCCCAGTCCACATGAAAGGTCTGATTCCACTCCCAGGAAGACAAATAACTCTCCACGTCCGAAAACGGAGTACCCTCCTCGACAGCCGAGTGCCTTACATATAAACCTTGAGAGCGAAAGACCAAGCAGTAGATCTAAGAACATGCCTGACTTTATCCACGCTGATCATGCTCGAGACAATAATGCTGTGGAAACGATGAATATACCTGATACAAGTTATGATTCTCTTGGCTTGGAGCTGTATCACTCACGTATTGCCATGGCAAAGAAAAGTGCGGGTACGATGAGCGAGTGTAGTGAACGCTCATCAAGAATTGATCCACAGACTTACCAGTCATATACAGCAGGTATTCTTCACTCTTCTGATAAGTCTGAAAAGTTCATCAGTATGCAGAAATACTACAGTACCTTGGAACGCATTTCTGAAATAGAGAAGAACGTCCTTCAAAAGGATCCTTCGCTTGCTCCGAGCCTGAGAAAGATCAAGTCAAAGAGGGCAGAGAAGATGAAGGAAATGTCGCATATGAAATTAGAACATTTGGAGGAGCTTCAGGATCTGTACGGTGAACTCTACGACGCTCAGAAGAAGGATGAGTTCCTCTTTGACCTTGGGAATATAAAGAATGTCCAGTGGCAACCTGAACGTGAATGGGGCCTGAAAAGGAAGCCCAAGTCACTCGGTGATTTACGGAAAGTTTACGAACAGGAGGCACCACCGCTCAATACACCTCTGGTGAAGAAAGAGTATGGAGAAAATNCTGTCAGAATGTCGCAGTTGGAAAATTCTAAAAACCAGAAAGAAAAAGGACAAGGTTTTGGTTACGGGTATAGAGAGGCTCCGAAAGAGTCTATTAGAGACAAGATAATGCAGTTTTCTGCTGGTGATGGACCTGCGCTGGATCGTAATCGGTCTCAGTCAGAAAGGAGTCTTGCTGATTCTAACATTAGTGTTGAGGAGGAGTTCAAGAGGCCTGAGGTCCAAGTCTTATTGAGGAAATACAACCCGCAGTCTCATGACTTTTCAGACTTTGATTCCACTGAAGCTTTATGGCAACCAGACTCGGAACCTAAGACTTGGCGGGAAGCATACCGTCAGAAGGTTGAGTCGCATTATAAGCGGTTAGCTTCTGAGGAACCATCTGTTGGATCGTCTGGTTATCTGAGTGAGCCGCCTCCCTCGCCTGATACCAGCAGCCAGCAGCTGAGTCCACGGCGTTATAAGCCGGGTATCAGCCATGATGATTGGCGAGCAGTCGATCATGAGCGTTCATTGTCGATAGAGAAAGACGCAGAGGAAGCATTGTATGTCCCACAGACTACTGTAAAGTCCAAAGTGAAGCCTTATTTCAGCGAAACATTAGAAGATGATCAGGATGTTTCTGGTGCATATCAGCCAGTTCATTCTGGGGTCGAACACTCTTATAATGACAATAGACATAGTGAGTACAACAGACTTGGTGTCCAGCCAAATTCTCCTCAGTCAAAAGCAAGGCATTATGATGAAAACCTTCGGGAGTGGAATCAGCCTTCAGTTTCTTCTGATCTGAAGCCGTCCAAAAGTGCCACTGAAAGTTCTATTCCGTTCCCTAGAGGGACCAGTCCAGGTCCGTCTGTGAAAAACTCTGTGATGAGTGACAAGAGACCGTCCAGTGCGTCTCCATCCAATAATGCTCCTTACCAGTTCCCCAGTCCACATGGAAGGTCTGATTCCACTCCCAGGAAGACGAATAACTCTCCACGTCCGAAAACGGAGTACTCTCCTCGACAGCCGAGTGCCTTACATATAAACCTTGAGAGCGAAAGACCAAGCAGTAGATCTAAGAACATGCCTGACTTTATCCATGCTGATCATGCTATTGACAATAATGCTGTGGAAAGGATGAATATACCTGATACAAGTTATGATTCTCTTGGCTTGGAGCTGTATCATTCACGTATTGCCATGGCAAAGAAAAGTGCGGGTACAATGAGCGAGTGTAGTGAACGCTCATCAAGAATTGATCCACAGACTTACCAGTCATATACAGCAGGTATTCTTCACTCTTCTGATAAGTCTGAAAAGTTCATCAGTATGCAGAAATACTACAGTACCTTGGAACGCATTTCTGAAATAGAGAAGAACGTCCTTCAAAAGGATCCTTCGCTTGCTCCGAGCCTGAGAAAGATCAAGTCAAAGAGGGCAGAGAAGATGAAGGAAATGTCGCATATGAAATTAGAACATTTGGAGGAGCTTCAGGATCTGTACGGTGAACTCTACGACGCTCAGAAGAAGGATGAGTTCCTCTTTGACCTTGGGAATATAAAGAATGTCCAGTGGCAACCTGAACGTGAATGGGGCCTGAAAAGGAAGCCCAAGTCACTCGGTGATTTACGAAAAGTTTACGAACAGGAGGCACCACCGCTCAATACACCGCTGGTGAAGAAAGAGTATGGAGAAAATCCAAACTTCAAGCGAGAGTTATCGTTCATGAGGTTGTTTGAGAAATACAAGAACTTAGATGAGGATGCAAAGAAGGAACAAACTCTCCAAGAGTTCATCAGGCTTCAGTCCGGCAGCACGAGGAGGAACTCAAACTCCTCAATCCAGAGTACACCAGCGTATTCTGGCTCGTATATTGATATCATGGAGAAGGCAAAACCACGTGCTCTGTATGGGGCTAATATACCAGACATGCCATTCAATGATTTTGAAGTGTATGTTTCTAGTAAAATGAAGGCAGCAAAGCAGGATGCACAGCAGCAACCACTCCATGTACGCTCGGTTTCTGCACCGTATAAAGATGATGCTGAGGACGGCGATGCCAAAAAGTCTTCCTTGCATCATTCTGATTCATACCGGAGTTCTAAGTTCAAATCACCTGAAAGGAAGAAACGTGACTTCAATGAGCAAAAGATTAGCCGTGATAATGATTCAAGTGAGAAGCAGGCAACTGAAAGTCAAGGGGATCTGCCTTTCAAAACTTATGAGAGTCGTATTTCGCCATCGCGTAGTTATGAAATCCCAAGAACAAATGCGAAAAGCTATGAAAGTGTTCCGAGTAGAAACTTGCCGTTCGCTGATAACCATGACGACATAGACATTTCAAATGAACGGCAGGACAGGAATTATTCTCAAATGAATGGTTCTGATATTTCACCTAGAGCTGCCCCAAGGGCAGTCAGCAAAATTCCAGATACGTTGTCTAGTAAAAGGAGTACTCTTAATTCCAATGGACAGCTGAGTGACAGAGACTCTAACGTTTACCGTTCGTATTCCCCTGGTGCCGCATCATCGCCAAGGGTAGAGGAGACTGTTGTTCCAAAGTCTATGGGACAAATCTCATCCTCACCACGTGATGCTTCGCCAGCATTCAAACCTGAGAGGTATGTCCCATCTCCTACTCCTCGGAAAACAACTGTGCCACTGAAGTCACAGTTTGGTCCAGGAACCAACAGTTCAGGGAATCAGCCAAATGGTGAGCTAAAGAATGGAAACACATTCGACAGCTACTCTCTCACATCGAACGAATCTTCCCCTAGGGCGACAATATCAGGTTACACCACAAGGCAGCCAAATTATTCTGCATCAAGTCAAGGAAGAGATTCGCCTGCTGGTGCCTCATGGAAGTCTTCTGATCAAAGTACGTCAAATCCAAAGTCATTTGTCATTTCCTCCTCGCCTGAACATAGCTTACCGCCTTCCAAGCCTGCTTCTGTTCCCAGCAATGCTTTGCCAAGCATATTGCGTTCCAATGCTCGTGATGACCAACCTGTTGGGAAAGAAAAAGAACAGCAGGATGTCTCCTCTCGTAAGCAATTCTGGGAAGACTTAGATAGACAGAGCAAGAAAGAGAAGGAGGAAAGACAGATGTCTCAGAGTCAAACATGGCCTAGATTAGCTCCTCAAGATGATACTCCCAAGCCACTGAAATCGGCATTGAAACAGCGAAAAGATGAGAACAAAAGTGATGACAACAAGCTGCATGAGATAGGTAACGCCATGACGAACATACCCCCAGCTCCTCCTGTTCCTTTCAGTCGGCTATCTCAGGGAAAGGGCTCCAAGCTGCCAGACAGAAAGGAATTCCTTCGTGAAGATCCGGTTGGGACGTCAGGTCCTGGACCGACAAACCGACCTAATCCAGAGGGTGTATCAAGTCCTCAGTCACAGAGTCAGTCTCAGACTCCCTACGCCAGAACGAAGTATGGTACATCCACTTTGGGGTTGCAGAACAATGTCCCTAAATCTCAAAGCGTGGAGCCCGCAAAGCCACCCAGGGGTAACTTACGAAAGGAACAGAAACCTAGTCCAGTTGTTGGAGCTACTGCATCAAACAGATCATCATCACCATCATCACGGCATCATCAGGTTCTGCAGACTGCAATTGAAAGATCACATGGGTTATACTATCAGACGCTACAAAGGGGTAAGCCTGTGAAAGATCAGTATAAACAACCGCACTTGTCCCAGTCTGCTGTTCCTCCCATTGTAATTACCACTGCAGAGCCCCTCATGTCATCCACCCCTAACCTCTCCCCTCGTGCAAGTTCTGATGATATCAACCAAACTCAGAACAGCATTGCTTCCTTCACTGTTAAAGATTTTAGAAACTTGGCACAAAATAATGAGTTTGCCCAAGGAAAGTTTGCTTCTTATAGAAGAAGCCCAAGTTTTGATGACACACAACAGAGAGCTGACCAGAAGGAGCAACCAAGGCAGCAGTGGGGTCCCGGCCAACAGGGTCAGTATAGGATGAAGGGACCACAGCAACGGAAAGAAGACGACCCTAAGGATACGCACCCACGTTTCCAGCACAGAGCAGCCTCAGCATCAGATGTTACTTCACAAGATGATCTTAATAATCCAAATTATGGTCGGTTGAAGAATTGGTCTGGCGTCATGTCAGGATTGAACGAAGAAGAAGTGGATGAATATGGTAAACTACAAAAGTGGCATACGCTGGACCTGCATCATTCTAATCCATCAATGACGAGTAGTAATGATACTTTAATCATCAAGGGGAGTACCCAGGATCTGGACCAATCTCCCGTGAAGCAGGCATCCGTCAAGCAAATGCGGGATATGTTTGAAAAGCAGCAAGATCAGGGTATGAAAAAAGCACAGTCTGATCCTGATATGCTTCGTCATATGGAAACAAAACCGGATAGATCGCAATCGAAATCTGTGCAAGATGTGAACAAATACCAAAATGGTCCTCGGCCGCAGGTCAACTTCAAGGAAGCAAATCCGAAGTATTCAATGACAAGGGCTGTGTCTGGAGATTTACATCAAAATAGGGATGACAAATTTGTTAACTCGCACATGTCGATGCCACGGACTATCTCAGGTGATCTGGCAGATATTCGGCGGGTTTACGGTGACGATGCAACGTTTGACAGGGGACCAACACAGGGTTTTAAGTCCTCCCCTGACTTAAGGAAGCTGGGTTCTTATAACAGGGGTGAAAATGATTCCTTACGTATGGTGGATTATAAAAAGCGACAAGGGATGCAAGATTACGAGCAGATATGGCCGAATCNGTCAGGTCCTGGACCGACAAACCGACCTAATCCAGAGGGTGTATCAAGTCCTCAGTCACAGAGTCAGTCTCAGACTCCCTACGCCAGAACGAAGTATGGTACATCCACTTTGGGGTTGCAGAACAATGTCCCTAAATCTCAAAGCGTGGAGCCGGCAAAGCCGCCCAGGGGTAACTTACGAAAGGAACAGAAACCTAGTCCAGTTGTCGGAGCTACTGCATCAAACAGGTCATCATCACCATCATCTCGACATCACCAGGTTCTGCAGACTGCAATTGAAAGATCGCATGGATTGTACTATCAGACGCTACAAAGGGGTAAGCCTGTGAAAGATCAGTATAAACAACCGCACTTGTCCCAGTCTGCTGTTCCTCCCATTGTAATTACCACTGCAGAGCCTCTCATGTCATCCACACCTAACCTCTCCCCTCGTGCAAGTTCTGATGATATCAACCAAACTCAGAACAGCATTGCTTCCTTCACTGTTAAAGATTTTAGAAACTTGGCACAAAATAATGAGTTTGCCCAAGGAAAGTTTGCTTCTTATAGAAGAAGCCCAAGTTTTGATGACACACAACAGGGAACTGACCAGAAGGAGCAACCAAGGCAGCAGTGGGGTCCCGGCCAACAGGGTCAGTATAGGATGAAGGGACCACAGCAACGGAAAGAAGACGACCCTAAGGATACGCACCCACGTTTCCAACACAGAGCAGCCTCGGCATCAGACGTTACTTCACAAGATGATCTTAATAATCCAAATTATGGTCGGTTGAAGAATTGGTCTGGCGTCATGTCAGGATTGAACGAAGAAGAAGTGGATGAATATGGTAAACTACAAAAGTGGCATACGCTGGACCTGCATCATTCTAATCCGTCAATGACGAGTAGTAATGATACTTTAATCATCAAGGGGAGTACCCAGGATCTGGACCAATCTCCCGTGAAGCAGGCATCCGTCAAGCAAATGCGGGATATGTTTGAAAAGCAGCAAGATCAGGGTATGAAAAAAGCGCAGTCTGATCCAGATATGCTTCGTCACATGGAAACAAAACCGGATAGATCGCAATCGAAATCTGTGCAAGATGTGAACAAATACCAAAACGGTCCTCGGCCGCAGGTCAACTTCAAGGAAGCAAATCCGAAGTATTCAATGACAAGGGCTGTGTCTGGAGATTTACATCAAAATAGGGATGACAAATTTGTTAACTCGCACATGTCAATGCCACGGACTATCTCAGGTGATCTGGCAGATATTCGGCGGGTTTACGGTGACGATGCAACGTTTGACAGGGGACCAACACAGGGTTTTAAGTCCTCCCCTGACTTAAGGAAGCTGGGTTCTTATAACAGGGGTGAAAATGATTCCTTACGTATGGTGGATTATAAAAAGCGACAAGGGATGCAAGATTACGAGCAGATATGGCCGAATCAGAGTTCTAATACAGCGAGTCAGAATCCAGCGTCGCCCTTCCAGTCAGCCACCACACAAGTCATTACACAACAATACCACTCTGCTGGGGTTCCAAAAGCCAGGCGACCTATTCATAACAATGAAAACCATACTACGGTGCCACCTAGTGACAAGAAGCCTCATTACGCCATCGCAACTAACAAACGTGGACGTGCTGAAGGTGCTAAACATTTCAATATCTCATCTCAGTTGGTGTGGTCTTTTGTCTGCTTTTGTCCTCGTGCTAATATGATGGTCATCGGAGACATTTAACCCAAATTTCATCAAGAAAATCTTGATGCATTTTGATGAAACTTTTGGAAATTTGTCGCAGCATTGTGCTTCTGCACGAGCATGTAGGGCTCACAGAAGACAAGCCTGTCACAGACTTTAGGATTCCCCAAGAAAGTCCCAAGTGTGTTCATACCCAATCTAGCCTGGAACCAAACGTTGAGATGGTCGTAAGTTTTGGGCTTCGTCCTGAGGTGGTTGCTGGCCTCTTGATTTGAAGAAGTGTTTCGTAAATTTATGTCTCCGATGATCATACACTGGCTTCTTTGCTTTATTCATCAGGCTTTTTGTTGTCTTCACCACATTCACCAATACAACTTCCTAGATCTCATATTAAGCTAGCTTCTTAATTGAGATAGTCCAATCATCCAATGGTGTACAGAAAATGCCCCCGAGTGTGGATTGAGACATATCCAAGATATTGGAATGAAATCTTTGTGTGGTTCTTCATTCTCATGAATAACTCTAAACAAAGGTTTCATACCATTAATCTGACTTTGTTTTAGTGCTATTAGCCCCTGGCCTCTGAGTGAGCCAAGTTCCCGTGGTTCTTTCTTGGGTTGTGCACTGATGGACCATCACTCATCAATATCTGTGTTTTTTCTTTCACTCGAATAAGATTTTTGTAACAGTCCCAATGCACAACAGCTTTTGGTTTGGGCATAAAATTGAAAATAGAACCCTCTACATATACATGTCACTATGATGGGGGGGGGGGGTTATGGTTATATCCCCAAATCCACTGGTGCTGGGGCTGTTCTCTCAGCCCTCAGTCCTCTATCCGGAAGAGAGTGCAACCAAATAATTGGGGCGAGGCCCTTATATCAATAGAAAATTCAGTTCAATAGCATGCTGAATGGCTCGTCTGGCAATACCAATTGTATAACAGACGGACGAATTTATGGAATGAGAACTTTTTCATGTTGAATTATTAGAGTCACTTTTATCATGGAGTACCGTTATTAGGGTTGCCGCTACTTCACCGGTTGAATTATTCGAAGCATTACTACATACGAGTTGAAATATTAGAATCAGTAGTTCTTCATTACAAAATATTAGAACTATCGTGAAGTTTTCTGCCGGGCAGATATAAGTCATGAAGAAAACCGAACTTACTATAATTCACCCGTCACTCGTTTCACTTCAATTTTCTTTTGCATTTTCATTTTTTGGCACGATATTTTATCTGTAGGGCTTTGTAGCCCCTTTCTTTGCCCTGATGAGGTATGGAATGGTCTTCTGTATATTTTGTCTTAGTTCGGTGGCAGAGGTTGGGAAAAGATGGACTTATTCGTCACATCATATAATGGTGCAAAGTTTTTACCACTTCAGTGCTGGACGTAGAGTGACGTCATTCCAGTATACCGTATCGGGACTGTGTCATCATTTCCGCAGTGTCGTTTTAATGCTATTTTGCATTAAAAAGGCATCAGGACGTCTCTTGTAAATCTGACATCCCGTATACTGGGACACAGCATTGAAGTGGTTAATGAAATATTGCTCTTTCATATCATCTCTTTCTTGATGTTCTGTCTTTTCTTGATGGAGTGCATGCTTTGTTGCAATCTTAGTAAAAGTTGAATGTTACCAGTCTCATCCCTTCCTTCATCACATCTTTTTCAGATAAGTTTGTAAATTTGTCCATTTTTTTACCAAAGAGCGTTATTTCTGCCTGGCCTCAGACCATGTTCTTATCTTATTCCAGCCCCACCACTTCGTGTTCAGATTATGAACAAAAACTTCCAGAGGCTTTATCGACGTAAATGTCTTTGATATCCGCATTCATTTGTACATTGACCACCTAATTCCATTTCACATTCCAACCATGCAGACCACTGTTTCATTGTGATTGTTCTGTAGAATAATATACGTCTGGAGGTTTCTCACAAAAACACAGTTGCCCTCTTAGTCCTGATGGAAATTTTCCCTCCAGAATCTTCCCAACTTGTTGCTGATAAATGGGAATTGTGGAATCTCGAGGGGAAATGAGGAAACTGCTCGATTTTTTTCCTAACAGGGCGGTGCTGTTGGCGGTTTTACCAAAGACGGTACAAACAGAACAAAGCAATGCAATGATGTTGCGTCATGTTGTCCTTGACGTATTGCAGCAGGGACGAAACAAATAAAGCGGTACAACCGCTCACAACAGCTCTAAGGGGCAGGAGTTTGCAGGTTCTTGATTGTGATTGGTCAATGCCTTAAGTTTTGAAACTCTAAAGGTCAACTGGAAACATGTAAAGAATGACAGTGAATTAGAAAAGTTCCCGTGTTTGTGAGAATCGCTCCCCATGTTGCACTCTGTTTATCAAAGCTTGTGGTTCTGTGTGAGAACGGGTTTCATATGTTCTCAAAATTATGTCATTATATCTCGATATTTCATTGTATTTGGTGTTTGTTGTTGAAAAATAATGCGTCACTTTATGGTCTGACTTTCGATTACAGGATGCTGTGCTTTGGGATGGGTGCAAATTTGTAATGTCTCTGTCAAAACACATTGGAAGCTTGCGACTTGTCTGATTTGTCCTAACCTGGTCTGTTTAGTCTGTGCACTGTTTACAATTACCGTGAAGCACTGTACGGGTAGATAGGACCAAATTAGGGTGAATTGAACTTGAGAACCAGAGCTTGCTGAAGCTGCACACCAGTCATTGTGAGGTTATCGGTGGTTTGTCGCATATGGTGATGTGCAAAAACCCTCAGGTGCTAAGAACCCCTGATAACCTCGGGATGCACCCCTGTCTGTGTTGGCCTGCATGTTAGCAGTTTATGTGCTTGCCACCAGATGTCTCTGTGTATATAGAGGGGACCAGATGTCTTTAGGTTTATTTCAGTGACATATCTGTCGAGAAACAAGATTAGGTGGAAAAGGATGGCTATTATTCATTCGTGAAGCAATCCAGTGTCCCCTCTATGAGTCTTTGGCCCCTTGAATTAGTCGTATTCCAACCTTGTGATCGCCCCTTTTTCAAGCATCTCCCCCTGCTGGCCGAATAAGACTGATTCAAGGAGGCCGATTGTAGTCAGATTTTACATCACATCGTTTTACCTGTCTGTAGAGTAATTATAGATGCAGTTTTTGACTGTTGTCCAAACTTACCTCGCCAGTCTTAGGCTATAGGTCTTTACCAATCGCCTTGGTCATGAGAATGAAGAACCGGCAAAACTATTTCGTGTGGCAGTACAGCAAGCTTCTGACTTGGTTTTATGTTGAGATGTGAGTTCTGCCAAGTTTTTAACATCTTATGGGTCTTATGCTCACAGCGCCACCTGTAGGGTTGTAGGTTCCAGATGGAAAACCCGAGCCTTGTCAGCTTGTTGTTTGAAGATCAGTTTGATATTGATATCATCAAGTTTCTGAGATCTCGGCATCGATTGTCAACTTGCTGTTTGAAGATCAGTTTGATATTGATATCATCAAGTTTCTGAGATCTCGGCATCGATTGTCAACTTGCTGTTTGAAGATCAGTTTGATATTGATATCATCAAGTTTCTGAGATCTCGGCATCGATTGTCAACTTGCTGTTTTAAGATCAGTTTGATATTGATATCATCAAGTTTCTGAGATCTCAGCATCGATTACTTTACAGTCAGGTATTGTTTCAAGCACTAGTTTTATGTGCTTTGTCCAAATGCTTTTTCTTCGTCATCCATCAACCATTTAATGCCATGCTTGCTATCATACCATATTCCTGTTATTCCAGATATGTCTGCCAATCGTCCTAATTCAAATTTTTGCATGTCTCTACACAGACTCAGAAGAAGATTACCTGCCGCAGCAAAATGATCAAAAATCAGCCAGGGCGTACGAGAAATACTTGCCACAAGATCAGGCTGATTACCGCTCTCTCGAACGCCCCAAACCATCCAAGAACAAACCAGCGCCTCCAAAACGGCAAAAACCATTGCCGCCTCCAAAATCCAAATCTGCTGCTGAACGCCTGGGGATTAAGAGCCCACCCCCGTTTAATCTTAAAGGTATACTAGAGGAGGACCTCTTTACAACAGGAATGCCGCTTGAACACTCACCCCCTGACATATACAACTAATCATTGTCTTTGTGATTCACTGTCATAAATGCAAGGGGCAGGGCTAAAGTCAGTTGTAGAAATTGTCTTTAGGTTGTGACCTTGTGCACGGGGGGATCTTAGGGTCCTGGGGCGCTCTTTTGGTGGAAATCTTTAAAATTAACTAGAAAATTTTGAAAAAGTCTGCGTAATTGACCAAGAATTTTTAATCCAGAAGTGCCAGGTGGACCCCCTTTCTACATACACTCCTGAGGTGTTTACAGAACTCTGTGATCACATCATATCACGGACTTGAGAAAACTTTTTGACTCAGCACTGCCCCTTATATCGCATCCTATCGTGCTAACCACAGTATTGTCCATTTCAGCTTCTGTAGCATACATCACTGTAACATGCCTGTAGTACATTTCAGCTGACCACCTCAGATTGCTTGCTAGTCTAACAAACTGGTATTCTTGTCTTTCTAACCTCAGTTTGTGTCCTACGTCTTGCTTTCACTATCAAAACATCAAATACATCTTCACTCTTCTGCCTGGTCTTTGTAACTACCCTACCTTTGACTCCATGAGAAGACATGTTAAAGCATCCTGAGAAGATCAGGGGTTCTTAGTGCTGGCTTCCTTCATCACCGCACGGTGACGAAGGGAGACAGCACTAAGGCTCCTATTACATAGATTTATACAGTATACGAAAACGGCGGTTAACAATGGCTTCACGGTCGTGAATCCATTTGAAGCCTTTGTTAACCGGCGTTTTCATATACCGTATACTTCTATGTAATAGGGGCCTAAGAACCCCTGATGTTCTCAGGATGTGTTAAAGGGACAGTAGAGTATGAGTATTGGAGGCCCAATATTGTTCCACACTCATACTTTTACTGAAATTCTGCAACTACCGAAAGTTGCTGATGCTAGTTCCCTCAGGTATGTCTTCTACTGTCTGCTCTCTGACGTTTTGGGTGGATGGTCTCTCTTCACTTTCACTCTGTTCATTCTTCATCTGAGGTGGTGTTGTGCAGGAATTATTCCAAAAAGATGTTCATTAGATAATATTATGTGATTTGATGTAATGTAAAGAAACTGGATGCCTCGAGAAAGCCTTGGTCATAAGTGTGAGTTTGGGTTTAATAGGGAAATGAGGTGACCCTGAGGTGACCAACATGGATATTTCCACAGCACAGACAAATGACACCTGTCCTGAGAAACTGATGTAGTGTAGGACGGCACCAACAGTGTTGAAATACCCAACTACTATCAAATCATTGTATAGTTTTGTGAAGTTTTAACCCCAAAGTAGCATCTTAGTTGTGTGTTCTAACAAATAATACCACGTAAATCTATTGAATGCCTTATGGCACTCATAACAATGCTTTAGGGCAAAGTAGGCTGTAATTATGGTTGATTCACACTCTGTAGTCCTCGGGTTATCTGAGGATAGTGCAAATTAGATATCAGTCACAGCTTTTTGGTGAAGTCTCACTGCAGATTCATGTTTATCACACCATAGAATGTCCACATTCCTGCCTCTGTTGTTTAATCTAGTTGCTTGCCGTCTGCTAATGTGTGCAGTTTGCAGTGTGAGGAAGATGACTACTATAATGACTTCCGTCCCATAAAATGTTGTAAAAACCATGAAAAAGAAGACGTATTGTGTCAAATTTGTGCTGTTGAACTTACTCCTGACAGTCACGGTTTTTACCCATAGTATATTTCAAATTACTTCTTTTCGAAGTTCAGGTTGCTGTGAACAGACTGATTCTGCTGATTAATCCATTTGTCATTTTCTAGACGTTTATACATTTCGTGGGTAAGCATTAAGGAAATTCTTGCATGATTTGCTATTCCTTTGACCTCTCCAACAAACCCTTATCATGACAGTGCAGCTTGAGACATTCTGTCATGTGATAAATTGTGCCATTTCCAGCGAGCCAAAGACACCACCATTCAACGTCAGATCTACCGAGTCATAAAAGTCCAGTGAACACGTTAGAGCGGCAGCATTCAGCAACGCTCGATAGGCGGCGTCGAGATGAGGAGGAGGCCAGGAGGAAAGAATACTTGGTAAGTCTTGGGGGCGATTTGGACGATTTATGAGTCCAGTGAGGCAGGAAAAGAGGAGTAACTGCAAGGACTGACTCCATGTTTGTTACAGTTTGATAGCTGGAATCAAACTCTTGAAATCTAATACAAAGTGTGTGTTTGTTTTTCAGCGGCAGATCACAGAGGAGGAGAAACGACGACGAGCGGAGGAAGAACATGCGAAAAATGAAGCAAGGAAACACTCGGACTTCTTCAGGTGGGTTGTAGGTTTCAATACTTGTCCCAATTTTGAAAATATTAGAAGATCTTTGAAGTCAGAACACGTGGGTTGTAGGTTTCAATACTTGTCCCAATTTTGAAAATATTAGAAGATCTTTGAAGTCAGAACACGTGAGTTGACTGATTTCTCTTATCGTCCATTTCTGTGATTTTAGTGCGAAGCAGAAGTCACCAATACCTCTGGACAGGTTTGAGGATCTGGAGAATATGGCCCCGACGAATGTGCCAACGTTTGACAAGAAGCATCGGCCAACAGAGATCAAGGGTAAAGCCAAGGCATTGTATTCATTCAAGGCCCAGAGTCACAAGTAAGTCATGACAAATCAGTTCTTGTATTGGTAGTGGTATCATCTCTTGTGGCCTAAAGTTTGCTATCTATCTGTCTTAGTTTTGGCCAAATTAGTGACTGTAAACACAGGACGTTTTTCTGAGTTAAGGACATCTCAACGAGTTGACTGATCAACGAGTAAACTGATAACATTTGCCTCAACATATATGTCTAATCTTTCAGGGAGCTCTCTTTTAGAAAAGGTGACATCATATACCTGACACGTCAAATTGACAAGAACTGGTTTGAAGGTGAACATCACGGCCACAGAGGGATATTCCCCATCAACTATGTAGATGTATGTATTTGGAAAGTTTTTGAGTCACTTTCTTGCTAAAACTTTTAGGGTCATACCAGACCTACTTTTGGGATTGCCATCATTCAACCCCTCCTCATCTGGGAGGATTTTGAGTTCATTATGCCCACAACATGCAAGTCTTTGTGAAGGACCCCTCCAGTTAAGGTCCAAATCTCAGATTTGAGTACCGTACTGGAAGTTCATCCCACATATCTCTTTGCCTCACAGGTTACAAAAACGTTAGAAGAGGCCAGAGCGATTGCCCAAAGTCAGGAAGGACACGCTAGGGTCAAATACACGTTCAAGAAACAGTCTCCTGTTGAACTATCTGCTAGGAAGGTGGGAGTTTTGACTTCAGATTGTTTATTCACACACCTGATGAAGAAGTTGCAGCAATTCCTAATGCCGCTATTGAGTCATTCATTCATCCTATTCAATCAGGATTTCATCTGTTTTATCAGATGCAAGTGAACGTTTCTTGCATGTATCAGTCCTTCTTTCTCAATCCAGGGTGCTATCGCTACGTTGATACGTCGAGTGGACGAGAATTGGTACGAGGCAAAAATTGACGGGCTGCAGGGCATCATACCCGTCTCATACCTTGATATTCAGAGAGAGCCAGAAACGCCGTTTGTGACACCAGCGCCATCTGCAGTTCCGTCTGCTGCACCGTCTGCTTTTAATACCCCTGGACCAGGTACGGTGTAACCTAGGCCAAGTGTCATACTGACCTTAAGAAACTCAAAGGTGCTACTAGCATAACTCAGCATGTTGGAGTGTATGATACCAGAGTTTACTGTTGTATATTGATCAGTTTTCCATTGTTGTTTTCATTGATGTCTTGATTTGATTCTTCAGGTACCCCTGTGCGACCCCTGTCTCCACTCTACCCTGATCAACTAATGTCGCCCAGTCAACAACGTGAAGATTACTTCAATTTCCAAGATTTCAGTCCTCATCAGGAACGTCGTCAACGGTACGACTCGACGTCAAAAGATGGCAACTATAATCCGACGTTAGATTCTTTTATAGACATTTTAAATCAACGGGATGGAGATACTGGTGGTCAGCGGCAGGATCATAGTCCTACACGACAGGACAGGTACAGGAACACATCTCAGAACTATAATCCACAATTAGAGGCAGCAAGTGATATGATTGCAAGTTTCAAGCTGGATCAGAGAGATGCAAAGCCGATGTATGATCGGACAATGTCATTGGACCGACGGTCAATGGGTCGTGATGGTTACTATAGAGATAGACAGACTCCTCCCCCACCACAGCCGAAGCACGAGCAGCCATTAAGACCGTAAGTGATCCTGATTTTACGCAAAGTTTCCAGTGTCAATATTCTGTTGGCAATATCAGCCGCTCTTAAAAATCACATACATGTATTTTGCAAATCATTTTCCTGTCAAAGTGGACTTTTGCATCAGTTCTTGCAAGGGATCGGTATTGGGATTGGTTTGAAGCCCCATTCCTCTTTCAGCTCCTCGATTGTCACTTTTGTAACTTGATTGTCTCCAGAATATTCCAACCCAAAGGTCTTTTCATTACTCGGTGTTCCAATGAAGCGTTGATCAGCAGGCAGGTGGGCTGGCTGCCATCGTGTGTCACAACTTATCCGTAGTAAATCTGTTTTATTCGTGGAAGACATGTGTACTGTCCTCATGGTGAATATGAGCACATCTCCGGCCTTGAAATCTGACGTCTTCCACTGACCACCAAATCTTGTCAAGATCTCTTCTGGGTCCTCAGTGAACCAACCAGTTCCTGACAGATTGGCCTTCTCAACGTCACAGTTGCCATACGTCTCTTGGAAGTGTTTGAACTCTGGTAGCCTGTTCGATCCCTCGCACATGGCAAGCGTCCCCATGTCTGTTGTGACATCACCAACTGGTGTCCACATCGTGTACAGCTGCTCTGTGCCCCGACACATGTACACGTTATCAACATGTGCTCCTGTGAATGCATCCCTATAGATAGCTCTCAACCACTTGTAGTCAAATGTTCGCGCTGAACTTCCAAACAGGAGCTCGAAGAACTCAAAAACTCTTTTCCCTTCAATAACTCTCAGGACATCCTCGTTGTGTGTGATATCATTGACGCCTTCCACGAAGGGTATGCAGCCCTTCCCGCACCCCTTGGCCAGCACCCCCTCTTCCCAAGGGGTGTCCTCTTGCAGCCGTCCAGCCCCATTATCTTTGATGTGTTTTATGACAGCTAGTCGAGCACGTAAGACATCCTCTCTGTCGTGGAATCCCCTAATGAATAGATACCCTCTCGTGTTGAGCTCCTCCAATAGTCCCTCACGGTCGCCAAGGAGATGAGAACTATCTGGAAGTTGTTGAAGCTTCTCTGAGGGAAACTGCCACTCTTGAAACCCGAGTGTCACAATCCTGGAAGCTGGTTTGTCAGTCATGGTTTATGCTGATCTTAGTCTTCCTGGGGGTGTGATCACTGGTGTCTGGTCTCAAAAGACAATAATGGACTGACCTCCACTGGTTTGTTGTGGAACAGGTCTGCTGACCTTATCACGTGTTTTTAGGTATGATCAATAGCTGATTTCCAGAAATGAACAGACCTAACCTAACAGTGTCATCGTGAAGTGTTTATCAAACTTTCGATGTGTTCACTGTGTTACTTGGAGAATATCAAGCAGCATTGAACTCAGTAAAGATCTGCCAGCACAAGTGACTTCTGCGTCAAGTTGCCTGTTTGTAGAACCTGGCAGGTGACTCTCTGGAGTCCCGTTTGACAGTATTGTACTCATGGGAAGAGTTTGTTGAAGAATAATGGGTGGAAATCTTGTATTTTATTGTTTATTGACACTGCATGTTCCCAGCCATCTTGAGTGCAAGATACTGACCAAGGAAACATGTCTACCGTTGACCTCGAGGACAATGAGCTATATGAAAGAAAATCATGATCTCTTTTCTGTTGTTTCAGGTATCGGGCAGTGTACACGTATGTGCCTCAGAACGAAGACGAGTTAGACTTACGTGAAGGTGATAATGTTTATGTATTAGAACGTTGTGACGACGGATGGTTTGTTGGTACTAGTGCAAGAACAGGACAATTTGGAACCTTCCCTGGGAATTATGTACAACCTGTGTGTAAGTAGTAGCAACATGTGACCCGATCTAACAAAAGTAGGCACATGTCGGAACGTATATTTCAGCTTAGTGTTGTAAGGCCGTTAACCCTTTCGGGTTAACGGCCTTACAACACTAAGCTGAAATATACGTCTCTGCAGGTTGACAATAGTCGTGGACAGCAGTGATAATAGTTGAGTAAACTGATGACCAGTAATGATCACCTGCGACAAACGCCTGCTTTTGCTGGAGCGGGTCACATATGATACAGAATAGACTACCTCAGTCAGTAGCATCTTAACTGCTGCTATCTTGTTAGTGTGGAATTTTGAAGGACTAATTCCTTACCGAAGACATTTCACATCATGTTTGTCGAAACATTTCTATTTCGCATCTTTTCAGGACACAAGGTATGAAGTAAGAGAAGGGATGAGTGCAAAAAGCCACTGGAACAATATTGGTTTATTTAACAACACATGCGAGAATTTGATTGATCCAGAGATGAACTCATAAAGCACCAGTCCTTCTTTACAATGATGGTAGCTGTGTTTGCACCTGCTGTTCCCTGACACTAAAACTTGTTCATTCATTATATGAATTCTGTGGATGGTAGTAACAGGGGCGTAGCCTGGGGGGGTTCGGAGGGTTCGAACGAACCCCCCCGCTTGAGCAAAGGATCCGCTCAAGACGGCCAAAAATATTTTTTCCTGCGTTCTTAAACGCCATGACTTTATTAGTCCTAAAAGGTCCAAGTCCAATGGCTAGAGTGTCGAATTTTGCTCTCAAATGCCGGGAAATGGCGTAAAAGCACTCTTATTTTCTAAAATTTTCCCGGGGATGCCCCCCGGACCCCCGCCAATATTTCGGCTAGCGCCTTTGGCGCTCGCTTCTAGGCCTAAGAACTAACGGCTCCAGCTGGCTACTTCAGCTGGCTATCTAATCTTTGACACTCCCCCTCCCCGCAACCTCAAGACGTTCCGACGGCCCTGCTATGGTGTTGGGCTCTCTCAGACCCGACGCTACAGTAGCAAAAAATCTGTTATGTCGGCCTAATCGGGACCAAGGTTAATTTTGTATAGTGGTATAAAAGAATGGCCAAATCAAGTCTTGTTTTTTTTTCCGTTGTCAAGATGCCAGGAAAACGCTTCTAAGCACCTCAAATTTAAAAATTTCCTGGGGAGGACCCCCAGACCCCCCGTCAGGGCTTCGCACCTTCGGCACTCGCATTGGTCTGTGTCCCCTTTCCAGAATCCCTGGATCCGCGGCTGATTAGGATAGCTAACCGCTGCCCGGGGCTAACCGACAGGAATATACTTAGTACTTTGACCCGAGCAGATGCTCATTATTGTAAATGTATCTAGATGTTGAATAGTAAAAAGTGTAATAAAAGCCTCAATTTCTGCAGCAAGACATTTAATTTTTGCATTGTTAGGAAAGCGCATTTCCGGCACTTTAGGAATAAATTTCCCGGGGAGGCCTTCCGGACTCTCCGCGGCGGCTTCGCGCCTTCGGCGCTCGCATTTCGCGACTTCGTCGCTCAAGCAATGGGCTTCGCCCATTTCAACGAACCCCCCCATTGGGACATCACGCTACGCCCCTGAGTAATGACTCTTTATTGATCGTGCTGGGCATTGAATTTGACATCCAGTGGTTGGATGTAAAGTATGATTCACCCACTTCAACATGGGCAAAGTGCCAGGCCTGTGCAACAGACACCACAAGTGAACACTATGATTAAACCACAAACCACGGTATTTACCAGTTGACTGAGCACAACCTTGGATTTCCTATAGGCTCATGTAAAGTAAACGAAGTTACCCTACATCATTAGATAACTGCGACATGGATTATTTACCACTGACCTGTGCGCATTTCCAAGCTTGGCACTTTGCCCATGTTAAAGTTAGGGTGAATCATACTGGTACTTTACTGTATGGAAGGACTGAGTCATTGCTGATGGGTCTGCCGACCTTAATTATGTAGGCGACACTTCTTCATGTACGAATTAGGTGTAATGAATTTATTTGCCAGTGGATGATCACATTCCTGGTGATGGTGGCCGGAGTCCATGGAGGTGGCGTAATTTCATGAAGGAAAGAAATGAAATGAGAGTAAATGGATCACAGAATACAAGGGTATAAGAAGTGTGACCTTGATAATTGAAGGTCAAATATAGGGAATGGAAAAAAATATTGGAGTGGCCTTATTTGTCTCTTGTATGTGTCACAGGTTGTGTATAATGTTAAGTCACTGGTGCTTTATTATTGTAAATTATGTATTTTTTCAAATTTAAGTGTAATTGTTGACACTCTGGTCATTTGCCTGAAGTCGACTGCAAAACTTGGTACAGTATAGGTCACAATTGACATCCCTAAATTCGCGTAAGTTACGCAACAATTCACGAGCTATGTTACGCGTAACTTACGAGGTGAGTTACACGGTGAATTACGCGAATTTCGCTAGCTACGCAGTGATTTAAGAGGCGAGTTACGCGATTTTGGCGAGTTATGCAGTGAGTTACGCGAAACCAAAGCTGTAAGTTACGCGTAACTTACGAGTAACTTACGAGTAACTTACGCGAAGCCGTATGAATGTCAATTGTGACCTGTACTGTAGGCCTACTGTGCTAAGAAACCACAGGATGGACATTAACGAGGTTCTAACAGTGATCAGGAATTGAGTTTTCGAAGTACTTTGCATAATTCATCTTCAGATTCATTTGGAATGACGTACCGTACGAGGCTTTGCCCTGAAATGTGCACCGGTATTCAAAAACTCAGTTCTTGGTTGAAAATTGAGCAGTTGATGAGGAGTGCAAATTTAGGCCTTATAGTCAGGAGGCATTACATGCACAGGCATGTACATGTACATTACTTACAAATATAGGAACTGATCATGTATACAGTGTACAGTTTTTTGAGTTTATTTATTTGAGAAAGTCACTCTGTAAACGTTTCATCTTTGTCTATGATGATTGCCGTTTCTATTGACTTCTTGTTGAGTTTGTGAAGACCATTTAGTATTTACTAATCAGCATAAAATGTACAGTGAGTACCCGGTAGTAGTCATCTATACTGTAAACAAAAGTTTTACAGTATAGTTTGTTTACAGTATAGACCCCACAGTAGTGAGGAAACTCATTCCTCAAGGAGCTGTCCTCGTGTATATGCCACAAGGTCGGGTGATGTACATGAACATAAATTGTTGATCACAGGCAGTGATTTGCTGATTAGATGACATTTTATTTGAAACAGTGTGATTTTGTTTTAAAATAGTATTAGGTCAGGCAACGAGATTAAGCACATGGCTGGTTATTTTTGCAGCATACAGTACGTACCTCACAGTGCACTTGGTTTAGAATTTGACCCCCTGAAACTCTGCTGAAGGTGATTGTTGATACCGGTATGCCTTTAGATGTGAGAACTCCTGGGTAAATGATGTATGATTTCTGCAATCAGACACCACATTTCCTGCCTTATCTAGTATTGACTGTAAACTGCAGTATAGTAATCTTACTTTAATTTGTAAAATTTAAGTTACCGGTATGTGATAACAAAATATATGCCTTGTCTTCTAACAGACGGATGTAAAAGTATGATCTAGCTGAAGCTTTATGCTAGGTCTGTAGTATTTTAGTATTTATGAAGAGTTAAAGCTAGAATGCAATCTAGAGTAAATGATCTGTATATAGCTATTAATTATTATTGATACAGAATCTGTCTCATGATGGTAAATCCAGATATTTTTCTGTGGAAATTGGATCACAGAACAGGCTGCAAGGGGCCTACTGACCAGGGATAAATGAATCACCTTTTGCCAATATGCTTGTGCAGGATCTGTGCAGAATTTCAGTCTCTAAATCTGCCAGTTTATACCGGTACTAATAGAAACTCATTATAAGAGGCGGATTTTGTGGTCAACTGTAATGTGAGATATCACATGACTCTGGAGTGGTTTACCTTTCTTGTTGAATCATCTTCTGCAAGGGATAGATGGCATACTGTTGTTTGAACATTGGGAAATGTTTGGAATTGCCTAATAACTTGAGAATTTGAAATGGGGCACGCAAAGAGACTAGGAAACATGTGATGAACCCTTTGCCAGAGTTGAACAAATCAAGATTTACTCCTCTAATAGATTTCAACTCTTAACTTCTGTAGCTGTCACCCTATTTTTTTTCAATTCTATAACGAAGTTCTCATCAACATCAAAATTAACATGCAGGTGATCCAAAAATTTGACTTGAATTATTGTATTGAGTCTTTGCTTGCATTCTGACTGATTTTTAAAAGTAGATCATGTTGGGACTCCTGTTACTAGTCATGTCTTCTTAGCATTTTCATTTTAGGACCTCTGGTTTATATCACACGTCTTCCGAGTTCTTTGAGTGCTCTACTTCAGTAAGATAAGGGTTGTTCATGTAGTTCTGCTTTTGCATGAAGAAAGATTTGCATAATAAACTTCTTTAACTAGAAAATGTCATTGTGGTTTGTCTGTGATTTCATTCTGTTGTGTTGTGAGAGCTTCATGCTGTGAAACATTCGAAAACATATCCTGTGAATGGATCATGTGGTCAGTCTTATAAATTTGTCAGTGGAGCTGGGGGCATTCTCAGCACATGTTTGATATTCAGCAACTCATAGGCCCTTGATTTGATATAAAGGATGGGGGGATGTTATTGTGTCAATCTGATAACTGTCAATTCTTTCAGATCTCAAGTCAGAGGCAAGCGCATCCTTCCCGGACCTACGGTACCGGTAGGCCTACTCTATGAATAGTCTTGTCAGTTGATTGTAGGAGACATCACCAATAGGTGTCTCACCTGTTTTCTCAGACTGGTTGCGGCCCCCAACTGAATGCTGGAAATAATAAAACAGTATCCACGTACAAATATTTATAGTCAACTGTCCAACAGCTCTTGTTTCTTTCAGTCATCTAACAGTAAATCACTGGCAGCAAATCGACTGAATAAGGCCGAATTCTGAGGTTCAATGGCGAATGGCAATTTTCACACACAGCTCAGTGCTGTGATCTTTGAGTCCCTTCTTGGCAACCCACGTGTGGACCCTCATTATCAATCAGTTTGTTGGGATGAAGAGGGTTCACCTCTCAAGGTCTACCAAGTTGTGAATTTCAATTGTAGCGAAGCTATAGGTAGCGGAGCTACAATGAGATAATCCGCGTTCCTACCAGTCCAGCTGGCGGGACATGTCTCTTTAGCTCAGTGGTAGAGCGTTGGACTTACAAGCAGGACGTTGCAGGTTCGAATCTCAGCCTGGACAATTTTCTTCGCTTGTTACACAATCAAGTCTGGCATGATAAGTTGGGTTTCACAGCAGAGTTGAGCCCCCCTCCACCCACCCCACCCCCACCCGGATGATTGCTGAACTGTAGGAGGAAACTGGAACAAAACCCACTTTTCCATTATCACAGGAAAGTTCTGCTGTTTTTAGGGTGCTTTGTCACGCCAACGACGATTTGAGTGCGAACTGCCGCGAAGACAAGCCTGTTACCTAACCCGGTCGTAATGGAATCAATGCCTTGGTGTTTACGATAAGCGGATACATTGTAGGCTAGTCTTATAGGCACGTAGTGAAAATGTAGAACCAAAGTATACAGATTGGAAGCAATACCAGGCAGGGTGTTTCCATTATGTAATGGTGTGTGTATTCATCTGTACATTCAAGGCGTGTGTGTAGGCGTTTGCACATCCTCATTCCAATCTAGCTCAGACCCCAAAACTTGGTAAGTAATTTTCCACTGTTAGCCGCATTTGATTGTTATTCTCCCAAGTGTCCTATCTAACGTCTGCTCATTGTTCCCTTTTTCGTTTCTTCAGATTTGTCGGAGTTTAGGACGAAATACTTGTTGTTGTCCTTCCAAAAACACCGGTAAAAATGGCGGGGAACATAGCCAACATAAAGATAGACGATGCTTGCAAGAAAAAATACGAGTTGGAAATGAAGAAGAAAAGCACCTCGAAGTACAAATGTTTGTGTATGAAGTTAGATGACAAATTCAGCACGGTTGAGTTGGACAACGACCGTCACATAGAGAGGGAAGACGAGAACAACCTTAAAGATATAAAAACGGAAACAACAGCCAGAGTTGAATATGAGAAAAAGCTCTTCACCGACTTTTGTAATGAACTTGGTAGTCTTAAAAAACCAGATGCCAGGTTTTTCGTCTGGGATTTTGTCTTCTTAACCAATTCAGGACAAGAAAACAGCAAAACAGCCCTTCTTTCATGGTGGGTATGCAACAACCAGCTGATTCAGTGATTGGCTAGTAAATGAGTTTGAGTTAGCCTACATAACGACTTTCACCATGTTCACGTTTCATTCAGTAGGCTAGTAGGCCTATGGTACTGGTGGTACTGGTATACTCAAGTAAAACAGGGGTTTAGTTAACATTTTTGGACAGGAATTCATGACTTCCTTAACCCAAAAACCAGGAAGTATTGGGGCTTTTCTTGGACATTAGAAGTTAAAAATTCTTTGGAAGTAGGCCTACTTGACTTCCTTGAGCCTAAAATTCCGAAGTATTTTGACTTCCGTGACTTCCAAACTCCCTCCAACTAAAATCCTGGTAATAATTTGGTGTTTATAGCCTGTTCTGAGTTTACTTAAAACTGAGTTTAAACTTCCGCATCTGTCTAGTCTATCAGTAATTTATTTCAAAGAAAGTGAGAAATAGGACACGTAAGTGACAGGCCTTCAAAAATCTATACATGTATGATGTACACGATTATTTGTAAAAAGCTGCATTGATATCTTTTTTTTCAGGGTACCTGATGATGGCCCATCCAAGGCAAAGCTGAGTGCTGCATCTGTCAAGGAGGTTCTGCGGACCAATCTTGACATCTCAAAGGCTTTTCATATGTCTGACACGTCCGACATTGACTACGACGACTTCGTTAAGAGTATACGTGGAACATAATTTGTCCCTGACATCAAGCTTCGAGATCCTCTTTCACAGCATTGGCAAAGGGAACCTCTCTGATTTGAGGAACTGTGAATGATTTAATGTTTGCAAAACTCTCCTGATGCTATTGGTACAATGTTGAAAATATGTCTGGACTGCATTATCCATTGGAATGAGCTTGACTTCGGTCCTAGTTTGTACAGGGTGTATGTATTTCCAAACATTCACTTCTGCTTGGATTGTGACCTTTTTGACTTTGTTCTCCCTGCCTACAGAGGTTAGCAGTGTTCGATTTTAGCACTTGTCCCGTTGCCCGGGGCAAGTGAATTTTGATACAGACAAGTAAAAGTCCAGAAGTGGTTGTCCTCCGGACAAGTAAAGAATCGGTTCGTAAGAACACCGAATCGGACCAAATCGGACCGGATCGGACCGAATCGGGACACTTTTGCACCGAATCGGAGTTGGTTTTGCTTTGTTATGAAGTTTAACCACAAGTTCTTATATGGAATAGGCCTATAATGAACAGATATTGCGTATTATCCGGGAGATAATTGATTTTTTTGATGATCGAACTCCGATTCTGGCTGTTGTTCAAAGCCAGGCAAATGTCAGGAGATAGTTTCCATATCTGCCGTAGACACGGCCGTGGCGCTACAGTGCTTGCCGTCGTTGCTCCACAGCATGCGCGTTTCAGACGGTAGATTTCTAACAAAATGCAACGTTAAAGTGTAAATTTGCCGTTTATTTTTATTTCTAAGTCATTATAATTCATGGTTCTTGCGTTTAAGAAGAAAAATGAATGTTAGTTGATTCCGATTCGGTGACTTTGTGCTCCGATTCGGTCCGATCCGGTNCGACGACTTCGTTAAGAGTATACGTGGAACATAATTTGTCCCTGACATCAAGCTTCGAGATCCTCTTTCACAGCATTGGCAAAGGGAACCTCTCTGATTTGAGGAACTGTGAATGATTTAATGTTTGCAAAACGCTCCTGATGCTATTGGTACAATGTTGAAAATATGTCTGGACTGCATTATCCATTGGAATGAGCTTGACTTCGGTCCTAGTTTGTACAGGGTGTATGTATTTCCAAACATTCACTTCTGCTTGGATTGTGACCTTTTTGACTTTGTTCTCCCTGCCTACAGAGGTTTTAGCTGTGTCCAAAGTTGTCCAATGAATTTTCAACATTGAAAAAGTGGAAATCATTCATTTTGGAGTACAAAGAATATTGTACAGTCATGACACTGACAGTTTGACTAGCAAACGAAAAGCCTTGTCAACACTATAGGAATATGTGAAAGCAGGACAACACTTTTTGATTTCTCATGCCTTACTTAATGTCCACAATACAGAGCCACTCTAGTCTCATGTTATTTTTAAGGCAATCATTTTAAGGCGAGCTAAAAAGTGCATAAGCCTCGCAAACAATAGAAATTGTTTGTGAGGCGCATGCACTAGCTCGCCTTAAGGCCTGAAACTGTCTCTCTCGTTATGCAGGAATCATTTGATGGAAATAGGCCACTTAATCTTGATTTTCAATCCGTTGTTGTGTTATTGCGAATCTATTACGGTACACATTTTATGCTACGAGCCAGTTATCTAGTCTGTGGCCATCAGGGTTTGCTTCAGTCTGCTAGTCTGTTGTAGTCATTTGATGTGGTTTATGTCGGAGGGTGAATGAAGTTGCTGCTGTACATGTGCATCACGGTACTCAAAGTCATTCATGGCTTCATAGGGAAGGAAAGTTGCCTTGCATTTCTGTGAATGGCCATGTACAGTGTTGTTCATTGTCTGTATGAAGACTATCCAATTCAATTTGTTTGTGTGCAAAGTGAATAACATGCAGGAAGGTGTTGTCTGCTCTGGCACAATGGTTAATGATTCATATGAACTAATTCAAGATGATGCTAATGTAATATGTAATGTAAGAATTGTTGGTAAACTTTCGGAGTTGCTTTTGTAGACTTGTGCTTCAGTCTTGCATTCCTTGTGATCTCGCTGTGTACATGTACATGTAGAGGACCAAACAGAGGTGTGCACATTCACATGTGCTTACACTCTCTTGTGCAAATTGCTGTGTTAGAGTCAATCATATTTTAGGGAACAAAACCAGATATTGTATTGTGTAATGAACTGTTGCTCTGTATTTTGATAGACGGAAAGTTGGAATGTGTCCAACCATGCCAGCAACTCCGTGGCTTTAAAGAATGAAAACCCACAGTGGGAAGTCACATGTGATAAAACATGTTAATGACGCCCTCTCCCATACTGTAAAGCAGGAAAATTTCGCGTGCAGGAAATTTTCACGAGTGTTATGAGTCGCGAAAATTTCCTGTCGTGTATATGAATTCAGGCAAGTGATAAATATGATCCGTGAAAGAAAACTGAAAAAAATGGCAGAGACTCGCGAAAATATCCTGCACTAGTGCAGCGAATATGTCTATAAATCTTGATTCGTGAAAATTTCCAGCCGCGAAATTATGTTGCTTTACAGTATTTCCGTTTCGTCATAGTAATCAAAGTTCTCATCCACTTGCTTTTATTTGAAAGAATTTATTGATCTTCATTAAATGAAGAAATTGACCAAAAGTCGCTCATTGCCGTGACCACAAGCCCTGGTATAAGTAATTCAACTGGACCATTATGTCTCATTGATGTGTGGGACCAAATTCTTTATGATCTGCTTAATGATCGTCTGTGTTGTAGAAAAACCACTGGCAAATGTGACCCTCCGCCACAAAACCAGTGTAAAGTCGCATGAAACATGAGCCTAAACGTACTGGCATGACACCAGGAGATAAAGATAGAGACAGGATCACTCAGACCTCACAACAGACAGACAACACCGAAATTAACATATGTAAACCTCCACCACAAAATCAATCATCAGTCACTCTGAGGTTGGCAAGTTGGGACCAATGCATTTGTCAGTCTTTCAGTATTGTCTGCCTGTCTTTTGTGAAGTCGGAGCGATTCTACACGAACTATCTTTATCTCCTGGTGTCATATCAGTACGTTTAGGCTCATTTTCCACGCGACTTTACACTGGTTTAAAGTTTGTAGTGCAGGCTCAAAAATAAGCAAGATTTCCTCGCCAAACTTTTGTCGTCTCCTCTCCAATGAACATTGCCAAATGCTTTCATTGTGTAAGGTTGATGAAATAGTCCGCACAATTTGCTACTTGATGACCAAAACATACATATCCTGCTACATGTTGTAGTGTCTGTCTGGGAAATGATAGGAAATTACTTTTTTACAATGCTCACTTATATGTACTGGTGGTTTGGTCTAATGTATTGTAATAAACATGAGGATAATAAGATGCATATGGGTGTATTTTCATTTGCTCTGTCTGCATACCCATGGTTGAAAGGCGGTCTTTTCTGAGTTCATTTTGGATACCAGTATCTCGATTTCCCCTTATTTAGGCACATACTTGTACAATAGTGTGATGATCTCCGTAGTCAGCAGTACTCATGCAAAAATCAATGATATGTGTGATACACTACTATACCAGTAGATTAGGTCAGTACTGGTGCCGCTAAAATACATGTTTCTCATATCAATTGCTGTTGTGAAGTGGCACAGTTCAGGATTCCAGAGTTTACATTTAGTTCTGCCAAATATGCACTGAATTTCTAACTCCGGTGTTGTTTATGGAACGCTTCTATTCAAAAAAGGAGTGCTTTTTAGTCAAGAACCAAGTCCATAGTCATGTGTTATCAGTCAGAGATAATTTTAGCCAGCGATGACAATTATCAATCTACTTGTATTCCAAGGCCATAGGACATGACTGGGCCAATTGGTTGAATAATCAGGCAAATATAAGTGAATGATAATGCCTAGGCCATGTAGACCTCTTGGTCAATTGTCCTGTAGATGTAAAGCTATAGGGCAATTCCACGGTCACGGACGTGACATGTTTTCACTTATTCAGTGCTGTCTCCGCAAATTTTGAAACCACAGAAAGATGTAATACTCTGCATCATGTCAGGCTTGTGTCCTTCTATGACCCTGGTATGAATTAAGTTCGTTGTGATTCATAATTAGTGCACTATTTGCTAATTAGTTGCATCACGGACGTGACCTGTGCGATGTCACGTCCGTGCAAACTTAAATTAACTTAATTCATACCAGGGGCATAGGACACAAACCTGACATGATGGCATGCAGGGTATTACATCTTTCTGTGGTTTCAAAATTTGCGGACATAGCACTGAATAACTGAAAACATGTCATGTCCGTGACCGTGGAATTGCCCTATAAAGGATTGATGCCGTATTTATGAATTATGGCAACCATTTAGGGTTTCTTAGAACCTATTGCAAATGTTGCAATTTGGTCTTGATTTCAAAATACCCAGTGATGCAACTGTAGGGCCTGTACTGTTTAGTATTGCATTTTACTTCACATAAATACTATCAAAGCTAAGTTGTAGACCTATTAAATACAGTTTCTTGTTGGACAGGCATCCTATTCACACTCTTCATGGAATTCAGGAAGATCATCATGGAAATTTTCATGGCAATGGACTGCGGGCTTTATAAACTTGACTATCACAAAGCCTGACCCACCATACAATAAGAATTTCGAGGTAGCCGTGTTGATCAAGAAGATTGAAATCAGGAAAAAGTACATAATAACACCATTTTTTGTAGATCAACTTGAGTATATTGGGATGAGCTTTCGACACTACCGTGCCTTCATCAGGTCCTGATGAAGACCTGATGAAGGCACGGTAGTGTCGAAAGCTCGTCCCAATATACTCAAGTTGATCTACAAAAAATGGTGTTATTATGTACTTTTTCCTGACACCATACAATAAGGTGATGTGTTGTAGTCTATACATTAACTCACAACTGTAGCATATTATGAATATATTGCCAGCCAGCCGGGTATTAGTTGAATAACGTGGAGTATTGTTAGTCCATGACCATTGAAAAGGCTTGACATATGTGGCCTATTTAGAGCAGGGCTATTGTGCTTGTGTCTGCAGAATTCACTGTCTATGAGGTATGGATTCACTTCGGGATCTCTTGTTTTGTTGAATAATATTCTAAATATTCCCCCATTGTCCTGATTACCTGAACCACCTGCGGATTCGGTATTCATACCTTGACATCATGTGTAAGATCTCTATGATTAGAAGTACATGTACATGTAGTAAGTTGGTACATCTTACTCCAACATTAAAGGGAAAAGGATTGGAAGATATCACTGAAGCATCCTCCCATAGCAGGGCTTTGGTCTTGCTCCACTCTGTAGACACTTGCTGAGTGGATAAAGAGAAGGGAGGTAAAGGCCCTACTGGGGGAGGATATTGCTGAATATGCTACCAGCAGACCCATGAAACATCAGGGAGAGCATACAGCCAGGTCCACAGGTCAAGGTCCAGGGCCGTATTTAGCTTTTTGGTCCTGGGGGGGCAAAAGCCTCTCTGGGGGGGCAGAAGACCTCTTTTTGCCGGTTTTTGCCAAAAATCTGCATGAAAATCACGTTTTTTGGTTGGCTCTGGGGGGGCAGCTGCCCCCCTAGCCCCCCCCCGCTAAATACGGCCCTGAGGTCTGGGTATTGGACAATGGAATTTGGTACTTTAGGTTCAAATCAGGCTGTTGTACAAGAGCTCTTCTCTTCTCCACAGTGGCAAATTCACTTCCTCACTCAGGTACTGGTACTGGTACCGGTATCTCTACTGGTACCAGTACTTATAATTTAGTTATGGCACAAAAGCCATTGTCAAAATGAGACAATGTGTGTTGTGGAAAGAGCTGAGCAACAATGTTGCATTATTATCTCTGTACCCTAAATGCTGGAATGTACCGGTATGCCAGACTCCATAGATCATGAAAATCTAATGTATACTGCTGCACTGTTGACCTTGGACATAAGGGCATTTCCACTGAAATCAGTTTATAGGTATGAAGTTTTCCAGGCCTGCCCTTTCTGTATTCCAAGATCTGTCCGTGTTATGCATGTGTGACTCTCCACCCGGACATGCAGACATGACTGGTATGATTAACCCTGCTCAATACCATATATAGTCATTCCTTTTGGAATGATTAATGGGGTTGTCCATGGAGTCCGGGAGTTCAATGTTGGCACACTGATGTTGGCAGTGTTGAGTGGTGCCATCTCATGGTAATGGTTTAAACTACAGCAAGCTCTGTATCATGTTGGATTGGGAATGAGTCCAAACACAGCCAGGTGGGGTGGGGTGGGGGAGACAATGGGGTCTTCAAGTTAATCAACATGACCTGGATTTATGCATCCATTTCTATAGCAGAACCAATCAATTATGATTGATTGATTGATTACCGGTATCCAATGGCAATTTCATCCGAAAAAATAAACTATGTATATGTAAAAAGCTTGAGTGGCACCTAAAATGCTTATAACAAATGTGTATTCATTAAAAAGCTCTGATACGTGAGATATCTTGTTGCAACACATGTCAAGAATTTCACCTCTGTGGAGCTGTTGGAAACATAACTGAAACATTGTATGGGTGTTTTCGATTGTGACATAACCGGTTAAGGTTAACATCAGCCGGTTATTGATGGTTAGCTGGTTACAATAGAACATGAAAGGTACGGCAAGATCTGTTGAACATGTCGGACTGTAACCAGTTACGGTTAAGGCACAATAGAAAGCACTTCCGCTGCTAACCATTCCTAACCAGAATCGGTTCGCGGCGAGTCGCAGAAACGAACGGAATGGTTAGCTAACCTTTTTCGGTTCGTAACTGCTTAACCATCTCCAGAGGTGGTTAGGCGGTTAGCCCTAACCGGTTAGGGTTATGTCACAAACGAACAAAATAGTTACCTTAACCAGTTACAGTTAAGTCAGAATCGAAAGATATATAACCAACTGAAACAAGGGACAGTTCCTGTTGGTGCTGCCATCTCGTGACAATCCAAGTTACTGAAATTCTTCCTGACTGAGACATGAACACCCAAGTAAAAAAGTGTCAAAAGTAGGCCTAAAGGCAGGTTGTTGGTGGTTGCATCAAATATACCCCACAAACAGTCAGAGGATAACAACATTTTCATCAAAACGAAAAGTCGCTTGCTGCTGCAGCATAATCTTTGAAATCCATCGCATTTCTCATAACCATGTGCTCAATGTAAATTAATAATATTGACAATTACGACGGTAAGATGAAACAAAACTGAAACATGCATGATGAAAACAGCGGCAATATTTCCAATTTTGCTCGGAATGATT
>NMRB01000149.1:248008-271261 GCA_002633025.1 Notospermus geniculatus
GTCGTTTGATCATTCCTCTATCAAATGTCTGGGATTTGACGTCACATGTTGGTAAAAATGTAGTCGGCCCAGGAGCGGACGGTTGGGAACCCACGGTGGGCACCGTCCTCTGCTCTGCAGCGCCGGTCGTTTCGTTACACGGCGGTCGAGTGACGAAACGACCTTTTCGTTGGAGTCACTTCGTTTACACTTTATTGTTCGGTCGTTTCATTACACGGGTTTGGTCTTTTCGTTACACTGTTTTGTCGTTTAGCTACACACGTTTTCTCTACCGAATTTGTTAATGCCTTCTGTTATAACTTTTAATTCATGATTTTTCTTATTGCCTGTTTGTTGTGTGAAACTTGATACTAGACCGTGTAGGCCTAGGGAGTAGGGTAGGCCGGAACGACTTTACAATCCCTGGTCATTGATTGACAGAATAAGCCGCATTGTTAGCCTACCATAGTACAATAGGATTTCCATTGTGTGCCACTTCTGACCAGGGATTCTAAAGTTCTACCATTTTTTTGTGCAACGTAAACAAACTTACAACGCCAACGGGGATAGCTGGCACAGACAGGGTCAGGGACCTGACGCGAGATAGTAGGGTTGGGTTCGGGTTGGTTAGGTTAGGGCCTTAGGGTTATATAACCCTAACCCAACCCTACCGTCTCGCGTCCGTCAGGTCCCTGTGATAGCTGGTTCCCGTCGATAGTCCTAGTTACTGTCATTCCCATTACACGAGGCTACAGACCGCTTTCGCCACCGAATATAGGCCTTCGGTTAGTATTATTAGGCCTATAGCGAATATTGCGAAAGGCCGGCGGTCTGAAGTGAGATCAGTCACTGAATATTCAAGTAAATATCTGTTTGTGGAAGGAAATTGGCAAACGAATTTGGTATGAATGGAAAGAGCATTCTTCCTGGGTTACAGTTTTTGAAGAATGCAAGCAGAGGTTTGGGAGAAATGGACTTTGAACTTAATGATCTCTGTCAGATTAAAATGCTGAAGTCGCGATGTAGACGCGAGCCAGAATTCCGCGGGAAGCACATTCGGCATGTTTGGGGCATGATCTTGAGGACTACACATTTGGAAGGGAGCACCTGGGTAGGGAAGGAATTTGAGTGAGGAACCAATGGGAAATGGAACAGAATAAAAAAATAACGAAAGATTTGTTGAAGTAATATGATTTTTATATCGCTTTTGATTTGAATTGTGCAATTCTGCAGCCAAAGGCTCAGGATGGTAACCAGTCAATGTAGGAAAAGACTGGAATGACACCGTGGTAACCATCTATAGCCTGATGCACAGAACTGGTCCCCCAGGCTGCCTGACTCATTCCTCACCCTTTTGACTTCGCCCTTCTCAATATCTCAGCTTTCCCCTCAAGTTCTTCACCCTCTTGACCTCGCCCTTCTCAATCTCAGCTTTCCCCTCAAGCATGTCAAGTTCCTCACCCTCTTGACCTCGCCCTTCTCAATCTCAGCTTTCCCCTCAAGTTCCTCACCCTCTTGACCTCGCCCTTCTCAATCTCAGCTTTCCCCTCAAGTCCACATCTATCCTCTTTTACTCCATCCACACATTTCCACATCTCCACCCTGGCATGAGACACCCCAGATCCAGAAGTCATATACATGTACATGTATGTTGATTCCCCTCCTATTGTTGTATCTGCCCCCGGGTCGATCTGTTCCGGTTCATTCTGGCCTTTCTAGACGCCCGTTGTACAGGCATACATGCATGTAAAAAGTGTACTCACCACCGGTCGGCCGACTGGTACTACTGGGTAGGTCTATGTAACAGTAGACATAAAGCCCACAATGATCAACAGAGACAAGAGAGAGCTGTACATTAAATTAGCCCACAAAAGTCATTCTCATGCTTTTGAGAGAGTTCCTGGTTCTGTTCTCTGTGTTTCTGATCATTGAAATTTAACAGTTTTCCAATAATCTAAAACTGCTGTGTCATTTCTGTTTACATCAGTTTCATTCTCACCTCCCCATCATGTGCCGCTGGGGCTCAGGCAAATATCATCACCTGTCTCGTCAGTGAGTGTACTGTAACAGTGCTGTAGGATTCTATTGATCTTTGTGGATGAAAAGCATTCAGGATGATTGAGGGTGTTGTTTGCCTTGCCCGACCAGTGTGTCAATTTCATAGTTTTTTAGCGTCATCCAGACCAGTTGGTTCCCATGGAGATAACTTTATTTTGATGGACATGTATATTTGTGGTGGAAATTGATGGAGAATATCTGAAGATATTACTCATTGACTGATCGTATAAATAACGTCTCTGATATTCATTCAATACTGGACGAGATTAAACCAACTGTACAGTCCATGTCATGATGTAAGTACATGTAGGTCCGTTCGTCATTCACTACACTGAAAAAAGGCTCGCCTCATTGTGCGTTTAAAGCAGCATGACATCTACATGTATCATATCTGTCACCTATCATTCAATTCAAGCCGGATATGTACATGAACCTGCATTTTACACCACAGGACAAGTGTTAATTAGCCAGGTGAATGCTGAGAATATGAGAGGATTATGCAGGTGATATGTTATATGTTGACAACAAGTGGAAAAATGGACTCTTCGTTCTCGGAATGAGTGTGGTGCTTATCAAGTTGAGCCTAAATGCTTTATAAAAACTTGACAAACGGATTCTGCACATGGATTTACCTTCGGGTGTGTGATGAGAATGATGATTGGTGTTGTGCACAGGTCCTCGTTGCGGTCTGTAATACTTTTATCCTGCTATTCAACAAGCAGAATTGAACTCACAACTTGAGTGAATGACGGAAAAGATCGTTGGCTCACTGGGCTACTAAAATGAAATCTAGCCGCAAAAATTTTTTTTATCGAATATGCTACTACTGAGTGTTCCACCATTGCAGCCATTGCAAGTTTTAAACATACAATTTTAACGATGATTTCTTTCCAGGTTCCACGTTATTTGTGATTCTGTCCAACAGTGTATACGTCCAAGATGAAAATGAGCGTCCAAAGTTTATTGATTTTTCTCTCGGCCTCATCAGGTGAGCATGGAAAAGCTCTAAATATTTCAATAATGTGTCTCACGTTGTTATAGTTGTGTATTTCATCAGATAATACAGTATTCAATTTCTCTTAATACCATATTTTATTTTAAAGTAATGGGGGACTTTCCTACCGGTCCAAGAACGTCACAAAATTCATGAAATCTGACGTCAAAATGCGTGAGCCACGACGTCCACGTCATTATGGACGACGTTGTGGCATGCATTTCTGCCCTGTGACGTCAAATTTCATGACGTTCTTGGACCGCTAACTCGTAGTGGCCTCTGACAGTAGGAAAGTTCCCCATTCCACCCATATTCATAAATGTAAGTAGCATGATGGAGAAAGGGATTGATGAAAATGCCCGATTATCTCAGATTGTTCGCCATTTATCAAAACCTTTCTTTCCAGTCCTCATTCATTTCACCCATGCCACTACCCTCCGTCGGAGACCGACCTTTACCAGTGAGCCACAGAGCTTAATTGTCAAGAAACAGGCCGCAGTTGTTTTGAACTGCACGATAGAAAACTTAGGAGACTACACGGTGAGTATGCTTGACTCAAAGATCAAGATCATACATCAGACATGGGGTCATATGAATAAAGACTAGCAAATGCTTTTACTTGGATTTTGCAATACAAATCCATGAGGCAGTGCTGTACAAATCTGAAGTAAAAGCATATTTGCTAGTCTTTATTCATATCACCCATTGTCTGTAGGACATCTCCCCTTAGGACTAGGAGGCAAATAACCTGAATCTCTGGATGAATACCACAAGGTGTGTATTCGACTCACTGTTCTCAACTGTACCCGAACAGGCCGAGAACACGGAACGTTTCACGAGTCTCGAACGGACAAGTGCCTGTTACAATGATTTCACTTCCGGCGTCAACACTCCTGCCTAAAAACACCCATTTTTTCAAGAATACTTCAAAATTATTCTGTTTAGAATTAGGATATGTCAATGTCATTCATGTCATTTCTGCTTGATCCTAAACCTCGGAATAATTACACTATGATCTGACGAAAAATCTATATAAAATTGCCGCCAGTGTCCGCCATCTCTGTTCTCGACTGTCCCACCAGCCGAGGTGGTGTGAGACTCGGGAACAGCAACACATTCGCAAACGCGTTCTCGGCTGTTCGACTCTTCCAGAACACCGTTCTCTGCACCAGAACACATAAGAACAGGGAGTCAAATACACCCAAGGTGTCTAATCCATAGGAACACTGAATCTATAACCACGTTTGCCACCAGACGGATGACAATCAATTGAACACACACTAACAGCAAACATGCTTTCACGAAGGAAGTTCCCCATCTACCATGTCTACACTGTTGACCAATAAAGATGATCAATCATTGATATTCTGACCAGAATATTGACTGGACTCTCTATACTCGTTCCAGAGCTATAATGTTTTAATGTGCAGTTGCCACATTACACACTGTGACAGTCGGACATGTGCACACAGATATGACAGATGTGTCCTGCATGTTGTATGTTGCCTATTCTTCAGTTCAGTCCACACACATCTCTTGTATGTGTCGAATGAGTCCACTTCCTCTTAATGCAATGTATTGATTTCAGTTTGTTCTTTTTTTGCAATTTCAATGTAGTGTTTACTGAATTTTAGCTGCACCAACAAATCTGCCTTTAATTAAACAATAACAAACCAAATTGACTGAGATAAAAGCCAAGAATGACCTGACACTCTATCAGAATACCCTCATATGGCTGCCAGGGGCATACATTAACGTGCATTTTGTGGATTTATGAAATGAAATTGACAGATTCATACTCATAGCAAGATTGCTATACTAATAAAAGAGTAAACATTAACTTTTTAAATTGAAGTGCTTCTTTTGGGCCCTTGGCAATTGGCATCGAGGTGATGTTAAATGAATTGATGTTTGTACTGTAAGCATTCTTTTTTAAATCGTGGAAATGGTGTGAGATTGCACTATTAGCAATGAACTGACTTTCATTTTCAGCCCACGGGAGAATTCTTGAGTTACATTGATTGATATACTATTGAAAACAGTGTAGTGTTTCATCATGCCTCGTGATCAACTGCTATAACACTGACTATTGATGGAAATTTCTGTTCAATCTCTGCCTAACATTCTGTGTTTACTGCTGTCATATGATAAAAACAAAGATATTGATAGATAGATACAGTGGCACTCTCTTTTGAGGAGACGTTTGGGAACTGGCGCCACCTCTACATCTTTAATGATTGTCCATTTCAGGTGATTTGGCGCTACCTTGACCATGACGTAACTATATCAGTTAACGAGACGATAATTGCATCTAACAAGGATCATTATGTAATTCGTCGTCCCGGTAAGTATATACCTTCTGGTGCTTCCATTCTTGGACCCTGAAAAGCACCTGTAATCACTGGTTTAGTTTACAGCATCCAGCTTAGATTAATGTCAGAACCAGAACAACCTCCCTGATGGTTAAGTGCTGCTGTCTAAAAGTAATGCTTTCTTGCTTGATAATACACTTTCGTATTGATTTCCATCAAGTATGTGCAGGTCGGTGCTGTCTGAAATTGGCAGTTATGAGAAGCTTCCTGAATGCTAATGGCATAATTTATGTTGCAAGCTCTTTTCCCTTTCTAATCTACAACATTGAGTAAGCAATTTTCTCCAACGGTTTAAACCCCAGAGCTTCAGTGCTGTGATGTGAAGTGTGATATTAACCAGAAGTGTCAGTGGCGAAAGCCTCATTGCTCTGAGGGCAAGCTTTTGGGCCAGTGACTTAAAGCTTTCATCTGGCTTGATAAATCAACAAAACACCTTGCAGAAACTCTGAGCTCATATGTTGTGACAGCCATAAAACCGTGGTTTCAACCACCACCTAGCCTGCCTGGATTCCTGTGCATGCTTTGCTAAAACTTGACATCAATCTATACTCAGGCGAAACACATGTTTCTCAATACTGAATTCCTGATTACTGGTAATCTATGAAACATTATTGCATACGGCATACCACTGTGTCCCATACCTCAACTGCACAGTACAGCGGACCGGTCTCTGGTCCTCCATGGTAACACGCTGATGAAGTTCTAATGCGATCCATGAAAGGACTCTTGACAGTCGTCATGAATAGTAATGAATAGCTTTAGCTCATTACTTCCTCTTGCGCTGAGTTGTGCGTTGTAATTCATGGTAATTTAAAAGTGAAAGATGATTTGCTATTGAGGGTGAACTTCAGAGATCAGTGCCAGTGGCACAGTTCCATCGGTCACCAATCAAAATATCCCCGTCCCATAACCCCTGAACAAAATTACTTAACGGAATAACCCCTGGTCAAAATAACACTCTGATGGTGAAATCTATAAGGGATCTGAGGGCGAACACCTTGTGCCTAATAGACAAATCCCAAATTGACGAAAATGAGAAAGATCTGCGCACTTCCGCCGAAATGGCAAACAGAACCTCGGTCTGAAACCATCTGACACTGAATGATTGACGCAGAGAACCCACGACGCCAGTGAGTTCGATGACGTTGTGTCAGACTCGACCATTGCTGAATCATGGATTGTGTCATGTTCAGCTGGTTTCAGGTCGAGGTTCTGTTTGCCATTTCGGCGGAAGTGCGCAGATCTGGGAATTTGGGATTTGTCTGTGAAACTATCAAACTCATTCATGGGGATGTTGACACTTTAAAGGAAAATGGGGATGTTTATGGATATAGGCATGTTTTGACTGGATAATTATGCATCTGGAGATATAGCTACACTGCAGAGTAGAATGTCTTCTGTGCTCGCTATTGTTTTTCATTGTAAAATACGTCATTGATTGAAATGCATACGAATGATTCCTATCGGTAGTTTCATTCCGGGTTGTTGCCATGTGATGTACTTATTTAGTACACAGCTTTATCCAGTTTTTCAAAGGTTTTCACAGCTGTTCGACTAACTAATCTGTACACTACATTATCAGAAAGAAATGAATGACTCACTCACTCACACGATATATTGAATTGAATTCAAACATGTACTGTACATGTACGTAAATCAGCAGTAAACATGTGCCAGGAAATGCCTATTGACAGAGATCTCAATTACATGCTACTGAGAGCGTTTGGATGGAGCGATTTGGAAATGTGCCCGAGAAGTGTGCCCAAATTACAATAAAACAGAAAGAAAAAATTTCTCACATACATGTAGTAAATGGCCTTTTGGGTTTTCTGACCCTCAGAAATGCTGAAACCTGCTTCTAAAACACTAAAATGACATAGCCTACTAGCCCAAGGAAGTGCCAAAAAATACACAATTCTTGTAGCAATTACTGTTATTGGAGCCCACATTACGGTAGGTAAGGTGTGCCCAAATTCATGACAAAAGTAAATGGTGCAGGGCACCTGATGTAATTGGGAGGCCTGTCAGACAGAAGCCCTGTTTACATTACATAGAAATCCCCAGGCTTTTTGAGACACGGGTCTGAAAAATTCCTCCTGAGACCCAGCGCACGTCAACACTACCGGTACTCAAATTTTGTGACGGGGACCAAGCCCTCCAAAAACCGTTCGAGCTCAGGGGGGCTTATTAATATTAGCCCCGGGTTTTTCATTACCGGTATTCTATTAGACCTGGGCTTTTAACAGGTGTAGACAGAAAAAGCCCGGGTTCGACGCGGGTATTTTATGTAGTGTAAACAGGGCTAGAGAGATGATTAGGGATATGAGCTGTCCTGAGGCTCAAGGAAAACTTGTCCTCATAGTCATATGTATGTACTCAAATCAGTAGCCTACATATCGGTTTTTAGCTCACTCGTGAGCTTTTATCGTCCTGCGGCGTCCGTCGTCGTCGTCGTCGTCCGTCGTTGTCCGTTAGCAGGGCATGTTTCGTAACCGCTGGAGCTATTGATCTGAAACTTGGTACATATATACCCCTAGGTCAGATGACCTATGACACCAAGTTTCGGTCCGATTCGATTCTTGGCTTGGCCTCCAGGTGGCCAAAACCAAAAACACAAAAAGTGCAATAACTCCTGAACTAATGACTGGCTCGTCTCCAAATTTTTATCATAGGTGTATCTAATTATGATACATAACATATATAACGGGTTTTTGATTTGACCTACTTTTCAAGGTCACAGAGGTCAAAGATCGACAAAAGTGACGAACCTGCCACAGATCTTCATTATTTCACCGAGCATCTTCATATCTTGCATAAACATGTATTAGAGGGGTACCTTCAAAACTACCGAGTTTCGGCCTGATCGGACGTCCAATATGGCCGCCAGGTGGCGTAACCTGAAAATCGACCAAGTGCTATAACTCAGGAACGGCTTGACCCGAGTTCTCGAACTTGATATTTACCTCCCTCTAGGTGACCTTTACAAGTACGTCAAATTTTGGCCTGATTAAAGTTCCAATATGGCCGCCAGGTGGCGTAACCTGAAAATCATCAAATGTGCTATAACTCAGGAACGACTTGACCCAGAGCACTCAAATGTGCTATTTGGCTCCCTCTAGATGACCTTCATGTGCATGTGAAGTTTTGGCCTGATCGGACATCCAATATGGCCGCCAGGCAGGATAACCCAACAATCATTGAAGTCCTGCAACTTGGGAATGACTTGACCCAGATTGCTCATAACTGACATGTACCTCTCTCTGTCATTACACTGATGTATGTCCAAACGAGTGAGCACATGGACCATTTCATTTCATGCATTTCTATTCGCTCAATTACCAGGAAGGTGTCTACGGTTGGGTGCTGAACCATGGAATCATTGAGTCATGTTCATTATGACGATGAAGTTTCTCATCACATAAAGTATGAATAGCACAACTGTTTTATTGTGGTGGTTCTGATCAAATGGTTTATTTGAGAACTCATGTTGATGTCAGGCCTTTTATGCCCTTTCCACGCACATTTGTGTGTGATTTTGTTGAGAGAGTATACCGGTAGCTGGGTCAACCATTGTCAGTTTGCCAGAGATCTTTCGGTAAAAATGAAAGGTTTTGCCCTCAATAATCAGTGAGTGTTACACTTTCTTGTTGAACAAGTTGGTCAAGAGTGGTTGGAACACCTTACAGCCTTCACCAAGTGTATCAGGTTATGGATGTCAAGTGCTGTGAAAACAGCTTCACCATCCATCGGGCAAATGTGCAAATTTTGAACAACTTTTGAATTCAGCAAGAATGAAATATATTCTTTTGATTGCAAAAGTGAATCACTTTTCTTCAAATAAGTCAGATTAACCCATTTTGGAGAAAATCTCAGTATCAAGTCTGCTTGTGTTGGCCGGACTCAGTGAACTCTCTCACTGTTGCTGGTGGTGGTGGTGGCAGTTTCATTTGGAAAATGATAAGCAGAGCAAAAACTGAAATGATACAAAAATCCTCCACACATGGGTATTCAATGGAAAGTGCTCACTCAAAGCTTTCCAGTGAATTAAAACACCCATTTAACAGGTTTCAGGTGACAGGTGCCTAGGCAGCAAAACATTTTAATTGAAACAGCAGCCCACATGGACTTTAGAAAGGAAAATGAATGCTCTTCATCCATTTATCCCTGTTTGCTATGTGATTTATGGTATCTCCCATTATTTGATTGCTGGTTTTTTCCACATCATTTTGTTGTTAGAAATGTCAGCCATTTCCCCGGCGTTCCATCTGCACACATTGATTAGTCCGTGTTTGCCACGATGGACCCGTAATATTTGCCCCACACATCATTCAATACAGCCGTACACAGGTAGCCAAGGAAGCGTGTTTGCCATGACGACATGTTCCCGTGGCAACTGGTAAACAAATATTCCATGATGGCCATTTCTGTTAGTTCATGCGGGACCTAAAATGATGCCATTCAATTTCAATCATGCGTTATGATTATGACTATAGAAAAAGATTTACGATGATTGAATAAGCTTGTTGCATGAGCGATCATAATGCACTTGCCATTATCATCATGGCTTCCATTTTAGATTAGTTTTTTTGTCTTAGTTAAAGGGTAAATTTGTCCCATCTTATTGTCGCAGCAGCCTTGAATATGGAGTCAGTGTAAACGTCCATGATAAAAGAGTGCCCATCCTCCTCTTGACAAACCATCAAGAAGCCGACTCTCACCTGAAAATGAACTAGGCCACCTACATGTACAATTTTGAAATATTGCAACTTATAAATTCACCTTCTGTACCCCTTCTGTCTCTCAGTGCCAGAAGATGAAAACACAACGTACCCACTCACAAATTGGTATCTGGAGATCAAGAGCGTCGACCGACCTGACATTGGCTACTATTCCTGTGAGGTGAAAAATGTTCCGGGGGTATTACAAGTCAGTGTGATAACCATTGAAGGTGAGTTTGTCTGGGGTTTACTCCTCATAATTCATGCTCGGCCTAGCTAACAACAGAAAGGCATACAATAAAAATAGGAATCCACCGTTGAAATTCAAGCTGACTTTGTGTTGCAAATTGCTTTGCAACTGGGTTGTGTTGCAATTGTGCACTCAATCGCTGAAGTGGACTCGCTAGACGTGATTTTCACCAATGGCGAAGATGTGGTCAATTTCAATCGGCGACTGGTATCAGTTCCTTGCAATTGTATTCAATCGCAGGTAGCAGGTTGTAAAGCAAGTCGCAACGCAGAAAATCAGCATTGGATTCCTAGCTTAAACTAGGCAAGCTTGTCAGCTGTGAACCAAATTGCCCCAATCCATCTTATAAAGTTTGTCTCTTCTAGATCATTAATTGGTGGGCTAAACCATTCATTAAATACTGCGTTACTATTAATAGCTTGTGAATTGATGTCTCGTGATTATAACCAACATCATCAATTCACGATCTGTCAGGATTGAATAGCAAATGATTGATTCGGCACCCTCTTCGTAAAAACCTGCAAGTAGATTCTGTAGAATTGCCATCGCAAGAATCGACTGAACCACAAAACGTGTTAGTGTTACTAGACTCTCAGTCAGTAATCATGTAAAATGATGACCAGATTAACCCATTCACTGCCACATCCCAGTATAATAGGACATGGACGCTTACATTGTGAGTGACAACATCATGATGCCCTTCTGATGCGAATATGTGTTCAAGTTAGGTTAGGTTGTGGCAATGTTTTTGTCCCGGTTTGCCGGAATGCAGCCCTGCCCCTCATAATGTCAAAATACAACCGGCACTGAAGTGGTTAAGGTATCATAACTGCTTTATTCATGTTCATATATTGCAGTCCGCTGTGACTTACGTTTTTTTAGATCAATACTATACCTTATTGGTATCTTCCATTACAGGTGTCCCAGCCCCGGCGAAACCTACAGTTATTCAAAAGACAAATAACACAGGTATGTTTACATTTCAAGTTGGTCAACATCTATCCTGAGTCTGTATTTGCATCAGATATACTGTGTCCTGATTGTATTCTCCCTATGATATATCCTGACAGAGTTGGGGCCATGCAATGGTTGTGTAAGACAAATAGAATGAGGATTATTTGGTCGTTCTCTGCATGTGCAACGCCAAATATTCCTTGTCTGTATGAACAAAACTACTGTTGGGCAATGTGTGTGTTTTAGAAAAACCTGCATGCTGTAGGATTTTGCTGAGCCTCCGCTTCACAATGTTGTCTTGAACAGTCAGTGTTCAGTCAATCCATTGTGCTGTGCTCATCATTGTTAAAGAAAATGCATCTTGTTTCTTCCTCTCCAGCTTGCTGTAAGGCATACAACGTTACAAAAACCTGTTTGCCAATATGCAGTCCACACACATTCAGCTCTGTAACATTCCATTATGAAGACTGCTACAAGAACCTCTCTGCGATACTCACATGTGGATCAGGTAAAGACACATGAAGACAAAATCTCTTGATCTAATGAGGAACCCGCGTGCCGTTGATCCCGACAGGTCGACGCTGTGAGCGGTGCGACCGAACCGATGTCATTGACATTGTTTTAAGTGTTGATGTTGCGTCGTGAAAAAACGAGCTGTACATTTTCCCACAGGAATAATGAGATAAAGACGTTGCCGTTATCGCCATCCTATGTCTTCATTTTAAGGAAAAAGCACCGAAAAATGCAGAAATTTCATCTGCTACAAGACAATGCCAGGCGACTGAAACAAAAGGGTTGTTTTCACTCCAGAAATACCGTAAATGGAAATAACATTAGAAAAAAGAAACTTCGGTCGCACCGCTCGCTGCTCCACATCGTGGTGTTAGTTCTTCCGGTTTCTCATTCAGTGGTGCTTTCCAAAATTTCAACACTTCCAGCTGTCTTTTGTTGTCAAGAAATGAGTAATTTATGAGTCAGGGAAGCCAGATTCTTCATTCATCTTGGTGTTTTTATAGGTGTCTTTGACACTACAGAATTGCCCATTGAGAGCCAGCTTGCACAAGAAACCTCTCATGTTGATCGGCAGCTTTAAGATAATTTTCCATTTTGTCTCTAATTCAGATGGTAGGAACCACATTCCATGCTGCCGGCAGCGTCGCATACCAGATCACTGTCTGAAACTGTGTATGAATGACATGAACTTCACATCCTACACCACGTCAATGACTAAAGAATGTTACGACCGCATGAAGGACATCACGGAATGTTTTGCAGAAGGTCAAGGTGAGATGTGGTTTGTTTACATACAGTGCATCCGTCTGGTACACTGACCAAGTATTGCTCAATTCTTTCTCATGCAAACCAAAAACATTTTCATCGAAAATTTATTCCCTTATCGTTCCAGTGGCTTTGCCAGGACCACCTGTGAAAATTCACAGCAGTGTGATCAGCAAGACGTCTGCTTTTGTTGGCTGGGAACCACCGAAATACAACAAGAAGTTGGTGACTGGCTACAAACTTTTCTATGCTAAGGCTGCCAGTGAGCACTTCACTGCTGTAAGTTGCTGTAGATATCTCATTGTGTATTAAAGGGCCACGGTATTCCTTTCTGTTCATGCACTAAACATACCCGCATTAAGGGAGACCTCTATTGACAGTGTTGTTATACTACCACTTATCAACCTCGTCCCATGTTTTTTTCAGTCACATCTGATAGAAAAAGAGTACTACATTCTCAAAGGCCTGGAAGAGAATATGTACTATAAGATGTATGTGCAGGCTATCAGCAAACATGGGTCAAGTAGGCCGTCTTATGAAACCAAAGTTTTCATCAGAAATGACACGGTTGTGGTTGACGGAGGAAAGAAAGTGACAGGTAAGGACACACATAATTATGTGACCCGATCTGGCAAACGTACGCGCATGTCGCAACCGAGGAAAAGGTTAACGGCCTTACAACACAATAGCTGAATGTACGTCTCTGCAGATTGACAATAGTAGTGGACAGCAGTGATAATATTTGAGTAAACTGATGACCAATGATGATCACCTGCGACAAGCGCCTGCTTTTACTGGAGCAGGTCACACACTGAAATTTCAGTGAGATCTCAATTTACAATCTTGCAGACTGTGGGTCGTATTTTAGAACGTTCCTTAACGTCAAGGTCGACCTTAAGTCTATTGTAAAACCATCGAGAACAATAGATTTAAGGTGGACCTTAATGTTAAGGGCCGTTCTAAAATACGGCCCATTAATTTTTATGTGGGCTACCAACTTAAACTCTATACCTTCATCTGTGATTTCCTTTTCATCATGAGTGTAATCAAAAATTAATAGGCTGGCTTCTAATATGTGTTCTCTCATTACAGATTGTTGCAAAAACAAACTTGTCTCTAAAGTGTGTCTGCCGATCCTTTGTGGAGGTCCATCAAGGAATATCGATTCGGACAAAGTGATGGATTGCATTGGAGACTTTAAAACAGCCCTAGACTGTTATTCTGGTCATAGGGATCATACGCCTTGTTGCCTGTCGAAGGGAGTACATTCTTCCTGCCTTGACTTCTGTAAGGGGAAGACGACGCCAGCGTTGGATATAAAACACTTGATGTGTGTCTCTTATATGAATGATGTGTCTAACTGCCTGATGGAAGGTTTGAGTAAGTGGTCAAATAACCAATATCTAGCAAGATCTTGCCCTGTAATGAGTGTAGTAAAAACAGTACACTGTCATCTGACAGTAGAAGGGGTTGTTAGGGAAGTGCAGTAGAAACTTAGAGGAGTGCCTGCCACCTGAGGTTAAATAAGCCGTTGTCCAAAAAGGCAGTCTTGAATTTCCCTGTACCGTAGTTCCCCAAAAGGCAGTCGACAAAAGGCAGTCGTGATAACTTCCGTCTAATTCCCAACACTGATCAAAGTGAAATGAAACTTTTCCTTCCTTCTTACAGAGATCCTCCCTGGCCACCCGACCGATCTCACAGTCAGCTCCGTAACCACGGAGAAAGCTGTAGTATCATGGAAACCACCAACAGAGAACAAGGAACGTGTCATGAACTACATCGTCAAGTACAAGCCAAAACACAGCGATCTGATTCCACCAAAAGAGGTAGGTTGAATGTTATATGTAGTTGGTGTTACTGATGCTAATAATGTAATACATGTAATAGTCATGTGATGCTTTTCTACAGTGTCTACTGCAGCATACTGTATTGTCAAAGGTACCTGACACTGTTACCCTAACGATAGGCATGTGCAATCCAGATCAAACTCCATTTCCTGGGAAGTAGTACAGTCCGAGTGCCACAAGGTGCACATGACTAGACATTCACACACTTTAACACTTCATTTCAGATTCGTGTGGATAGCAAAACATACAACGCCACACTCGACAACTTGACGAAGGGAACTCTCTACGAGGTGTACGTCGTGGCAGGAAATTCTGCCGGCACAAGTGCGCCATCCCCTGCTGCTGTTTTCCTGACCTATAGCGCGAAACCTGAATCGGGTATTGTGCTTCCCCCTTTCCACAAAGCACCTTACAATGTTACAGGTTGGTCAGTTCGTTATTATTTTGCATACTTTCAAAACAATTTCAAGTTTGGGCCTCGTTAAATTGATGACACTTTGAAGTCTTCAGCTTCGAGTACGACCACTGTTTAAATAGGCCCCATATGATTTTTGATAAACATGTACCGTAAGTATTCTGTTTGAATCATGTCACCTGTGATCCTACAATTCATCTTTCATTCCAGAATGCTGTGTTTTGAAGAAATTGCATAAAAAATGTCTGCCGATCTGTTCCTTTACAACAAATCCGACTGCTATGAAAAGTGTCCCCTCATTCTGTACAACGGACCTTCAGCTTCTTAAGACCATATTTACATGTGGAACTGGTGAGTTTGTTTAGATGAATATGTTCTGCTAAAAAATTCAAGGCCTCATCTTCTTTGTGATACTTCACGATCATTTTCACTACTAAGATGGGGAGCCTGGTAGTGCAGTGGTTAGAGGTCGTACTCATTACCCGGTACTGAGAAGTTCGAAACCCCGCCAACTCCGTACTGTCATCTGGTCTGTAAGGATCAAGTAAGTGCTGAATCAGCAGCTCCTTGAGTTCCCCAGAAAGGTATCAGGTGAGACTGGGGTAATAGGAGCAGTCAACTGCGCATATTGCCAACAGATGGCAGCAAAGTTCTAGCAGACCAATGTAGAGGAAAATCTACGTGATTGCTGCTCGATCAATAATGACTGGGTCCGCTATATGCATTGAATTGGGTCGTAGTGACACCTATTGGTCAACTCGCTGACAGCTCCTATTATGTGAAGCGCTTTGAGGCAGTGTAACAGTAGAAAGTGCTGTATTAAATCCATACATTACCATTATATGATAAAAATTAAAGCCTTATATTATTATAGGATAAAAACAGCAAGAATATCCCTATGTTTTCAGATAACAGAGATCACACGCCATGCTGCAAACGTGAGAAACTTGCGACCAAGTGTTTGGAGACTTGTAAAGTGACGACAAGCACCCAGCTCGACACAAGTCACAAGGAATGTTTAATTAATATCACTTCGATTTTGAAGTGCTACGAGGAGGGAAGTGGTGAGTTGAATTTCTTGTAACAACTGCTGAATGGGTGTCGTGGTGTGTTCTATCCCATCCATATCGTGTTCTATCCCATCCATATCATATTGTAGTGGACTTCACGGTGGTTTTGTGGCGGTAACTGGTCAGGTGTGATTGCTCCTGTGTCTTCATCCAAAAATTTCTAGGGTAGCCCATCAGATGCAAGTCTCACTGACTCCTGTAGATGGAGCTCCGATGGTAAGCCAGAATGCTTTGTGTTGGTGATGTCACAAGTGCCGTTAGGTTGGAAATAATCATGATGTCATTGACTTCAAGTTTGGTTGTCAGTGGCGTCACGATTTCCTAAGCAAGTTCAGCAGTCAGAGTCTTCAAATTATTGTTTCTTTACAGTGTTGCTGCCACATCCTCCTCGAAAAATCACAATAAAGGCCGTATCAGCAAATCACATGACTGTTGCCTGGGAGAAACCTGACAAAGCACCCGAGGGGGTGCTCTATTACTTGGTGGAATATAAAAAATCTGGTGATCCCACCTGGAAATCGGTGAGTTTATGATGCTGTCAGAGTAATAATAATAATAAAATGTATTTATTATTAGTGGCACTGAGGTTCTGGATTTGATCCCCAGAAAAGTTGAACTGCCGTCAGTGCACGTTCTTCAAGATACTGATCATTTGTGCAACTGGATCAATCTATTTCAGGAAAATACCACCCAAAAAGAATACCGACTGCAAAATCTGAAGCCTAACTCATGGTATTCTGTGCGAGTTAGGGCTGCAAATAATTTTGGAATGAGCCTCCACGGTAACGAAATTGCCCAGGAGCGGACAAAGGCAGAAGGTGAGATATTTTTGCAGGGTGTGGTCAAATCGTTGTTAGGATTTCTAAGAATTTAACAGTATTTTATGAATAATGTTGTGTACCTCTACACGAGTTCCCAGTCCAGGTTTATCAGATGTGTTTTCCATTGTTTCAGGATCTGGTGGCACCGCACCCACGACAGTCCCACCCCCAACAAAACCACTGACAAGTTTAACCAGAGACATTGCTAGTAAGTGTCGATGATTCCGAGGTCGATCACCGGTATTGGAGGCATAATGTTGTGAATGAGATTCGTCCCTGATTGCAAACTCACTTGCTGTTTCTTTACAGTAATTGTCCTCAATCTTTTATTTCAGAGTGTTGTAAAGACAGCAAAGTGAGTGATCCGTGTCTGAAACTTTGCACAGGTGCTCAGCCCGGACACATGTTACAATGCAAAAAGGATTTCAACAAGGTTGTCTCATGTGCTGCAGGTACATTTTTAAACTAAAATCATCTATTTTTATCTTGTCCTTGTGTTGGAATCTGTGAGAATTCAGCCAGAGCTATTCATGAGGAATCAGTTAAGAGATAGCCTGCCATTCTCTGCCAATGTATTGACTCGTGGATGGATCGCTATCTGCTGGGGGGGGGGGCTAGCTAATCCAACATTACCTTCCCAAGGAGAGCTGGAACTTACAGCCACGTCAACTCCAAAGCCCACAGACAGGAAGACACCTACTGACCTAGCTTTATAAATGCCACTTCTTTCCTGTCTCCAGATAAACGTGACCATACCCCTTGCTGTCAGAGACGCGCTGTTCCGTCATTCTGTCTCAAGTATTGTAAGGGACAATCAGCTGACCAGCTGACAGCTCTAGCCTGCCACACACATCTGGAGCAAATTCGCGGATGCTTCTTCGAAGGATACAGTAAGTGTCTTTTTCACATGAGGGAATCTGTTCATCTTCAATCATTTTCTGATTGGTGGAAGCGGAATAGACATGGCGATCACTAGTTTGAGACCCGGCGACAGATGGCGGGTAGATTTCCCAACAGGAATTAACACTGGAGAGTTCTGCCTACAGCGGCACCTGTCGCCGGGTCTATAAACCGAACTTCAGGTAGATTTTATAGGTGGAAGTGCTCGCCAGGTTTTTCGACACACGGGGAGGACACACGGGTCTCAAAAAAACACAAGGTTTTAGAATAGGTGGAAGTACAGCTAAGGTATGCTATCATAAAACCTGCAATAAGAACTAGAACTGTTGTGTAGGCCTACCTGTTTTAAAAAACTGACTGCATGGGTACAAGTGGTATAGACAAATCCCAAATTCCCAGATCTGCGCACTTCCGCCGAAATCGTAAACAGAACCTCGACCTGAAACCAGCTGACGTGACGCAGTCCATGATTCAGCAATGGTCGACTCTGACGCAACGTCGTTGAACTCACTGTCGTCACATGGTCGTGGGGTTCTCTGCGTCACGTCATTCAGTTTCAGACCGAGGTTCTGTTTACGATTTCGGCGGAAGTGCGCAGATCTTTCTCGTTTTCGTCAATTTGGGATTTGTCTATTGGCTCTTATTACTTTCAGTTGATGAATACTGTTGCTTGACATCTTTTTCATTGGTTTTGTTTTAGATACATTACCAAGTCCGCCAGTAGAATACACCATCACGGCCGTCAAAGTTGATGAGATTGATTCAGCTTGGAAGCCTCCTGTCATTCATCACAACAACACGATGTTTAACCTGCATTATGATCTAGCGGGGCAAAATCTCAATAAAATGGCCGAGGTAAGATGAATGAACGAACGATTGAACAAATGAATGGAATGAGTGGAACCTGTCAATTAAAGACACCTTTTGGACTGATGAATGCTGTTCTCGATTCATGGTGTCCTTATTGAAAGGTTAAAATGAACAGAAATGATCAATTTGGGACTGAACTTTTGTGTCCTTTATAGAGGGGTGTCCTCTTAGTTGAGGTAGTTCCTCTTGCTGAGGGCGTTCCCACCACCACAAAAGCTCTTATTACTGAGGCTGGCACTGAACTTTTGTGTCCTTTATAGAGGGGTGACCTCTTAGTTGAGGTAGTTCCTCTTGCTGAGGGCGTTCCCACCACCACAAAAGCTCTTATTACTGAGGCTGGCACTGAACTTTTGTGTCCTATATAGAGGGGTGTCCTCTTAGTTGAGGTAGTTCCTCTTGCTGAGGGCGTTCCCACCACCACAAAAGCTCTTATTACTGGGGCTGGCACTGTACATGGACAAAGTCGGATAGACTGAATATGAGCTACAATGTGTACATTCTTTGATTAATTCACTTACCTCACTATGCTGTTTCAGGACGTCAAAAGTCCATACACCCTCGGCAACCTGACAGCTGATACCCTTTACGATCTCTACACAGTGTCTGTCAACAAATATGGATCAAGTCTGCCTTCTACAAGCTTCTCTGTCTATACTTATGAACACAGCAAAGGTATTACAATCGTTAACACTTAACCTGTTCAAGCCATGGCCCATTAAAGGGATAATTTGATGAAAAAAGGTTCAGATGCCCCTACACCCATCACATTGGTATTCATTGGAAACCACCGAATGAGTTCCAATGAATACCGTACCCATGTGGCAGATTTTCTCTAAGATTATTAGAGGATTTCGTGGGTTTAATATTTTTGACAAAATTGCCCATGGCAGTGGAAGAGTCAAAGGAGATTGGATGGCTTCATCATGGCACCCACTACATTGATAGCGTGATGTCAACACTGAATCCACTAAAATGATTTTGTGATGTCCTGGTTGTTCATAGGCAACCACAGTCTGACAAGCAATACATTTGTACATGTACCTGTACCAGGAGCAGGAGCAGGTGCTGTGCCGTGACTTCATGTTCAATGTGACATAGGTGCACATCAGCCTGTACCTTTGTGGTAAGTCAAGCAAAATATTCAGATCAGTAAAAACTTTCTTTGCCTATGGGAACAAGAAGAAAGGACGATTTTCTTGGTTGATTTGCATAACCCATATCAAATTTGATGAGATTTTCTCTACATTGCCTTTTAGATGCATTGAAAATAACTGTGAGTTATAGTCCCAAAGGCTACATCCGAGAAGGCCAGGATGTGACCTTCAAATGCCTGGTGACAGCGACATCCACCGGCACACCTAAGATTGAGTGGTGGAGAGAAGAAAAGAAGATTGCAGATGGTGCAGAGTACAAAGTCAAGGGTGCGAAAATCAAGGACCAGGGAAAATACAGCTGTAAAGTCAAGAACAATAATGAGCTAAAAGTGAAAACTATCTTTCTCAGGATGCAGTGTGAGTTGCTTTTAAGTTGTTGTTGAGGCCAAGAAATTTTTTCTCTCTTTCAAGTCCGATGTATGGCGTGTGGAATGGAGCAGAAACGAATATTGTGGGGAATATGTATCTGAACCTTCCATTCTATTTTTAGACCGACCAACGGTAACTGTTAAGGAAGCCTTAATCGATGTGGTGCCAAGTAAAGGAAAGAATGCCTATCTCACTTGCTACTTTATGGGATATCCCGAAAAACTCGTCTGGTATAAACATGGATTCGACATGGCTGGACGTTCTTACACAACTACTGAAATCATCCGTCATGATGAGAAAGGCATTACAGAATTTAACTTAGAAATTCAGCGCATAATTTTTATTGATTATGCCACCTATAGCTGTGTTGGGAGTACCAAGGGGCTGGGTACTGCCACTGGATACATTAAAGTTTACGGTAAGTGCTTTGGGCATTGGGTTTATTCCTTATTTCCTTCTTTTTAGATCGGCCAAAGGTGACGGTCCCTGAACCCTGGGTTGATGTTCCCCCGAGAAAATACCAAGAAGGCCATATGAAATGTATTTTTGATGGATATCCTGAGAAGTTGGTGTGGTACTTCAATGGATATGAGATGCATAAATATACCTATACCAAAGTGACGACCATCAGAAATGACACCACAGGAAAGACTGAGTTCAGTCTCATGATTCGGGACGTCATTCATTCAGACTACGGTCTCTATAGTTGTCTTGGACGTACCCCTGGAGTAGGTCAGGCCACAGGGTATATCCATCTATTCGGTACGTTTGGTGTTCACATACAAAATTTGCATCGGGTCTTGTATGAAACTGACTCACTGGTGTCTAGTAACAGTTTGCGTGTCTTGTCATGTGTAGATGGTGTGTGTGCGTGTGTGCATATGCGTATTTGGAGTTATTTTCTGTGGCTGAGAAGAGTCTACGAAGAAAATGGGTCATATGAATGAAGACTATAGTAAATGCTTTTACTTGGATTTTGCAATACAAATGCATGAGGCAATGATGAAATGAATGATGATAGTTTTGAAGGGCTCGGACAGAAAGTCAGCCGATAAAGATGTTAATGAACATGATTTCTTGACAGGAGGGATAAAAGGTGAATCTTACCATGCAGGAATTAGTTGAGACTGAACATACAATGTATCTAGAATTTCTGTTCTGTTTCAGATAATACAAGTTCTACAAGTCAGCCAAAGATCAAACCAGCTGCAAAGATTCTAAATGTGTCTGGTAAGTTGTAATCTCTAATAAAGCACATGCAATATGGATTAAAGTATTAGAGATTTTTCAAAAAGCCCCCAAAACATCAATGCAATGCCTTTTGCGTGGGGCTCTCTTCTGGCATCGGACAATGGATTGGTGTCCACTACACATTGGAGTTTCAGGGGCTTTGAAAAAACTCTAAGGCTGCAATCACATAGAGCTACACTCTACATGGGCATGCCGGTTAACAATGGCTTCACGAAGGGCTCGCAGCCATAAAACCATTGTTAAAGGGACTAGGAAAATTTTTTCAAGCTTCGGTTATTACAAAATGCTGGTCTTTCATGATAAATTCCCACCGTCAATTCACTTTTTCAATTAAGTGTTAATTACTGGCACGCAAACAAATCAGTCATCACCACACCATGGAGAATTCACCACGTCACTGGGAACCTCTCGCTGTATGTTTTGTATAGAGCGAGCTTGTACTCTATTATGTTGATTAGGTTCCCAGTGACATGGTGAATGCTCCATGGAGTGGTGATAACTGATTTGTCTGGGTGCCAGTAATTAACAGTTAATTGAAAAAGTGAATTGACGGTGGGAATTTATCATGAAAGACTAGCATTTTGTAATAACCGAAGCTTGAAAAAATTTTCCTAGTCCCTTTAACTGGCGTGTCCATGTAGAGTGTAGCTCTATGTGATTGCAGCCTTATGTGATTCAGAGGTCACCGCTCTTCTTCACCTTGTTTGTTAATTTCTGCATATTGTACCTATTGTTCATATTGTGATAAGAAATGCTCAAATATTTCCACTGATAAACGATTACCGTAATTTTCGGGCTATAAGGCGCGGCCTTTTTCCTTGAAGAAGGGTCTAAAATTGGGGGTGCGCCTTATAGGCAGGGTGGTGCGCCTTATCTGTGGGTTGAGTCCGGACGATTGTAATCAGGCCCATCAATCATGTTGGGTGTCGTTACCACGAACAGTCAATGCACACTGAGCAGCCATACATTGTATGTGTACAATATGCACTGGAGCATTCACTGACGGGACTGCGCCTTATACGGCGGTGCGTCTTATGTATGGATTTCGTCAAAGATTTGGGGTGAAATTAGGGGGTGCGCCTTATAGTCAGGTGCGCCCTATAGTCGCGAAAATACGGTACATTACATTTAAAAATCTCACGTTCTCTACATTCAGTGTGCTGTGCTGAAAAAAGTGTTGCCACCAAATGCCGCGTAGCATGCCAGTTCGACGTTGACTTGTCAGCGATGAAGGATGTACTCGTCGACTGCGTGAAAGATCTCAAGAACATCGTCCTCTGTGCAGCTGATGGCAAAGATCATTCAACATGTTGTAATTCAAACAAAGTGCCGCTGATGTGCCAGCCGCTGTGTGCTGGGGTTCTCCCTAAATTACCAATGGATAAGCTGCTTTACTGTCTGGGGTATTCGACTACCATTGTCGACTGTATGGAAATGGGCAGTGGTAAGTTATCATTCAAGTCAGACGGTAGAATCTAAAGCTATTTAGATTTCATTACCCCTGTGACACTGGCTGGTATTCATAAAAGTTAGCAAATGCTTTTACTTACAATCTGTACAGCAAGGTCCAATGTAAATGTACGACAAAACCTGAAGTAAAAGCATTCATAGCTTTTATGAATACCAGCCAATAAGCTCACAGCACACAAGACCAGTTTACTTGCTCATTGAAAGCAATTTTGTGGCTAGCAACAAAATTATCCCAATGTTCCTAGTGTCTGTCTCTATGGGTGTTCCCTGATTCTGTATGGAAGATTTCAAATGTTATGGTTTTAGTGTCTGATTGATGAATGTATTTCACTTGGTAATTGACTCTTTTTTCATTTCAGTGACTGTTCCTTCTCGTCCTAGAAGTCTTCGTGGATCTAGTGGCTCCAGTTGGGTCCTCGTCGCCTGGGATGCACCAGCCCATAATGCCGAGTTTGTCCAGAAGTACGTGGTACATTACCGTCT
>NMRB01000149.1:288664-320833 GCA_002633025.1 Notospermus geniculatus
TTCGGTCCCTCCAAAAAATGTCCTGGGTCCATCCAATAAATCGAAAATAAGCCTGGCGAATAGGAAAAAACACCTTAATTTTCGGGCGGAAGCTATTTTCGGTCCCTCCAAAAAATGTCCTGGGTCCATCCAATAAATCGAAAATAAGCCTGGCGAATAGGAAAAAACACCTTAATTTTCGGGCGGAAGCTATTTTCGGTCCCTCCAAAAAATATCCATGTCATCTCAATCTGCAAGAGCTCAAGTAAAACCCACTAGGCAGACGAGACGAAACACACTCCAGGCAGAGCTGATCTGCTCAGTAAGATGCTCAGATGATCAAATTTGAGAAACCACGTGTCGGTCTGATCCAGTGCGACTTTGGCATCATAATCCGTCATTGGGCTTGTGAGTGTTGGCACACGTTCCTGACAAACATTCACGTCACTTCATCAAATCGGCGTAGCTGAGTTAAAGGGGCACTGTATTTCTTCCCTATCCCCATGGTTGAGGGAGACCTCTATTGTCTACGTTGTGAAACTACCGTTTATCAACCTCGCTCCATGTAGAGTAACTCTCGTTCCCAGGGTATCCACACTGGGGCGAAAGGCAAAACTACAGTACTGGTATTGGAGAAATGCCAGTGCCAGTGTCAGGTTTTGAACCAACCCTGACAACAGAGTTCGCTAGGGCTCTTGGGTTGGTTCAAAACCTGCCATTGGCATTCGCAAATCGCCGCAATAGTGGCCCAGAAGACAAAACAGCAACATCATGAGTCTTTTTCCATTGAAGACTTTATTCTAGAGGACAAGAACTACACATGTTCCTGACAAACATTCACGTCGCTTCATCAAGAATGAAACCACACACTACAATTCATGGTGGTAATTTTTTTTTCAGTTATTAAAGGAATATATTATATAATCTGAAGGACGAAGTTAAATACACAAATAAATAAATAATGCAATTATATACAATAAGTGCAACAAGGACTGAGTAACTTTAAAATGTACCATCTTGATGAACTATGGGGAGAACCGAGGTTTAAAATGACAGGGTACTAAAGCCCATTAATACAACATTTCTCATAATATCGTTGGACGCATAAACTGGAATACAATATTTGTTATCATAAAAGTCCTAACACCACGACCATACTACCACGATACTGTATTACATAGTGCTAAATCAGATGTGTACACATTCAGATCCTTTGGAATGTATTCTGTTCAACGTGTCCTGAACAGCAGACGCAAGAGAGATGTTTTGCAAAGCCCCTCATAGAAACTGAGAGTGTCTCAAATTCCGTCAGTGACCTGTGCTGTCTCTCATAATACTGAAAGGAAATAAACAAGTGGTAACTCCACCTGTCTGGAAGTTTTGAACTGTTGAGGGTCTTCAATCCTGGGTCATATATGAATAAAGACTAGCACATGCTTTTACTTCAGATTTGTACAGCATTGCCTAGTGCATTTGTATAACAAAATTCAAGTAAAATCATTTACTAGTCTTTATTCATGACCCATTGTCATGAATACAGCAAGAAGATGTTCAGCAGAAAATTTCCCAAACAAAACCAACTGTCTTTTGCCTGATAACCTGCAATCACCTGTCTGAACGACCAGAGTGAATAGAATTGGCAGGAGTAGGAATCAGGTATTCATCTTCAAATTTGTCTTCCAATGGTAAAAAGCACTATCTCCACTCAAGATGAGAGGGGGTCAACTGGAATATTAGCCTCTCAACTGTGTCTTTTATAGTGTAACTACAACTAATATATCAATCGACCAGGGCGTGGTTGCACAAAACTCACGATAGCGCTAACTTGGTGTTAGCGCTAACTTTATGTTAAGTGACGTAAAAATCCATTGTATTTATTTACGTCATTTAACATAAAGTTAGCGCTAACACCAAGTTAGCGCTAACATGAGTTTTGTGCAACCCAGCCCAGTTCCCACACGGACCACCAGCAGACATCTCACCTCTTATCATTGGACTGTATTGATGAACATTTGCAACAGTGGGATGCTGTTTCATAAATGGAATTTCACCTGTTGTGTCGATTCCACCATTTCGATTTACATGTATGCTGAGGAGATCTTAAGACCTCCTTACCACTACCAGTAATCTGAATGTGTACATTCCTTTCCTCAGAAACAAGTCCTGTATTACAATATCAGCATCAAGAACTGTATGCATCACCAAAGGCAATGTTAAAGGTACGTGTTCACCATTCTGGTGAGCTGTGGTAACACACACACACACATCACCAAAAGCAACATTAAAGGCAACTGTTCACCACTTTGGTGACTTGCGCTAAAGGGAAATATTTGCCACTTAAAGCGAATTGATATCAAAAAAATTTGATTTAGAAGTAGAATTTGAAAGGGGACGAATTTTCGAGAAAAAATGTAAACAAACTTCTCCAGAATGTCAACAAAGAAATGATCGTGCATTCTGATTGGCTGAAATTTTGTGTTCACAAACACCAGCCATATGTAAATAAAATCCGCTATCAATTCGCTTCAAGTGACATGTCCTGGAAAAACAACATCACCACAGGCAATGTTAAAGGGAACTGTTCACCACATGGTGACTTGGTACTATCTAAATACTCTTCTAGTTTTGATGCCCCTAGCTGATATTGTAACAAGGAGGATGAAGCATTATCTATTACAGACATAGCAGGGTGTAAACAATGGAAGCTATCTTCAAGCATCTTGACTCAAAATACTATTTGTTGCTATAGTTTCATCGAACAGGCCATGGGTGTTTATTTCTAATCAAATCCCAGGAGAAACCGGACTCATTTCCAGAGAAGTTCTGTTTTACTTTCCCCTCCTCTAGACATTTCCTTGCATTACATATTTTGCACATGACTGTTGCTTAGAAACAGGAAACTAAAGGACATGAGATAGGTGACTGTCTGAAATACATTTTCACGTGGTATTGTTGGCCGGCGGGATTGTTGGTAACCAGGGTTTCTGCCAGAAATTTGTTTTCAGGTAATAATTTCTTCAAAATCACCAAAAAACCCCATGAAATTAAAGAAAATGTCCCTTTTCTGTTCCTTTGAGGTACCGGTACTCACATATTACCCTGCCTGAGTACCCTCTGGCAGAAACACTGGTCACACACTCACTGCATTCTTCTATAATACCCCCGTCACACTTAGTTCAAATCAGCAGGAATCAAGCAGAACCAGCCGGAATGGGAAAGTTTGCAAAATTCGAGCCGGATTTGGGAGAGCTTCGAAGGACACTTGGAATGCACCACAATAATTTCGAACATATCCAAGACATTCTGACAGACCACAGGAATGGGCCGGAACATTAGGAATGCAGTCAGAATTTTTAGAATGCACTTCGATGAGATAGGTGACTGTCTGAAATACATTTTCACGTGGTATTGTTGGCCGGCGGGATTGTTGGTAACCAGGGTTTCTGCCAGAAATTTGTTTTGAGGTAATAATTTCTTCAAAATCACCAAAAAAACCCATGAAATTAAAGAAAATGTCCCTTTTCTGTTCCTTTGAGGTACCGGTACTCACATATTACCCTGCCTGAGTACCCTCTGGTAGAAACACTGGTCACACACTCACTGCATTCTTCTATAATACCCCCGTCACACTTAGTTCAAATCAGCAGGAATCAAGCAGAACCAGCCGGAATGGGAAAGTTTGCAAAATTCGAGCCGGATTTGGGAGAGCTTCGAAGGACACTTGGAATGCACCACAATAATTTCGAACATGTCCAAGACATTCTGACAGACCACAGGAATGGGCCGGAACATTAGGAATGCAGTCAGAATTTTTAGAATGCACTTCGAATGTCCAGGAATGAACTACGAATTGTCATTCCAACGGCATTCCTACTCTTTCTGCCTCTAGTGGGAGGGGGTATAACATTGCTCTCTTTCCCTCGGGTAGAATTAAACATGCATGGCCTGGAATACATTAAGGATGAATGAAAAATACAATAATGAAAGAACAAACCTACACCAAACTAAGCGTTACGCCTCTACCAGGTGAAGCAAAGATGTTTGAAACTTCAAGTTCAGCAGCTTCCAATGATATACCGGTGGTATCATGCAGATCTCCATTCAGCAAGTAAGCATGCATGTGCATGAAAGAAAATAAAATCACTTGGAAAGGATGTCCACATTATACCCAAGTATTCTAGGAGTCGTATCGAAAATTCACACGAATTCAAAGAAACCTAACAGCAGAATCTGAAATAACAATCAAAATGCTCAGGGCAGACGTGTGTCCTTCTTTGAACAGATGTTTAACCCTTTCGTTACGTGGGACCCGGTCACCGGGTCATCCAAACCCCCATGAAATTTCCGTGGGACCCGGTCACCGGGTCACAGTTGTTTATTCAGTTTCTCTTCACTTCTTCATACAGTAAATCTTTGAGTAAAGGTCACAAAAAAACTAAAATGGCCTCTGTAAGCTGGAGCCTGGTGACCATACGTGTCAGTAACGAAGGGTTAAGGCTTTTTATGATTCTAGGAATGATGACCTAAGACTTTATAGTGAAAAGAATACAGAGTTGTAAGAAAACGTACCCGAAGTTTCAAAGATCATCGCATCTGTACAGCACTGAATACCTAAACAAGATACCATATTCTTCACTTCGGAATGAAAACTGCATTGAAATGTTGACAAAAGTCATCCTTAGGTGGTTTCATTTAGAAGATATCCTTGTTAAGATGTCATACACAACAATTTCCTGAATGGGATTGAAGTTGCGGACAACCTCCCCTAATGGACACATCTGCCAGGACAACACCTCCCTATTAAGGACACCAAAATTCAGTCCCAAATTAATCATTTGTATTCATTTCAACCTCTGTTGTAATCAGGACACCTCTCAATTCTGGACAGCATTTGTCAGTCCCGAAGGTGTCCTTGATAGAGAGGTTCGACTGTATAAATACAAACAGAGGAACTGGTCTGAGCAGACAACTCTGTTCGCAAAATCACTTACTACGTTCAATAGGACTTGCTCCGTTCAACAGGGATGAGCATTTTATCATGTGCATTGGATAAAAACTTCCCATGTGAAGAATATGATATCAAGGCCCTACAAAACTTATCTATGACACACACACTAGAAGATATCTCTACCTTACATATGACTGATAAAAGACTATATTCAACATGCTAGAAAAATATATATGAATGAAAATGACCTCGTTTTCCCCGTTGTGTGGCAGCTGGCTGGGTTGCAGGTTCTATAAATGAAATATACAAAGGAAGTAATAAAAACATCAAGACAACATTCGCGTACTTATGACACTGAGATAAAACAGCGATATTGTATGATCTGTCAATGTAGGGGGTCGTTAAGTCCATTTAGATGATCTTAATTGATAACTGAGCAGAAGAAGTTGTACTATCAACTGAGAAGAAATGTACGCTGATCATGTCGACCTGTAAATCTACTCTCCTCATGCAACATGCGCTTCTCCTTGGATCTCTTAAGGGCAGTATGCATGAAACATCTTAAGTGCAAAATTTCCCTTAAACTATTGTTCCAAACAAATGATAAGAGAAATTTTACACTTAGGATGTTTTGTGCATACGGCCCCTGGGGCTGTATGCACAAAATACCTTAAGTGTAAAATTTCCTTTACACAATTGTTCCAAACAAAAGATAAGGGAAATTTTACACTTGAAATGTTTTAAGCCCCTGTCTCATTGACATGGGAGAGTTTTCCTCTCAGCGGGTAATTCGCCGGTTGTTGATTTCCTTACAACTGATGCTGAACAATGACGCGATGACTGGCCAAAGTTCCCTATGGTTGAGTAGCCGATAGAGAGCACACTCGCATGAGAAAACTCTCATCTCGGGAAGCCCCTTTACATGTACCGGTACCGGTACTTAAGGCGCTCCTCCACTTGACAGTTTTTTTGCAGAAGTTGGCTCACAATGGGCAATTCAACTGTGAGCAGTTGGTTTGTGTCATTGGTCTCAGCGTAAGCCGTAACAAACAATGGTTAAAATGCCCATTGTGAGCCAACTTCTGCAAGAAAACTGTCAAGTGGAGGAGCGCCTTTTCCGTCTTTTTCAGTATCAATAAGTGTATCAAGATTATCAATAGTAACTGAATAATTTGCCAGTTTCCCTAGGAGGACACAGACCCACTACATTGCACAGATTCATTTCAACTGAAAGTGACATGCCAACCAGAACAACAACACTACTGAGCAACTGAAAACAAAATGGAAGATAAAAATAAATGAGGTATAAATGAGACCTGCTGCATTCAGGAAGCAGATTCTAACAGGCCGTCTTTCCCATTATCTTTGGGGTAACTGAATGAGGACCACTGAATTCAGATGAATGAGACATTTTCAGCCCAAGCAGACACAAAGGGTCGTACTCATAAAGCAGTTCTATCGTTAGAACCGTCTTAGGCCGGTTCCAACTACAGTGATTGACCATACTTGGAACCGGCCTAAGACGGTTCTATGATAGAACCGCTTTATGAATACGACCCAAAGGGTCCTTGTTACACATGTCCTAACCGTGATCAAACTGCGTCTGGGGCAAAAATGTGATAAGGGCCCAATTCCATATTTCCTACGGTAAAACAATTAACGAGAAAAAAAAATTGTTGGGGATAGGAATACCTGTGTGTTTGATGGTCAATAATACATATTTCCATCTGAAGACCAAAAGTCATTAGTTACACTGCCACGAGATCTTATCCGTTGGTGAAGATTATTTTGTCAAAACGTTCAGTTGTATGACATTAGCTTGTACATACAGTGATACCACCCCTCCCAGTAAAAATTCGCCCTCAATGTGCCTAAAATACTGCTCAAATCCTAACCAGACAACCCAGTCAGCTGCCACAATCAAGACATGACTCTCTCTCCTTCCTCTCCATATAATAACTCTATTGAAAAAAGTACTCAACAAAAAGAAACGACTTAACAATTATAAGTATGAAATGATAAAGTGTCAAAAATCTGTAGTATAAAAATTGATATTATCTGGGTCACCATGAAACTGTACTCATTCTCAATAGTCTTGATATATGTAAGTATTCCTCTTTTAATATATTTTTTTCATATTGCGCTAAAATATTCCATTTGACATTAGGCTAGTATCTAAGTTATAGAATTATACGAAAAATATATATGTATACTAGCCAGATGATTTACTAACAGTGGTACGCTATGCATAGACCTTGTACGACCAATAGCCTAAGGAGTTACGTAGCTCAATTATAGTCCATTCACAATCAAAAGGCTCAGAAAGTAGTTCACTGGTACATAGGGAAATGTCCACACCTACTGGTATTAATACCATAGGAAATGAGTTACATCTGGCTATTTGGAAATGAATGGACTATAGTGATTTTAATACTAGTGTTCTCACTATGGGCTTGTGCATCACTTACACACAATACTCAAGTTAGGTGACCAGCAGACATACGAGAGTGCAGTGGAATTTATCAAGGCTGTAGGCCTATCAAAATGTTTAAATAGACAACGGCCCTGTAACCAACTCTTCTCACTACCAGAGACTTTTCTCTCAGAATTTTGGGCCCTGCAAGATTCTTCAGCCCTCTCAAATCTTCGAGTCTTTCCAGGTTTGTACCGGTACGAAACGTGTGACTCAACCTCAAATATACCATCAATTACTAAACACCCCTTTGACAAATTTTCAAATCCTATTCCATCTGAGCACACTGAAAAAAAAACCCAATCGAATTTCACTAATTTTCAGAGATCATATCAGAATTCCATAGAATAATCAACTATCGAAAATAATTAATAAATCCCCAATTGCACAATTACACCATTTTCTCATCATCACGACGAGTTTCATTGAGAGTTGATGTCTGTAGTAATGCAGAAAATTTCATGAGCTATTACAGATTAAATGAAAAATTTCAGCAGAAAATGTTCACTTTTTAGGTCAACACATTCTACCATTATTATGAGCCTTTCCATGAGTATCAATTTAAAGTGACCAAGCCTTTGGATCTGCCCAACCTCAGGACCATTATTTTGTTTCCATATGAATCCCACATCCTTCAGCAAAATGTGTGGTCTTGAATTTTCACTGAAAAGTATACTCTGCCCCAAAACTACTTGAAAGAAGACATAAAATTCACCCTAATAAGTTGGTCAATCCTAGAAAGGGGAACTTTTTCATTGCAGGATTCCTTCACAAGAATCCACAAAATGTTATGATACTGAAACAAGTTTTGATACATTCTTTACAAATGTAAACAAAGGACTGTATAAATGTAGTACAGTTAGATAACTGTACTACATACCGGTACTCAAACATCTGTTCAGGATTGTATGATGGGGGAGGGGGGTCGAGTCCAAAAGGGGGAGGATCCAAAGGCCTTGTTCCTTGAGCAATAAGACGGAGATGGTGAACAAAATATCTGCAGGATTACACTCAAGAAACTTAAAGATTACAGCACTGGAAGCGATCCCCACAAGGCCTGGAGTGGGATGGAGAAGAATACAAAGTCCCGCAAGTGAGCAGCCACAAACTCTGGCTAACAATCAAAGGCCCCGAACCACATTCAGAATTTCCTCAGCCATGTTGAAACCGTCACTGTGCTCCATGTGTGTAGTACATATAACAAATTCCACAACACATTATGCACCAAGTGCAAATTTAGAAGCAAATCCTTCGACTATTGTAGTTCTAACTACCCAGTAGATTACCCCAAGTTCTGTGCTGTAAAAAAATATCCTCTGTGTCTCTCTGGCAGTGGCATAGGTACACATCAAGAAGCACTAAATCTTGGAAGTGACATTACAGACCTGGCCAAGCAGAACTTGACAGGATAAACAAATATCGTATCAATTTTTACAGTGTTACCAACTTTTTGCCTTAAAGTCAAAACGACCCCCCCCCAGCCTTCTCCAGAAACACACACAAGTTTAATTTGTCATCTTGTTTGTAAGGTGCACTGTAACTGCCCAACGGCCCTTTTTGAGGGACTCAAAAGAGGCTGCGCCACAAACTGAAGACGAAGTGAAGTGCATTCAATATACTCTTCAAGGAACTCTTAATACAAACAGTCATATATTACCAGGTTGAGCTGATGTTTTGGGAGTGCAACACTGTTTTCACCATACTTTTCATAATATTTGTTAACACCAATCCAATTACAAACACAATACAAGCTAAACTCATTAGCTTTGAAGGCCTTTCTGAAGGCATGGACCATGACTGATGCTGAAGCCAGTCTTGCATCAGATAGCTTTTCATGAGACTCCTGATACACAACTGACATCAAATTTGCATGACCAACACCTTTTCAAACCTGCTGTCAAAACTGACACCTTTTGGGTGATATCACTTGAGTGAATGACACCTTCTCGATGCCATTATTAGCTCCCATCTTTGCATGACCAACAACCTCATATCAATGATGTCATTCTTGCATGACTAACACCTTTGCGATACTGATGTCATTCTTGCACGACTGACACCTTCACTATACTGATGTCATTCTTGCATGATGCTGACGTCATTCTTGCATGACTGACACCTTCACATGTCATTCTTGCATGACTGACACCTTCACAATACTGATGTCATTCTTGCATGACTGACACCTTCACAATACTGATGTCATTCTTGCATGACTGACATATTTGCGATACTGATGTCATTCTTGCATGACTGACATCTTTGCAATACTGATATCAATCTTGCATGACTGACACCATCACAACAATGATGTCATTCTTGCATGACTGACACCTTTGCAGATATCATTCTTGCACACCGCTGACACCTTTGCAAAACTGATGTCATTCTTGTACGACTGACACCTTTGCAATTCTGATGTCACTTTTGGCTCAACTTTGAATGACTGAACCTTCATAAGTGAGCCAAATCCAACCTAACTCTTGATCACCTTGCCCAAGGTTTAATACATAAACCTGTTTCTAAAACCTCATGTACACGAACATGGTAATCCAGTTTCTAAACCTCATGTACAAAACATAGAATAATACGACAAATCTCCCTATCATTCTATGAAATGCACAAGCAGTCCCAAAGATTTAGAGAACAATTGAAAATTCAATATTTTTTGATGATTTTTAATTTCCATTATGTTCTTTTTATATTTTACGTTTTTTTTATATAGTATAAAAAGGATTAACAATAATCTGTACATCATGTTTCTGAAAATAGGTATATGATGTGCATTTACTATAAAATGATCAATAGTTTGTGGTAAGACTCTGTCATGTACAGCACTCTGTACAAATGTACTCATGGGTGAATCAGAACAACTATACAAAACCCAGCCATACGGCTAAAAGAAAAGACCAACACAGAAGTTACCATTGAATGCTACAGACCATTTCATAGCAAATGCACTGGAGATAACAACAGTAAAATAGACTTCTCAGCGGAACTTAGGAGACATGGAAGAAAGGAACCTTTTAAGTTTGAAATCGATACTGATATCAATCTTGCATGACTGACACCATCACATCAATGATGTCATTCTTGCATGACTGACACCTTTGCAGATATCATTCTTGCACACCGCTGACACCTTTGCAAAACTGATGTCATTCTTGTACGACTGACACCTTTGCAATTCTGATGTCACTTTTGGCTCAACTTTGAATGACTGAACCTTCATAAGTGAGCCAAATCCAAGCTAACTCTTGATCACCTTGCCCAAGGTTTAATACATAAACCTGTTTCTAAAACCTCATGTACACGAACATGGTAATCCAGTTTCTAAACCTCATGTGCAAAACATAGAATAATACGACAAATCTCCCTATCATTCTATGAAATGCACAAGCAGTCCCAAAGATTTAGAGAACAATTGAAAATTCAATATTTTTTGATGATTTTTAATTTCCATTATGTTCTTTTTATATTTGACGTTTTTTTTATATAGTATAAAAAGGATTAACAATAATCTGTACATCATGTTTCTGAAAATAGGTATATGATGTGCATTTACTATAAAATGATCAACAGTTTGTGGTAAGACTCTGTCATGTACAGCACTCTGTACAAATGTACTCATGGGTGAATCAGAACAACTATACAAAACCCAGCCATACGGCTAAAAGAAAAGACCAACACAGAAGTTACCATCGAATGCTACAGACCATTTCATAGCAAATGCACTGGAGATAACAACAGTAAAATAGACTTCTCAGCGGAACTTAGGAGACATGGAAGAAAGGAACCTTTTAAGTTTGAAATCGTTAGAATTAAGTCCCCCCACCCCACCCTTGGTGCAATCCTGAAGATCATATTGACGGTCAGCTCTCTGAATGAAGACCGCATATCAGCGTTTTGCCAAAGACTTCATGTCTCACAGAGAGAACACCATTCACATACAAGTGCATTGCACTGGTACTTCACACATGCATGTGCATTGTACTGGTACTACATGTCAGACATGCATTCTAATAGTACTTTGTATATAATTGTGCACTGTACCTGTACCTGTACTTCACATATACATGAGCATTGTACGAGTGCTATACAGAACTGCACAGAGAAACAGACAAATCAAACCTCAGAAATGTACCTTTTAGACAAACAGAGAGTCGGTGAAACTCTCCCATGCACTATACCTCAGTCGACCAAAACATTCAAATAAATCAAGGATCTTGTGAACAAATTTGGGAGTCAAGTTGTCTGATAAAAAAAGTTTTAATAACAGATAACCAAAATATTCAAAATATAAACAAATTCATTTTCCAAATAAATAATTCATAATTCTGCAAGTTGATGATGCATAATGACTGAGAAGAATTTTGTGCTCTAATGACAACAATTCATCAGCCTGAACGTGCTGAGACCCCCCCCCCCCCCAAGAGGAATGTTTTTAAGAATCCCTTTGGCTGAAAATTCGCCATCGCCGTCAATATTCCATTCGCAATATATTTGTTCAAATGCAAGGAATGGCAAAATTACATTGACATTTTCACCATGCTCTGTTCCTTGTAACTCATTAATGAATAATTAGTGAATTTCCCTGACTTCATCTACTGCATGCCCCGAAAAAGTTCCTCTACTTCCCACCTCAGGTTCAACATTCCATACTCTATTGACATTAACATCACCTAGAGTTAAATCAACAATTTCCTTGCAGTAAATTACAAAGGATGTTGTTGCACTGCAAGAGGAACCTTTTCCGAACATACAATATACCTAAATCTCTTTTTTTCTTTATTTTTCTTCAAATATATACAAATTATTAATACTTAAATGCAGCAGGTGGTAACGTAATGCTGATTTGATAAACACACCTCATCCATCAATAGCGAGAACTCTGAGGGAAAGCAAAAAGAACGGATGTTCCCTCAATATAGAGATGGCACACAAGGTGCTCTGAAAGAGCATTCCACAGAGTGGCCATCTCGTTATCTGATTTTCAATCCCTCCCCTCCCAAGGTCAGAGAAATCAGCACTGACCTTCTGACGACAAATATCCAAATATCTGTGCCATTCATCCCCACTGTTAAGGCGGGGTTAGACTTCTGTCTAGTGATGTCATTCGCTGTCACTAAGCGATGTCAGATGACGATGGACAACATCCCATGGCATCGCCCAACCGACAAACAACCAAGGAGTGTAAACCAGCTCAGTTTTGTCATCCGTAGTGTGACCCACCTTTATTTCTTGAGGCAAGTACACTAAACCAGCTAGGCTTCCTTTACATAGAAGTACATGGTATATGAAAACGCCGGTTAACAATAGCTTCACGGTCATGAATCCTCGGGAAGCCTTTGTTAACCGGTGTTTTCGTATATCGTATACTTCTATGTAAAGGAAGCCTAAGGCCTGCTTTCCATTGGAGCGTTTCCATGCGCGAAAACGCTCGAAGGCATTGTATTTTTCCGCGTGGTGACCAACGAAGCGGAAAGAAACAATGCTTTCGAGCGTTTCCGCGCACGGAAACGCGCCAATGGAAAGCAGGCCTTAGACTAACTAACGGCTGTCAAGTTGTATATATCGGGTGTCCCAAAAAAAGTGAACCGCTTTTTGACAAGTAATTTCTCAGCGATAGATAAACCGAATTCATTGGAATTTTTCACAGAGTAACCTCAGGTTATCATCAACAAGTCTGCAAAATATCTAAGAGATCGGTCACACATTGGGCGAGTATTGTCAAATTCAAAACAGCATGTCAAAAAATCCAATATCAGAGCTAATGCAATGTGACCTTCATCATGTTCACGCAGGTGTTGACATGCTGTTTTGAATTTGACAATGCTCGCATAATTTGCGTCCCGATCTCCTAGATATTTCGCAGACTTGTTGATGATACCCTAAGGTTACTCTGTGAAAAATTCCAATGAAATCGGTTCATCTGTCGCTGAGAAAATACTTGTCAAAAAAAGCGGTTCACTTTTTTTGGGACACCCGATACAGGCCACCATTCATTACCAGAGGGCGAACAAAACAAGCCAATGACCTCAACCGAGTCAGAATACGACTACGAGGGACAAAAAATTGACTTGTCTGTTCCTGTGTCCTCAAACAGATATCTTCGTAACCCAATTCCTGTTATCCTGAACCACTCCTGAAAACATTCTACTCCTACTGTGCAGGAAAGAATCAAATAATCTGGATGACTTTTATAATTTCCGCACTTGAACATCCTATCCAACAGTGTAATCCTAGAAAAATAAAATTCCCTAAAGTCCCCATCATTAAGATATGTTGGTGGCCAATCCGTTGACTATTCTCTGCCACAATTCTTTCTTGCAGAATTTCGACTTGCGTAAGTTCATCAGTAAGTCATTGAACTGGACCATTCCAAATACTTAAATGCAGCAGGTGGTAACGTAATGCTGATTTGATAAACACACCTCATCCATCAATAGCGAGAACTCTGAGGGAAAGCAAAAAGAGTGGATGTTCCCTCAATATAGAGATGGCACACATAAGGTGCTCTGAAAGAGCATTCCACAGAGTAGCCATCTTGTTATGATTTTCAATCCCTCCCCTTCCAAGGTCAGAGAAATCAGCACTGACCTTCTGACGACAAATATCCAAATATCTGTGCTATTCTTCCCCACTGTTAAGGCGGGGTTACACTTCTGTCTAGTGACGTCATTCGCTGTCACTAAGCGATGTCAGACGACGATGGACAACATCCCATGGCATCGCCCAACCGACAAACAACCAGGGAGTGTAAACCAACTCAGTTTTGTCATCCGTAGTGTGACCCACCTTTATTTCTTGAGGCAAGTGTACTAAACCAGTTAGGCTTCCTTTACATAGAAGTACATGGTATACGAAAACGTCGGTTAACAATGGCTTCACGGTCATGAATCCTCGGGAAGCCTTTGTTAACCGGCGTTTTCGTATATCGTATACTTCTATGTAAAGGAAGCCTAAGGCCTGCTTTCCATTGGAGCGTTTCCGTATGCGAAAACGCTCGAAGGCATTGTATTTTTCCGCGTGGTGACCAACGAAGCGGAAAGAAACAATGCTTTCGAGCGTTTCTGCGCACGGAAACGCGCCAATGGAAAGCAGGCCTTAGACTAACTAACGGCTGTCAAGTTGTATATACAGGCCACCATTCATTACCAGAGGGCGAACAAAACAAGCCAATGACCTCAACCAAGTCAGAATACGACTACGAGGGATATAAAATTGACTTGACTGTGTCCTCAAACAGATGTCTTCGTAACCCAATTCCTGTTATCCTGAACCACTCCTGAAAACATTCTACTCCTACTGTGCAGGAAAGAATCAAATAATCTGGATGACTTTTATAATTTCCTCACTTGAACATCCTATCCAACAGTGTAATCCTAGAAAAATAAAATTCCCTAAAGTCCCCATCATTAAGATATGTTGGTTGCCAATCCGTTGACTATTCTCTGCCACAATTCTTTCTTGCAGAATTTCGACTTGCGTAAGTTCATCAGTAAGTCATTGAACTGGACCATTCCTCCGGGCGTCAAGTTGCAAAATGCATTCCTGGCACTACAGATTATGCCAACGAATTCGTCATACTCTGCTTGAGTAATGTGACTGATTCTCTGATGACTACACTGAATAAACCTGAAATATATCAAGGATATTATTAACATAAGTTGGCAGGGCGAACTGATCCTCCTACTCTCCATGGACCCTTCAGTACTGAACTAACTAACTGACATCATCAAAATCTCACAATTAATAGAACATATGTGACCTGTCCGAAGAACCATCCTCTAAAGCGGCCTATCCACATGCAATATTATTGCACAATATGAGGATCAAAATGGGCAATATTATTGCCAATCTTTCTTCCATCCATTATTCCAGAAGCACATGACACCCATTTTGGCCCCATATTGTGCAATAATATTGTACGTGGATGGACCGCTTAATACAGCAACCAACAATACTCACATTTGCAGACATTTCTGCACTAAAGGACTGAGTGCTGGTGACCTCAGATGGCTGGAGAGTTGAACAGGATTATGCCTTGATAGGTACTGCGCTGCCTCGATGGCAATATCCTGCAGGACGAATGGGCTCACCACGGCATTCACAGCGCTTGCGCAGAACTGGGACAAGAAGTGTGAGCCTGGAAAGTAGACAATATATTGGTATTGTTTAGAAACCATGACCAAGTTGTTGAGGGTGTTTACATTAAGATGCTGCCGACACATTCAGTATAATGGGTCAAGACTTGAACCTTTTGTCAGCATGAGTAGGCCTAGTTTCCAAGCAAGTTCACAGCCTCAACCCAACATCTATTCATGGAAAAACACTGACCCATATTTGGCTCAAACTTTTCTCTGTATGAGTAGGCCTGTTTCATCATCATCATCATCATCATCGTGTTCAGTATAAGGACAAGTCCTGTGTACTGTTGTTGCTTGTGACACACAGTTTGACAACATTGTGTGCATGCATAATGCGGGTTTCCAAGTGAGCTCATCGCCGCAACTCTACACAGAACAAATACTGACCCACGTTTGGCAAACATTTGCAAATCTCACCTAATTTCTTGGCTATTCCCAACAGCCACTTAACATCTTCCCCATATGGTGGACTCCTTGCATACTTTGTCTGGGGTCGATCATCATGTACCCTTCTTGCAAGGGTCTCCATTGCCAACATGCCAACCCTGTATGCCGATTGTAAGTAGTTCATCTGGGTGGAATTCTGGGCCGACGGGGGTGGGGCAGTTGGTAGGCCAACTTGTTGAGGTTGGCTATTCATATTAACCTTGAAGAGAGGAATACAGGTTTGAACACAATGGGGATGATCACCAGTAATATGCTACCAACTTCTATTCAACAATGAATGTATTGACATTTTACTCAATAGAGAAATAGCCTTGTGTAAAATGAGTAGCATTGAGCTTTACCAACGGAGTTCAACATCTTAGTCCACCATCTTAGCTGAACACCTGAATTCAAGCCGAAATCATTGTGTATTAAGATGGACCAAAAACGTACAAATACCTGCTGCAGTTGGACATCTCCCTCGGCTTGTACAGCTCCTGGTTCCATGCCTGGCACCGGCTGCATGGGCCCCATCTGACCCGACACAGGGATGATATTCCTTCCCTGCATCACGTTCTGGCCCGTGTACACCTGTACTGAAGGTTGCGCTGCACGCAAGTGAGGACTGGCGTGGTATATGGCGGCAGGATTCGGATGCAGATTTTGAATGGCCATGCCACCAAACTGCGGATGATTCTGGTACGGGTAGGTGGTGAGATAAGCCGGATGCATGTTGTGAGTGTGGACTTGGATATGTGGCTGGCTGTAATGATGGCCGAAGTTAGGTATCTGCTGCATATAGCTATACTGATAGATTTGGTGGGAGGGTTGTGGGGGTGGCATAGCGCACGTATAAGGTATGGGAACTTGTGGCTGTGCCCTTGGACCAGATGCCACCTGTTGACTTTGGCTCGCAGCCTGCTGGTAGGGGACAATCTGCAACACAGGAGGGCTAGTCCGTTGCTCAATAATGGGAATAACTGCCTGAGGAGGCACTATCTCCACTTCCTCCAAGTGGACCGCATTATTTTGTCCCTGACTTTCTGCTGCCTGACTGACAACTGTCGATGTCTCCTCATACAGTTCATACCACCGCTTGGCAACGTCGAACAAAACCTCAGGATACACGCCGCCATCTTTGGCGGCACTCTCCACAGCCAGACACGCCCTTTCTAGCATTTCCCGACTCTGTTCCTTGCACTGGATCAGCGCCCTCTGAATCTCATTAGGATTTAGTGCCTGTGCATGAGGAAGACAGGACAGGGCCAATTCTGCGGCCGCACGAACCATGTTGTGGTCTCGTCCTCGGGAAGCTCGATCTGCAAGAGAGGTGACCTCTGGTGGTGTGAGGTGACCCTCCCATGTCTCAATCAAAATGTTAATGGACGCACTCCCAATTTCCATGGCTTGGCCTGAAATGAACAGCAGAGATATCATTCCAAAACATCGACCAATCTGATTGGCACTAAATGTGAGTTCAAATCTACATTTGGTCGATATTAAGGTGTAGGCCTAGAATGACAACACCTAAAGTTAAAGCTAAAGTTTGGGTTTACAGTCTGATATCAACACTGGTAGTGGTGTCATCTGACTTTACAGTTTAACCCCAGTCTATCCTGAAACCTTTCAGTATGACTCAGAAGAGCTGCTCATTCAGCGCTGATCTGAGCATTTCCAACTGGTACCCATTTATACACCTGGGTGGAGAGAGGCCACTAAGGTAGACACTTGCCCAAAGTCTCACGCCACAGTGGGATTCGAACCCGGGACCCTCGGACCGCTAGTCGGAGACCCGAACCACTACATCACCGTGGCTCCTCATACACCTGTACAACTGACTTTGGAATCATCCTTACCCGTAATCCATGAGACGTGAGATGAATACGTTCTTGACAGCCAGTTAGGTGAGACACAGTTATGCACACCAAGTGCATACAGCCCGATTTGGAAGGCGCACAGATGTAAGTTCCTATGTGGCCCATTATGGGCAGTGCTGTTGGAAGGTTGAGTAAAAAGTGACGTGGAACTGTTGCCACCAGCCTTGATCAAAACAGTCTTGGCAAGTTCAAACATGAAGTGTGCCAGCGCCTCACTTGGCTGGTTAGGAATGGTCGGCATTCGATTCTTGTTTTTGTGTCTGCAAAGGAAAGGATTCATACATATTTAAGAAGAATTAAACTGTGATAGTTCCAGGTTGACCTAATTTCCACGTGGTACAGACCTTGTTACAACTAAACTTTAATTTATTACCCTCACAGATAATAGTCATGAAAGTGACCCCTTGGCTAATTTCTACCCATCAGGTGAAAGAATAAACCCTGTCAAATTATATCTGGATTGTTCGGCTCCTTACCTGGTGACTTTCAGACAAGCAGAAGGATTCCTTGTGTCAGCCATGATGAGATGGGAGGCAACATAACGAGCAGAGCCACCAAACGGACTGAAAGAACATGAAAGAAAGACAGTTGTAATTTGTGAACTTACCCATCAAAATTGTAGACAAAATGGCATTGGAAGTTGTTCAGACCATCAGCTAAACTTTCTGATGCAAAAATTAGAAAGAAGTCTCCGCCTGACTGACCACATTTTTCAAAAATTTCTGACCTACCTCTCATTGTCCCGGATCTTCGCAGCATTGCCCTTATCGCCAGAACTGCTCGAGCCAAACGAGTCACTACTCTTGCCACTACTGCCACTGTCACTGCCCGGGCCTTGGTGTTTACCCCAGTTACGCCGTACAAGGGTTGGCGAGTTGTCACTTGAAGTTGTCTCAGGAGCACTGCTGTCTATGCTGGCCATACCAACAGATGGCTTCTTGATTGTTTTGAGGTTAGTACACCTGAACTTGGCCTCCCAAGCCTTGTAGTCACTACTTCCTTCGCCATCCTCCTCAAGGGCTGAACTATCCGTGTCCTTGTTACTAGAAATAGGCAGAAAACATCTCAACGATTGATAGATACAGAATCAGAGGTGCGATCAGTCTTCACCACACCACTCAACAAACAAGTTTCTCTGTTAGCAAGAGGGGATATTTTCAAACAAGGCCCAGGTTTACTCTCATTTTAATTTCAAGCACAACTTTCATCAACCACAGCTGCCTTTCTCAACTCTATCCATAACTAACCTGTTATAATGCCTAGTAACAGTCGTCTTCGGTCTAGCCCCATTGCTTGCAGTAACAGTTAGACTGGCGAACTTCTGTTCCAGATTCAGATATTCCAAACTCTGCCGACTGCTAGAAACAGTCGTCAGGCTCTGCCACATCGAGTCAGAGGAATTGCTGGCAGTTGGTGGAATGGCTGAATGCACTCCAGATGGGTCGTCCAGTCCAGTGCTGAAGACAAACATTCATATCATTAATACAAGAAGAAAGTTTCAGGGTTACAGGATCTGACATGATGATTTTCTAAGTAGGTGCAACTGTGAAATTCGCTCTACCGGTACTTACCTTGCCTCAGCTTTCGGTAGACCATTATTCTCATGATCCAGCTGTGCCATCTCCCCCCTCTCCTGCATACCAGCCCTGTGGGCATCTCTTTCCTTGTCCTGACTAGTGGTAGCGCTGGCCTGCGTGTGACTGCTCTGGCTACTGCTGGATGACTGACTTCCCTGGAGATATGTCTTGAGGGAAGGAGTCTTGTAGAGTTGGTGAACTTCTTTGTCAAGCAGTTTGTCCATGATCTGGAAGTGACAACAATGACCAGAAGTTAGATTTCCATAATCCTTTGTCGTAGAACAAGCCATCATCTCCTGAACACAGTTTGTGGAGGCATCTCATTTAACAGGATAATCCTGAAAACCTGGAAAAACCTTTAAGACAAAGTAAGTACCATAATACATTGCTTCTCTTAAAGGGTCTGATGGTGCCGCAAGTTGGATTACTGTTTCATTTTTCTCCAAGTTTTAGTACCGGTATAATGATCTCTCCTTACCTTGCCTAATTTGGCTTGATCATCCTTGTAATGGAACAACATAGCTAAAGCCAAGTCTCCTTTCTGTCTCCGCGTACCCTCACAGAGTAGTGGGTGCTCTGCTTCAGATACGTTAGATTTCAGACCTGCCATAAAGATAAGGAATGGTTCATTAGCTGGGTCATGGAATGAATTGGGAATGTCTGGCAAAGTTCATGAATGAGAACAGTGTAGTTTCAAGGACAGAGAGAGAGAGAGTACTCACCAAGAGCAGCTAAAGCAGCTTCAAAGCCCAACTTCTCATCTGTTGCCATCCTGACTGTCTGGAATGATCGACTAGGTGGGCGGCTGTTCGGGCCATTGACTGGGTTTACTGCAATAAGTTAGAGATGTAAGAATGATGGCTGGCAAATGCTGAATGCCAAGTATGACTCAGACTATTCAAAGTGACATTATGTATAGCAAAATTTATCACATACCTGGTAAACACAACGAATCAAATATAAAACTTGAGAGAATCAGTGGAAGAAGGGACTCCCCTCGGAACCGCAGCTTGCCGTCACGGAGTTGTTCTGCCCTGTCTCTGATGACGTTCAACTCAGCAGGGCCTAACGGAATCTTTTTCAGCAGGGTTGCCAACTCGGACTCCTGGTTGGCAAGTTTCACCTGGAACAATGAGAATGAGTTGTAGCCAAGTTTCCTCAAGTATGATATTTAATATGACATTACAAATGAACTCCAGGTACCGGTACATATTTTGCAAGATGAATTCAGCCACAGGACAAATAGCTTTAATCATCTTGAACAAAAATATACTCCTTACCTCCAATGCTTTACTAGAAGCTGGCTGCCTAGGCATCTCCAGACCAAACATTCCGACTTTGAAAGCAAGGTGATGACACTCTGCATCCTCTAGAAGAACATTACAAAGGAAGGCTGCCTTCGCTAGAGTCGTACTTGCAAATGAACTCGTGTTATTCTGACTCTTCTTTTTCTTGCCTAGAATCAATGAAAATACTGTTAGAAAAAAATCTTAGAAGTAGAAGCTGTAAATGAAAATCAGATATCTCAATTCTTTATCTTAACCACCAGTTTATTCATATACAGACATGTTGACTGCAGGTTTTTTACTTCTTCAAACTGGAGTCTTACCTTTTCCAGTGTGCTGTACTGGCTCAGCAGTAAGATCAGGTGGGTTGGCCAGCATCTCCTCGGCCAATTGTTTTGCCAGCTTACACGCCTCCTTTGTGTAACCATGCGCATGGAGGGCTTCAGCTCTGGCAAACAGGGTCTGAAATTTGGAAAAGCAAACCATTGTAACATGTACGTTGTGAAGAATGTTGCTCAATGAAGGCAGCTCCCATGTATCAAAGCTAACAAAATAGATACTTCTATCAAGATTTGGCAGTAAATTTCATGACAATGGATTTGACCAAAAGTGGAGTGATGGGCCATGTTCCTATGTTGATAGTATTTGGTACTTACTTCTTGCTTGTTTTCCATCTTCTTGATCCCAGCAAAGTAATTCGGTTCATCCGACTTCTTCTTTTTGTCAGAATCTCCCAGCTTCGCTTTCGTATCATAGAAATACACTTGATACTCGTCACTCGACTGTTGCGACTCCGAGAAAGAATGGTCCCCCAGTAATGGAGGCTTGGGCTTCTTACTAGAGCCTGAAGCACCACCTTGTGGTGGAACGGGGAAGTTACTAGCAGCAGCGGCAACAGCTTCATCTGGTAAAGATCCATCAGAATCATTGTCATCTATGTTACCTTTCGGGAGGTCGCTACCATCGACAACGCGGGCATCGCATGCTGGAAGTGGACCAATCGGGGCGGCAGCAGCCATAGCGCCAGGTTGCATATCCTCCACACCGTGATCAACACAATGATCTTTATGTTTATGTGACTTAGACTTATCCTGTGCTGTGTCCTCAGCGTAACTAGAATCCGAATCCCGACGTACTGACGGCGGTTCCAACTTTGAATATTCCCTAAAGTTTTCACAAAAACCCTCAGAGCTTGAACTGAGTGCCCCATCCGTCTGAGTGTCAATTGAATTTACCTGAGTTAATCTCCGACTATGATCCCCAGTCAGCCGATGGATGACTGTAGAAGTCGGACAATCAAGCCCCAACATACTCGTACCCGAGACTTGAGATTTATGTTTCTGACACTCCATTTCCTGAGCTTTACTGCACGATAGATTCACCTGGCGTCGCCATGGTTTCTCCTTCTCAACATACGTTATTCCAGCAATGACGTAATCATCCCAACTGAGTTGACAAGCTTCAATACTAGGCTTAAACCCAGGGAACAACTCAATGTCTGACTTCTTAATGGCTGTACCACCACCAGGAAGATTTGAAGCACGAGCTTTGCGTACTTTGTCAATAGTCTTTATGTGCCAGTCTTTGAACTGATTACTAAGATCCTCCCGTTGCATAGGAGAGAGGGTTGGATTCAGCGCCGCTAGTCTCCAAAGCATGACGATTTCATCCCCGAGACTTGACGCAGCATGCTGGGAAGCATTCGAAGCGTTGTTGGCCGAGTTTCTCCCGTGGCTGTTCGTGCTATTGTGAGCAGCCGAGATTTTAGTTGAGAACCACCAGGTTAGTAACTGAAATGAGGACACCTAAATGTTAGTCTTCGTTATCATGACTTAAGCCAGCGGTATATTTGCAAGAAGGCATTAGCTGAACGATATTCGGCGTGGTTGCTGGCTCAACACATTCAATTCAAGTAGGCTTAGCTCATCTAGAATTTACAGCCAGATAACCTCATTTCAGAGTGTCTTGCCTATTTCTCTGCCCTGCGAATTGGCATGGCCAGTGTTAGTTGTGATGAACTGGAAGAATATTCAAAGACTACACCACAAGCAATTCAAGCAACATAATTCAGAGACAGAGGAGGGATTTATACCTGTTCACAAGCAAGTGCTTCATCAGTGAGTATTTGCAGAAGTGGAATGGCATTACTATCATGTCTCCGGAACATCTCCCTGATTATGGACAATAAGTTCCATATGCCCTCTGGCTCTCTCCCACGCAATGGCCGCAGAAGACTCTGCCATTCTGCAGCTGCAGGGGGCGCTGTCGAGGACAGGTAGTTCACATCGCTGAAACGGAAGAAGAAATGTCTTCAGTCATGAGCATCTAATGCAAAACGACAGCAGAGGCATGATTCTGATATCATCAAATGGGTTGTCTTTCATTAGAGTCAACTTAAACTAACATCAAGGGAAAGGATTTTATTATGCTGTGAAGGTCAAAATGTCAGTTCTACTGTACACCATGATAGATGCAGACTTACCTAAATACAATGGGAGATGGAACACAGAACTTAATGAGAGTTTTCTTGATGTTATCGTGAAGAGTGGATTCATCAAGACACCACGTGGTCTGCTCATTGGCAGAGGGACCAGCCGTGGGATCTGAAAGAATACAATGGGACATGACTGAAACATTAACAAAGTTGATTGACTTGAGATCTTACTAAGGCCGGTGGCACACATATCGAAACCTCAGTGAGATCATCACTGTGGGCCCTGTCTGTGAACTAACACCTTCTGTGCTACCTCATCTCTGAAAGTTTGATGTCCCTGACACTGTTCACAGACTAAGGCAGGTCCAGTATGTGTGTTACTGGCTTTTACAGCACATAACAATGTCAGTGTGATGATCTCATACACATGAATTTGTACATGTGCTGTGTGCTGTCGGCTTGAAATCCTGTGGATGAGGAAGATCCATTACAAGCCCCAGAGCACTAGCTATTATAGTAGAACTGAAACATCATCTCCTTTGGTAAAATACCACTCCACAGTTTAGGAATGGCGAAACAATTAGGCAAAGGCCAGATCAAGAGTCTCATGGCAACTCCGAACAAGGAGAATCGAGAATTGGATCGAATCAATGGAGAAATCTTACCCGGAGCTCCACAGACAGTATTGATGGCATTCTGTTGAGAGGAGAGCAACTCATCGAGGAGTCTTTGAGCAGTGGGAAGGATCTGTTGAGGCAACTCACTAATCAGGTACTGAGCAAACTTTTGTAATTGATCGCGGTGAAGACGGGACAAGGATTCAGAGACTGGTGCTCGCAGACAAACATGGTAAGCCTGGAAATGAAGATGAGTTTAAGATTAATGATGAGAATGAGGTTTACAAAGCTGTTCCACATCCATGGAGTCCAAGGGCTCATATTGACACATGACTTAAAATAGTTAGTTCACGGCATACATGGAAGGGAGACTACCAATATCAGTGTTCTGCAAGCAAGGATATCAAAGCCCCACTGTATTGAATTTGAAAAATGCAAATCATCGCCGCGATTCTTGACGTCAGTGCACGACGTCACGACGTCGGCGTATTGTAAAATGCATTGCGCTCCATCTGAATACATTAGGGCTCTCCCTGCAGTTTTTGTTCAATGTGTGCTGAAACCTATGCCTTGATTCTCTGAAGTACGTATCAGACAAGCATTTTGGCGACCTTCACAAGCTATGAGACCTCTATGTGCTCTCTCCGAACATTTTGAAAATTTTGCAAAATTCAATACAGTGGGGCTTTAAGTATTCACTCATCTTCGACCCAATTTCTACCAGGTAATTCTAGTTGATATACATGTATGTGACCCGTGACAGCAAAATGAGTCGGAATGCACTGGAAAGAAGACCCACGATGATACCAGAGAACAAGTGCCGAAATGGTCAAAGTCAAATTTCACAATGGGCAGACAATGCTGAAATCAACAAACCTTTGGTTTACCTTGGGTCTTCTGTGCACATTCCGACTCATTTTGCTATCACGGGTCACATATTTCAGTTAAGTAACAAACAGATTTTGCCAGTTTGTACTCTATCATATATCGATTTTATTTTCACACAGTGTAGATAATGCTGTCATGGTAGAGACAGCCCAATGAAGTCGCCGATTAGCTCTGACACTGATGCATTACCTGGGTTGAATGAACTCTAGGAGAAAACCCAATATGTCAATTTAAATGACCAGATGCTTCATGCAAGGAGCATATCAAATGTTATGGTAATAGAGAAAATAATACATTTAGATACAATGCAAGGGAGGAAACTGGATCAGGGTCTATTGGCCCACATTGCATCGAGTGAAATCAATAGAAATGGAATAGACTTCAACGAGGCAGAACGTGTATGGTATCTCCCTGTACTGTGGAAATACATGTACATATTATGATATTCAGCTATAATATGTTGTGTGGAAAATAGAATCATTCAATTGACTTGTGCAAATAAAATGAGCATGATAAACAGTTCATTTCTGTAAGGCATGGCTAGCCTTTTTTTGGAAATTATAGTTCTAATCTAGGGAATTACCAAACGGTATTCTAGTGTTAGCACAGCTGGGGCTTATTATAGCCAGCTGGATTTTCAAGTTTACAATGTGAGCTGAATCTCCCTAGGGATTGATAAAGCTTCATTTTCATTTCTAAGGATGACAAGATGACTAGGGCTGGGATTGTAAAGTGCAGAAGTGAGTGGTCCATGGGCAATGAAACATCCAAAGTTATTGGTCTTAGCACTTGGCAGCAGAGGTATTATTGAAATGAAAGACTAGCTTAAGTGCCGAATATGACATTTGTGACCTGTGACATCCTCCGACAGCAGGGGTTTTTACCTCGCTCCAACGAGACCAAAACCCTGCTGTGGGAGGATGGACCCACGACAGCAAAACCAGTCAGAAAATGCACCACAAACACCAAGATGACACCAGAGAACAATTACAGAAATGGACAAAGTCAAATTTCACAATGGGCAGACAATCCCATGCTAAAATCAACAAACTGTGGTGTCACCTTGGGTTTTCTTCTGTGAGCATTCCGACTCACTTTCCTGTCAGGGTCACATTTTTTTCAGGTTTATAGACAAAAGGGCTGATCTGAACTGTAGTTAGAATCTGCACACTCAAACCCAGATACATTCACAAACCAACCTGTAAACAATTGGAGGCAATCCACAGAGGACATCAGATCACAGTGATCGATAATCATTATTCCTCATAACCAGTGTTTTACAACACGATCAAAGCCAATACAACGATTAATCATACAATGATCATGGATCTTCTGACAACAATGATTGATGAAAAACCCTCTATGTTTTCACTTGATGCAGGTGACTTCAAGCAATGGTTACTGGTAATGACTACAACAGCAATGGGAAGAGAGTGACAAATGTAGTTAACCCATCTTAATTACCACAAAGGATTCTACGCGTACTGTACTAGTGAAATCAAAAGAATGTCAAGGAAGAAATCCTTGTTTTTTCCCCAAAAGTTTTATTTTTCATATCAAATTCAAAACATTTGAACCCAGGAACCCAGTGTGAAAGTCAAGTCACTGAATTGCAATGGAATGCCATTGTGTTGTTGTGTGAAATTTTCTCAGTGCAGAGGCACAGTACGTTTGAAATGGGTTAGTGGGTAACAAAGTCATGGTTCAGACAGATAATCATTGAATAATCATTACTGGTGCATGGCCAAGCAAAAAGTTTAACAACAACATTGAGGATAAGGCCTAGTTTAACTCATTCTGAAATCCCAAAGGCTGATCACGATCAGCAGTGCTGAATGCTGCATTTCGAGTGATCAGATTCAATTCGACAACCTTGAAGCTGGCAGCTTACCTGGTGTATTCTGTACAGGCAGAGTGCTACAACATGAGCGCACCAAGACGCGGTGCTACTGCACGTACAGTTACATGATGTAATTCTCCGCCGGTCAAACACAACGGCAACATTGAAAGATCCCTTCGCCTGAGCTAGCGTCTGTGGTGGAATAACAGTTGCACTCAGATGGAAACCTGAAAGAATAATTGAAGTGAGATTACAAAATGTATTTCTTCCCTGATTTAAAGCATATCAGGGATGCTGAACAACCAAAGGGGACACCCCTGGGTTGGAATACCCTAACTACAGTGCACCCTCACTCTTACGAACCTCGAGTTTACGAACTCCCGGATATTACGAACCCAACATCTGGCTCCCAATATTTCCTGACATGTACGTAAATCCTTGCTGTTACGAACTCTGCATCAGTACGAACTTAACCTTTGGACCCCGACGGGTTCGTAATAGCGAGGGGGGACTGTATTTCGGTGTGTTGAATCTGCATCTTTGGAACCACTGTGCCCTGAATGAATCTAACATTCACTGCCTTCGTGGTGCAAAAATCACCTATTATTTGAGATTACACTGTAGGTACCCATGAATAATATAGGTATCCATTCCCAAGCATCCGTTCCCAAGGCAATTATACCGCGATCGGAAGAGTGCACCTCAAAGTGCTATGCATCATAATCAGCACACTGCCTCGACAATCAAGGTCAGCCTTGAATAGAAGCTGTCATTTTTCGATCTGTTTCACCTGACTTTGACAGCAGACACCTTAATGAAATCAATGATCGTCACATTAAAGGGCAAAAATCAATGATAATCATAGGCTGCTGCTTCTTAGTACAGTGATCCAGTGTATCATTAAGTATCCAACGATACAGTACACTCATGGTCGTTATTGAATTTGTAGATTTTTATTTTGTCAATGTTTACCCTAAAAGCTTGGGGCCAATGGTGTTTATTGAAAGACTCGAATGCAACTGGCTCAAATATCATATAATTCTGATCCATTTTTTTGTAGGTAATAACAGGGGGAAAGGTGGCAAGGATGTTCTAATTTAGTTACCAGCAAACCTAAGGCAGTTGTTGAAGAACTATCACTACCACTATACAGCACTGTCTGCAGGAGTAATCCCAGAAGATGGTACTTCTCAGAGTACATGTACTATTAGGTAGTAATAGGATGTGTACAGTGCTGTATACTTTGATGCAAGCATCTATCATAGAAATTGGATCAAACGAGGTGGGTGTGGCTTTCATCAACAAATTCCATCAATATTCACATGAAACTCGACATCTTCAAAGACAATGATAGGAGAAAACTAGAACATGCTTGCATTGCCTGAAGCATATACGTAATAAAATTTTTCAACATACTGGTGAGTGACTTGAGGTAATATTGTGTTCTGAATCTCTACGACCGCCAATGATACCATACATGTAACCAACCAGCGTTTTGTTATATTTCCTGGTTGGATTCATATTTATCAATTACATTTATTCACCTGACACTTCTGAACACCCAAAGAAAAGCTCCGAGTGAAAATTCACCCAAGTGGGAGGACTATCTGAAGGTCATTCTATACTTGTCTTTACACCAAATTAAAGTAAGGGATATCGATCTCTTAGATGAAAGAACACTGGCGGGGAAAAGAATTCCGAGGGAGCAAAGTGATTGCCCTCAGCAAGATCGTTGACATTTAGGAGCGTACTGTATGTGGTCATTCGTCACTCAGTATTCCATTTGGTCTAATATTCCCTGCTGCACTGGCTGAGGTCAATACACTGGTTTAACTCTAGCTTGTCTGTGAATTGCGGTTAGGTTCTTCCCTGGGCACAAATGCCAGCGCTTGGAGAACTGATTGCATCCTCACAGCGATGAGTATTTGTCAGAAAATTTGGATGTTCTCATCAAATACTGAATGAAGGATCTGAAAGATTCTATTTAGTCACAAGACAAGAGGTCTCGACAGCAGCATGAGATGTTACAGTACCACTTCGCACACATGTGCTACCACGATCAAGGAAGAGCAGGAGTCTCTGGTGAGAGACAGGTTAAACCATATCAATGAAAGAAGAGGTAGATAATCACAGATTCATGGAAAGGGCGATACTAACCAATCTGGAGGACATCTCGGACAGCTTTTGCTTTATACAGGTGTTCACCTTTCTGGAATTCATCTGCACTACCATTTGCCAAACAGGAATACAATCTGTAATTATAATAATGAATATGATATGTTGAATTATGGAAATTCCACAAATGACCAAGGTTATTGAAGGCATATGGAAGTTACACTGAAAAAAGACAATTTCACATGAAACAGCCACCATAGTTTTTCATTATCGTAGTTTTTATCCAGGCCCTCTCGACAAAGGATTACAGGATTGCACATTTGTACATGTAGCTTACTTGTCACTAAAGACAAGGATTTAGAATGTCTGCACAAGGCCATTGACGTGCACCTGTAACGCACGCAGCACCACAACAAGAGCCGAGCGGATTATCCCATGTCACCATGGTTCCTGCATGGATGACGTGCAAACATAAGCATCTAATGTAATAGCATCCAAGGCTCTCGCCGCTGAGAGCCAGGAGATCTAACGCAGGCTGGATGACAGCAAAATCTAGTGCTGAAGTCTGCATAGTAGCAAACCAATACATATTCCATTATATCGTATACCATTAAACCGGCAATCAAGGATTCTGAGAACCATCAGCCACAGCCATCAAATGTAACGAATCAGACATATCAATAATTTGTAAATGGTGCATTTTATTTGAATTTTATGAGAATCAGGTGTACAGTGATGTTATGTAGTGTTGGCTAGGTGAAGCCTGGTATTGCTGGCGGAGAAACGCAAGTGTCTCTATGGTTTCAAGGTTTGATAGTTAGTCGGAAGGCAGCGCTTGACATTGAATGTCTCTCCCGGGACTTAACATTCTGAAAAGACTGGAAGCGATTGTATGCATTATTGACATTCTCTCTACATCACGATATTAAATGTACGGAGCCAGATAAGCTGATGGATGAATGATATTTCTTGCTACCTTGTACATCAATCAGAGAACGACAAATCGTTTTTTTTGGCTGGTTGTCCACGGACAACCTGAATTCCAGAACTTGGTTGTCCGTATCAAATGTTGATTGCCCGTAGGCCTAGATGTTAAAACATTTCATGATAAAGTTGCTCTCGGGGCAGTTGTCCACGGACAACTGATCGGAGGAAATGGCTTGTCCGTTTGGGAAAATCAGTTGTCCCGGGCGCCCGGACAACCAATTTGTCGTTCTCTGATCAATGCATACAGTGCTTTTCAGCATAGTCCCCCGACATACTGGGTCCTCTTCCAATTACCGGTCAATCGGCAATTTTCTACAATACATATTGGGGCCTGCTGGGGTGCTTATTCTAATGCCTCATTCGCTGCAGTTTACTGCGGTTTGCTGACCATTTCCACTCAACCCTAATCGGAGCCTCACCTGAAGCACTAACACATACGAACAACCGGTGACCGGTGATCAGAAGAGGATATTTAACCATTCAGAACATGAGGAACTAGCCTGGTTCAAACATTTTGCATTTACTTAACCCCACCCCCCACCCCTTGATAGTAAAAGGTAATAAATTCACTTCCGTTCTTCCATTTGACACTAATGATAATATTGATGAGCCATGACACCAGTCACATATGCCACAGGTATAGTCAACACCTCTATTGTAGAATAATCAACAGGATGTCAGATCCAACTGGCATATCACAGTGATTGTCATTATATCACGGATTAATTTTTTTCTGTTTTCCAATGATATCATATACTGTAGTGTACCATAGGCAACAAAAATGGATACAAACATGTATTTTCTCAAGTTTCCGATACGAACTCCACAAAAGTACATTATTCAGATCTATCTTCCTCAAAACCCTGTCATTTTTCTGCACTACATTCGTGCAGTTTCTTCTCAGCACAAGCAATTATTTATCTCAATACCCATGATGCTGTAATCACGACAGGATGAGAAAATCAATCCAAGCCACAGTGGTTTTTTCAATGACTTGTCTCTTGGTATTTTTCAGTTCCAGAATACAAATCCATATTTTCGATTCCTGAAGCAATGAATGCCTTAACGCCTTCGTTTTATGCAAGCGCATCAGGTAACTTGAGTTGTTGGGTGTTATGTGCAATCCAAGCATCGAATGACTATCAAATCGATCAAACTACCCTGGATTGGCAATACTTCAGTTTCCTAGGGGTCCCATCACATCACAAATCAATTGATCAATTCATGGTCAAATGAAAACCAGTTAATAGATTTTCTTTATCATTTCAGATGAACTAATTTCTTGTGGTCATGCCAGGGAATGGAAATCAAAGTTCCCAAAGCCACACCTTGCCCGACAAGCATTCCAATCACTCTGCCTGGATCCAGAGGGGGCACATGGGGCACGTGCCCCCTATTTTTTGAGGGGCAATGATTTTTTTACTGCAGTTTTTTGAAATTGTCTAGTATTTCATGTCTAAGATGCTGGGAAATCGCATCTCAGAGCTTTGATTTTCAAATTTTCCCGGTGAGTGCACCACAGGTGCACGCCAACTGACGGTTTCGTCCTCAGGGTTGTGCCCCCTATTTCGAAACCCTGGATCCGCCCCTGCCTTTGCTCATGTACCGGGTAGTCAAAGGTTGAATTGAAGTGGCCATAGGTCTTGATATGTCAAGTTGAAAAGCCATACACGATTCTTTCTAGTCCGAGGCAGGGGGCCATGAGAACTGTCCATCCTAGCTCAGTTTTTGGTCGCTTTATCGCATACCGAGTGTCATATCATCTATGGTGCATGTCAGGAAATATTCATCTCCACCAGTTTCTTCCTATCAATAGTATCATGTCAGTCGATTCACCACATTACACAGTACTTTAAGGAATACAATGTACAATCAAATGCATCTGGAAACTCAAGCTAACCATGAACAACATGATGTCCGACTAACTGAGCAGTTAAAAGATACTGTTCAGGAGCTTTTTTCTTTCACAGGTGCTAAGTATTTGAATAACTGACATTACAGGTGGTTCGAGTACTCAGACCATCCGTGAATTTGTTATTTTGCCTCTGCCTTGGCTCTTTTTTGATGGCCAAAACTTGTACATTACATTGCACAATTGACCTCCCTTCCGCACTGCGCACCATCCGCGTACCACATGCAGTGTCGATATGCGTACTGTCCTCGTATCTCCGCAGATGCTGTGCGCCGTCATGGAAGGCACGCAGTGAAGACGTAACATCATTTGCCCGTGGTGCGCGGACGTCACGCAGAAGAGCAGCCACTATCTTGATACCGAATGTTCTTGGGACAGAAATCATCATTACTGTGCTGTAAAAAGATCCCTAAGTAATTCTGCAATCAATTTCCTTTTGGGATGATGTCTGCCTTAATCTTTTGTGGATGAGCCTGCTGCACTTATTGACTTATTGACAAGATATATCCAACTCGATATTTGATAAATGTAATGTAATTGGATTATGCAGTATCCGAAAAATTGATTTCTCTACCTGCACCCCAGAGATTTTGCTTGATAAATTAGAAAATATCAACTCGTTTGTTCTGTATTGCTAAGGGAAACCTATTTCCTGCATTT
>NMRB01000149.1:321009-414060 GCA_002633025.1 Notospermus geniculatus
ACCGGCGAACTTCGGAAACGTTCGGTGATAAATAACCTTTGACCCGATGACGTTGCAATAAAATTCTCCCAACCTAAAACAGCCTCAAAGTTATAATCCGTAACACTTTTCAACGGTCTACCCGACTTGGACACTCCAAAATACACTTGTCCGGCCCTCCATAAACAAAATCCGCCTTCACACCGCGTAACGCTGGCATATTGGGTAAATTTATCACATTTCGCCTGAGCCCGTCTCTGAGGTGGAATGAGAGTGAGTGACCCGTGGTATTGATCGGTAGCGCTTCGCGCGTTTGCCGCTACGCGGCGTTCAGGGTCCTTGCGTCGAGTGTCATATCATCTACGGTGCATGTCAGGACATATTCATCTCCGCCAGTTTCTTCCTATCAATAGTATCATGTCACTCGATCCACCACATTACAGTACTTTAAGGAATATATACAATCAAATGCATCTGGAAACACAAGCTAACCATGAACAACATGATGTCCGTCTAACTGAGCAGTTAACACAAATACAAGATACTGTTCAGGAGCTTTTTTCTTTCACAGGTGCTAAGTATTTGAATAACTGACATTACAGGTGGTTCGAGTACTCAGACCATCCATGAATTTGTTATTTTGCCTCTGCCTTTGCTGTTTTTTTGATGGCCAAAACTTGTATCATCCCAAACTATCTTCATGGGGTCACTACGATTCTGCTTCCTGCCCACTCACTTTTCAAACAAACTGCACTTACATAATTGTCCTTTTTGCGCAGCCACAGCTATCTTGATACCGAATGTTCTTGGGACAGAAATCATCATTACTGTGCTGTAAAAAGATCCCTAAGTAATTCTGCAATCAATTTCCTTTTGGGATGATGTCTGCCTTAATCTTTTGTGGATGAGCCTGCTGCACTTATTGACTTATTGACAAGATATATCCAACTCGATATTTGATAAATGTAATGTAATTGGATTACGCAGTATCCGAAAAATTGATTTCTCTACCTGCACCCCAGAGATTTTGCTTGATAAATTAGAAAATATCAACTCGTTTGTTCTGTATTGCTAAGGGAAACCTATTTCCTGCATTTCGTCCACTTGAATTGATTACAATCAGCTGTTACATAGTAGGTTGGGACAATCCTGAGGTATGGTTCTTAGCACTCGCTCCCTACACGTCACAGCAACACTGCAATGATGCAAGGACTACAACCACTGATTACTGGATCAGTTGGGCCTGAAACAGGCAAAGATGACTTTGGCTTCAGCAGGCCCATTCTTTAGAGACCCTAGCAGCAAAACTATATGTGTGTATGAGGCCTTCATCCCTCCTGTTCTGTCCGTCTGTCTGTCCCTAAAAAACATTGTACTAAGCAGTGAAGTGAATTTTCTAGCACCAATATCAAACCATTATCATCTCATTGACGAGATCAAAATATCGTTGAATGGGAGAAGACACAGAGGACAAGACTAAGGATGCTGTATTTATTATCTTACTGGAAGATGTGGACTGCAGTGTAGAAGTACGCCAGTCAGATCTATCACGTACGTTTCAAAGCAAGAGCAGCGATTCTTCCAGTGTATGCCATACATGTTTAGATCGATCCCGTCTCCCGTTCTCATGCTGGTGTATTGATCAGCCATCTACAACAAGCTCTGTACATGGTGTACCTTCAGGTTGGCAGCACGACAAACCGATATAACCACAAAGTAAGCAGGCTCAAGACAAGATTCCTGGGTTCTTAAAACAAGAGGCAGGCGCTAGAACGGAAGGAGTATTTCCCTGATCTTTCATCTACCAATGCCATGTCTGTACTAGAGATTAGTAGAAGTAGAAAGATGTGACCACAATACCGACTTATCAACTGAAAAAGTCAGTGAGAATCCACCCCATCCCCTTGGTTGCCATGTCTTGTTTATGATGATATCGTTCAGGAGATGACTGAATCTAGATCCTTGACGATTTCAGGGATTCATAAAGAGTTAACCACTCCTGCCATTGGCAGCACTGAGGGAGCATGCTGCCCGAGTGGTTGAGCGTCAGACTCGAGACCCTGAGGTCCTGGGTTTGATTCCCAGCCAACTTGCCAATCTGTATCCTCAACTGACCAAATGGATCAAGTGATGCGCTGAATGAGCTGCCCCTTGAGTCCCGAAGAAGGTTTCTGGAAAGATTGGGTAGCCGGTGAAGTGCTTTGAGACTGTATTGTACGTGTATACAGTGCCTGGGTGGAAAGTGGTGAACATGGTGAAAAAAAGCTTTCTTCACACTGACCAGGTGTGGAGGTTTCACAGGTAACACATGCAATAACTGAACAATTGTAAACAGCGTTTTACCAGAGAACACAAATGCTGACAATAACCCCAGGAGACTGGGCCTTTATTTTGCAAAACAACCATCAACAACCTCAAAAGACTGGTAATACAAAAGCCTCAACATCGTTACATTCACTAGGAGAATGGGCACCGAAGCAGTAAAGTAATAACATATTAATGTTGCCGATCAAAAAAGCTGCCTGATTAGATTGCTTCATGCAACTTTCAGAGCCTCTCCTTCGTATAAATGGATTTGTGCATGCACGTTCGTTGTTGGTGTGGTGCAGCTACACACGCATCACTCATAATCAGAATGCTTGGATTTTCACCATAGCAACTCATTAGGAATGGCAGTGAAGGTTCAGGGTAGGACCGAAGTCAGTATTCAGCAGCAATGCGAGTCCTTCCAGAGGAGGATCAACACATATTTTGCTCCTCATCATTCTCCCTTCCAATCCGACAAGTTGGCAACGGGTACTAGGCCTACTCAACCCGTACTTGGAAATCACAACCTGAGATAAGCCTACTACATGTACAATACAACAAGGAAGTCGTTTTTGTCTATCAAAATGGGAAACAGTGGCTGTAGAAAAGTGAAAAATTTGTTTCAGATATCCTTGAACAGAAGCCACAACCACAATACTCAAACACTGCCAACTAGCGGAAACGTACAAACCAGACTAATTGTTTCAGGTTTAGCTAGATGATTCCTAGGCACACTAGGCCTGCTCCCGATAAACCGGCCATGGATCAGACATCAGTGGGAAGAACACATACATGTACTGTAGTTGAAGTTGTAAAGCAAGCTTCCATTACTCAGACCAATGTTCAGATGCATTTCCGACTGGCTTCGTTGATTTCATTTCTCTTAGGCTCAGAGCCGAATCACGGCCTTCAGCTTGTTTCAGTATCATGATCCAATGGGCATTGGATTTGATAGCTTGTCAAGTAAATAGTGGTTAATAGTTTTCAGCTTTTGGTTATTTACTGGTTATCTCGGGTGAATGGATTACTATCATTAGATCATGTACATGTACAAGTCGTTTGATGGCAAGTTCCACAGCTTCGATTTCATGGCCAGTTGCTGATAGATCAGGTGAAGCCAGGTTCCTGATTCCAAGGCTTTGAAATCAATACCAATAGACCGTTCTCAAATTTACGTAAACGAGAAAGATCTGCACACTTCCGCTGAAATCTCAACCATAACCTCAGTCTGAAACTGAATGACCTAACGCAGACAACCCCACGACAGTGACGTCAAAGACGTTGCTGAATCATGGATGGCGTCACGTCAGGCAGTTTCAGATTGAGGTTTTGGTTGAGATTTCGGCGCAAGTGCGTAGATCTGCGAATTTGAGAATGGTCTATCTGTATAGCCGACATGGCCGAGTAGCGCTTTCTTGAATCCTTTTGCAGAGGTCCACCAAATCGCACCATAACCTGAAGGCTGAAACTCAACATCCGTGGCGTTTCTTGAAGCCGTATTGTGTAGTGTTATTAATGAGTTATGTGACAATAGGTCATTGACCCCACCACCTGACCTTATGCATAAAAAGGGCCAGAGGTGCCCCTCAGAGGATTGCAACATGGTGTGTGAAGGCAGTATCTACAATAAAGTTGTATTTATTCCATAATAGAGTCCCCCACGTTCAAAGGATCCAAGTACTCCCCCAGAACGTAACATGGTGGAGAACCCGGGTAAACTGTCATGAAATAGAATCAAAAATAGATGAAAAAAATAGATATGGTTCATCCTCTCTTAATCTATTTTTGGTAGAATGTACTAACTTGGTACTTGCATGGCATGGGATGAACCATCTAGAGATTCAGCAGGGTCCCCGCCAGAGGGTACTTTGGGTACAAATATAGTACCCTAAAGAAATTCGAGGGTACGATATAGTACCCTGAAAAAATCACTTCAGTAATGTTTTTCTTAAATTGGTTACATTTCAAATGCAACTTTCATGCAGAAGGAAGACTAATTTTGCATTTTGGAGTGTAAAAAATGACTCTGGAGGCCATTATTAACAGAAAAAAAAATTTTGAAAAACAATTTTTTTTTCAAAAAAATTTTTTTTCTCCCCCCCCCCAGGTCGTACCCTGGAAAAAAATCCTGGCGGAAACCCTGTTCAGGGCATTCAACTTGGCTCTATTCCCTCCCCTTACATCAGAAATGATGCACCAGAGGAGATGTCTCATTTAGACCCTGTTTGAGAGGACAGGGAAAGCAGTTGACGGCAAGGAGAATTTCCTCGTACTCACCGATGTCTTTACTAAGTACACAGTAGGAGTACCAACAAAAGACCAGAAGGCTGAAACCGTGGCAAAGGTACTTGTTTGTGAATGGATCCAGAAATTCGGTGCCCTGCTGCGGTTGCACAGTGACCAGGGTCACCAATTTTGCCTCACCTGTTGTCAAGAAGGAGCTGTGCCAGCTCTACGGAATGGCCAAGTCCCGCACCACGCCATACGGTACCACCGCACCCTGCAGGGAACGGCATGAACGGGCAGTGTGAGAGGTTTAACTGCACCCTTCATGACCTCTTACAAACGCAACACTGCACTGCCTGCTGCAGCTGTATAATTCAAATGCACCTTCATTTCATATTGTACACAAATATGTGTACATAGTGTCCTTGGCAAAGCCCTGGCTGGCATTGAACAGTTTACTTTCAGCACCACACATCAACCAGCCTGGACTAATGAACACATATTTCATTGATTTTTGCCATGAAATCAAGGATGTGTGAGAACTGACCATTTCAGTACAATGGCAGGCACCAGACTTTGATAATACTGTCGAACATTTCAAATCGAGATTCGATGAAACCGCATAATGAGTGTACGACTATGAGACTTCCTGATGACTGATAATGATATGATATGGCCAAGAGTCTAATTCTTGAATAGACTCTATCACTCCAAAAGAGCGCAGCACCTGACGGGACAGCGTCATGACGTCCCACACGTCATTTCTGAATGCATGACGTGACTCAAAAAAAATCCGGTTGTTTCAGCGATCATGACGTCGTGAAACAATCTGTTTTTTTTTCGTCTCGCCTCAAAACATCATGAATGACGTGCAGGACGACTTGGACGCTGTCCCGTCAGGTGCTGCACTCTTTTAGAGGAATATCCTGTATTGTTTCGTTGAATTTGAATACTGATAGTGATGTTCTGCAATCTAGGCCAATAACTTTGGGACATTGAGCTATAAATCAACCTGAAAAGAGGACCAATATTTCATCCCCTCTAAATGAGGCTAAATTAATCCCTGACTGCATCATGCAGGATTAGAATCACAATTGCTTTGGATATGAAATGCATGGACAACTCACGAAGCCACTCAACCAAAGGCCCATGCATGAGAGTAATCACTACTGATGAATAATACATAAGATTCATAGAGAAGATATAATCTATCTAGTCACCAATGAGAGTATCTATAATGCCATGACTCTACAGTGGCAATCCTGTCTGGTAGCCCTCAGATTCGACATTACCGGTAGATTTTTTGTGAACTTGCATGAAAACTTAACATGGACATGACATAGTTGTAAGGTACAAATGTATGATTCCACCAATAGTAAAAATATGATCAGCATCTCCCAAAAACTGAATATGCTTGGTCAGAATTGGATGCCGAATATTTTTGCCACTGACAATATCAGGAGAAAACAACTTGGAGATCACCATCATGCCCCAATAATGACTGTCAGGCATGACAAGACTTGGTGATGAATCGATGTAGTCACCCAATTTCTCTGGAGTCCTAGTTTTAGTCAGCCTAATGAACAGGATCACTAGCAGATTTTCTGATGTCTGAAGTAATCAAGGAACTGTGAGCAACAGCTGATATCATTCCTGAGGAAAGGGTAGAGGATAGATACACTATGACAGATTGTGAAGTGAACAATAGGTGAAGCTACTTGTAATAAATATCATGACTTCATCATACAGACTCCACGGTACTTTATTTTCAAGTACATGTACCGGTACAATGTAACCAGCAACACCAATCACCAGTAACATTTCAGGTTTTCTAAAAGGCAACAGCTACTACAGATGCTTTGCTGTTGTTCATCAAAAGTGTGGTGGGCTATTCATGACTGACTCGAGGAACAATACAGATTCAAAGAAAAGGACTCATCTGTTGTTCTTTTTCTCTGATGACTGAATGCCAAATGGAAGAGGAAGATGATGACCCACCTGATATCTTCACCTAATGAACAGGATCACTAGCAGATTTTCTGATGTCTGAAGTAATCAAGGAACTGTGAGCAACAGCTGATATCATTCCTGTGGAAAGGGTAGAGGATACTATACACTATGACAGATTGTGAAGTGAACAATAGGTGAAGCTACTTGTAATAAATATCATGACTTCATCATACAGACTCCATGGTACTTTATTTTCAAGTACATGTTGATGATGTACATCTACAATGTAACCAGCAACACCAATTACTCGTGACATTTCAGGTTTTCTAAAAGGCAAGAGCTACTAGATGCTTTGCTGTTGTTCATCAAAAGTGTGGCAGGCTAAGATTCAAAGAAAAGGACTCATCTGTTGTTCTTTTTCTCTGATGACTGAATGCCAAATGGAAGAGGAAGATGATGACCCACCTGATATCTTCTTCATTTTCAGGGAAGCTCCAGAAAGCAATACGAAGTTGGAGTTGTTCTGGAATCGGTGTGTGGAAATGTTCTACAACTTCAAAGGGCAAATGGCAGGCAACAGCTTGGGCAGCTAATTCAGTCAGGGAGGGAATTTTTCCCTCTGAAAAAAAGAAGAAAAAAAACACTGAATGAAATAATATGAATAAGTATTACATGAGATTTAGCTGAAGGACAAAAAAAGACTAGTAGACTGAGGCATCCCAAGGTGTCACAGTTTGGTCACCCCACCACCATACCAGGCCATTTTATACTAAGTATGATAAATTATCTGTGCCATCATATTCATAATGTTCAAAATTACAAAGTGAAGTACCCAAATCAGCAGTTAGATAGAACAATAGGACCCCTATAGTTGTGGCCTAACCTAGTTTCAGCTCTCAATTTCAACAAATCAAAAATTCCATGCTGTGAATTAGAATGTCTGTACTAAAACTGCAGGAAAGCCTGAATTAAAAATACTTGAACAATGACTTTTATATTCTCCTATTAGACATTTGTAGGGTCTGGTGCATCACAAAATATAAATCACTTGACCTAGAAGCAAAAAGTGGATAGTTGAAAAAGATAAAAGCCCCAGCCTTCACTTAAATGTATGTAATTATTTCAAGACAATTGTACACAATAGGAGACAATCTGACCAGGCAAGGGTTTACTAATGAACAGGATGTGATGACTGAACAGTGAAAACAGCAAAATCCTTGGAATCATGATTCATCAGCACCACCATAAAGACATTGACCGTCTCACTCCAGTAGCGTGGGTGGGTGAATCCTACACCTTGACTGAGCTCAGCCTCATAGGTGAACTCATCAAAACTGTACTGACTAGCCCAAAGGGTAATAAGTCACAACTTCACTGATACAGTGAGAGGAGCTGCAACAGTGCAAAGTTACCACAGCTTTCTACTCATGAATGATAAATCACATTGTCATTGAATCAAGGCTTGAAAATCAGGATTTTGGCTCAGCAGCCCAAAGTATCTTCACTGCTGGAGTGCTCAGTCTCACTCAAAAGCTTTGCTAAGAATAAGACGGTCAGATACTTCCCTGGCTCAATGAGAAAAAAGTATATGTAGGCCTAGTTCTGATTGCTGACTGACTGTACTGTGGCACTGAATACTCTCTGGATTTTTGCTCCAGAGCAAGATCCCCAGTAATAATGATGTTAGTTTGGACTTGGAGGAATTATACTGTCAGTATAATTCCTCCAAGGTTTGGATGAGGAAGTTCTGAATAGTGATGTTGGCCCTTACAATGATCTCCCATATATTTTACAGTCTCTCTTCTGGCTCATGCCGTCATGGCACATAAAAGCACCACATGGTCATCTCCTTGCTGGCCTACCTAGCAGGCAAGTGAGATCGACCCTTCCTAGGCCTACATCAAACATGTCAAAGTGGCAAAAATGCAATACTGTACATTGATTTGGAAGAAGAGATGCATATCATGATCATGGTGGTGAACAGTGTGGTGAACCTATGCAAAATGACAGAAAAATGTCACTAGACCTAGGCCTAGGCCTAGGCCAACATCATAGGGCCTACATGTACATGCCTAGGCTACTAGGCTACATTCACAGCTGATAACTCCACAGCCCCAATCAATCATAGGGGCCTAGGCCTTGACTTGAGGTAGGATCATTGAGGGCAGTGTTGAGGTGGCACCCCCTTTCTTCTTGCTCAGCCATGTTTTTTCCAGGAGGCCTAAAGAATTGTATGGACGAATGTACAGTAGGAATGTACACAACAACATGGCTTCCAAGAATGAAGTGCAAGATCTGCAGGTTTCAGTTGGCCTTGCGTGGCAATCCTTGAGTATAGGATCGTTGAATGGGGTCAAATCAGGAGTAGGATATGTAATGATGACCTTAGATCATCCTGATGATCGAAAGAGGAACTCACCTCCTTTGGGAATCGAGCCCAAATGACCTTGCTGGCCTCCATTTTTACGCCATCCTCGCCAGTTGTTGCACAGACTCTCCGGCTCACTAATCCACGAACATAGTGAATCTTCTTCAAATCGGTCACTATCTTCGAAGGAAAATCTATCCCCCTCGGCTTCCCATTCGAACATAAAGTCCATTTCACACAGATTATTCCAGGCGATCTGGAACAAAGACAGCTGATCAGGTGGACCAACAAGTCGAGGACCAGACTCGCCGTCGAATCAGCAGGGCTGCAAAATCGGTTGAAAATGTGACCAAAATTCACAGATTAGATCGTTCAAACCGACTTATAGTGATAAATGGACTGTTCATCTGTTGATTGCAAGCATTTTCTGTTTAGAAGAACGTCTAGATTTCACAAAATAGATAAAAAATTTGGGAACTTCTGTCCAACATGCCTTCAGCAAAACAATAACAAATGTGCTCGGCTGTTTTCGCTAGCAGCCGAATCGGGTTCGGAAAATTTTACGATCTGTCGGAGAGTTCCGGTTCCGGTCTCTTGAAACTAAGCCATAGCTTCGCTCCAGCAGGTGCGTGAATGTGCCAACAAATCGATCAACATCATCGTAATCAGATGTTACCTTAATTGAAATTGTTAATGAAAAGCCAGAAAATTATATATGGAATACGAAAATATCGAAAATAATGTATATTTGTGGCGAAAAATATGTATAATGTCGCCTCAAAATGTGTATACACAAGACGAGAAAACCCACCTTCCATATCTCGCCCTGTACATTGCTGTACATTTAACGCATGTGCAATGTCATGTGTTGGATGTGGTGGTGGTGGGGTTTAACTCATGAACTGCATAATCCCCCACCACAGGGTTATTGTTAATGATAGGGTCATTGTTGGAAATAGGATTATGGCTATGGTTTTTAATAGGGTCAGGAACATAGCAATTAGGGTGTGGGGGATACAAATAGGCTAGTACTAATAGGGCCTAGGGCCTAAAATGGGGATGCCGTGTGGACTGTGTGGTGATGCTGTGGAGGTAGCCTAGGCCTGCCCTAGGTAGGGCCTACTACTGGAAATGACACCACCTCCGTCACTGGCATCAGTGCAGTCCATCCGTCATCTCTCAGTGATTATCAATCATATGTCAGGTGTTGACCTCTTCCTTTCTTCTTCAGTATGGCCCCACGAAAAGGAAAAGTTCAGAAGGAAGAACAGGTCTCATTGGGACCTCAAGTCACTGAAGGAGAAGATGTCTTCGGAGTAGCTCACATCTTCGCTAGCTTCAATGACACATTCGTACATGTTACGGATCTTTCTGGGAAGTAAGTAGGCAGGTCATGCTTCGTACAGAGGGGCAGTGGATTTAGGCCAACAAGGCCTGCGTATGAACCTCCTTTTGTCCTTGATAGGTGGTTTGTGATATTTCTGGGTAGAGCGAAAGTTAAGATGCCAATGATGATGATGTTTCCCGCCCCAGGCTGAGGAGTATGATTGATAGGATTTAATCTGAAGCATCTATATCGTGACAAGTGTAGTGCTTAGATAACTGATGTGTCCAAGTCTCCAGCTTACCTTGACTTGTCCTGTATTTCAGAGAAACCATCGTCCGTGTCACTGGTGGTATGAAAGTGAAGGCTGATCGTGATGAAGCATCCCCTTATGCTGCTATGTTGGCTGCCCAAGATGTTGCCGAGAGATGCAAGGTCCTTGGAATCACTGCTCTGCACATCAAGTTGAGGGCCACTGGTGGCAACAAGTAAGTGAAACTATTCGCATTCGTCTTCAGAAAAAAAGATTTGTCATGGAATTCCCACTTGAGTTAGTTACAGAATCTTCATCCAGGTGTCTCTGTAAGTTGGTCGTATCTGGCACATTGGGGTAAATTTTCAGATACTCGTTCATTCCATGGGAGAGATGAGCTTGAAAATGTCTGTGATGATGTATTCCGCCCCAGGCTGAGTCCTGTGACTGATGGGATTGCTCTGAGGCATCTTCAGGTGTACATGTATATTGGGAAAGAATTTCTTCACTTCCTGGTAAGGAAGCACGCTGTATTGATTTGATGCTTGTTGATGTGTTTACTTCTAATGAAAGACATCCACTTCTTTCAGAACCAAGACTCCTGGACCTGGCGCCCAGTCAGCTCTCCGCGCCTTGGCCCGTTCTGGGATGAAGATCGGCAGGATAGAGGATGTTACACCCATCCCATCAGACAGCACAAGGAGGAAGGGTATGGTCGCCGAGGACGACGTCTGTAATTTATGATGGTTTATAACTGTACAGCAAAAAAAAGTGTAAAATAAAGAAAAAAAAGAAGATGAGCTTGTTCATTAAATTCATTCCACGTTTCTGTCAAGTCCAGGCCAAGTATTTCTCCATTGGGCTGCTCAGGATGTCAAATGTATTTCCTACTGTATGTGCTTAATATTTGCTGAAGGACAAAGTCAAGACTCGAATCCTGTACTTCATACATAGGAGAGGTGGCAGCACTGTATCCACATCTGAGTTTAAATACCGGTACCATTGGTTCTCATGCCGTGAGTTGCGTGCACATCATGACATTGATTTCCCAGAGGAGGGTAGTGAAAATATGTGTTGAATCTCTTTGGGACATATAAAGAAAAGGAATGTCTGAAGGTGAAAACTACCCCTGAAGAGTTTAGATCACTGAAGCAGAAGAAGACAGTTGAATTCTCAATGACCTCATCTTGAATACCTGCACATGCTTACATGAATCGTCCTTCCCAAGCCCTGCATCTTGGCTACCTGCCCATGTTGAATAAGTGACAAGAATGTCTTTAGGTGCCAACTGCTACAAGTTTGATGCCTTCTACTTGTTCTACACATGTAGTTGTACCAGTACCTGGATTTAGGCAACCACGCAAGCTACGAATCCCCATCCACGGAGATGACCTCAAATCTTTTGGGACGGAAATACGTCTGTATGAAATCAACCTCTCTTTAGTACACTCTGAAGGAGTGTAGCCCTTGAGTCCCCTAAAAAGACAGAAGTTATCCTGAATTGAACCTGTAGTTATCTTGTTTTCTGAACAAATTAACTAAAAAAATACGAACCACTCATATTATGGAGTGCCAATACAGGAGAAAATAAGCAAACAACAGAAATATATTGTGTTGAACATGGAAAAACACTGGGAAATCATGATCCATTACAATGGTTAAACATTATTAGCTGTTCATGTCATTATTACATTGCATCAGCTATCTGGGCACTCGGGTAAAAAAGGTATGAGGTGAAATAAGGGTCAGGTCATGACTGCAGTGGTTTATCAACTGAGTTGGGTATAGATATTTGGATGGAATGTTGACAAAAACATTGCGAGTTCAAGGGAATTGAACATGCTCCTTTGTAGAACTCAGAAAATGCCTCGTCCATCTTGACATCTGCAGGAGTGGAAAAAGAACATGATTTAAGTACAATGCATGATTTCTTTATTACAATAATTACACAACATTAATTATTAGTACACTACAGACATTAAAATATAGGCTACAGCCTTGGTGAGATAGTAGCAATTCACACTTCTTGCAATGTCTTAACATTTACTGGTCCGCCTGTTTTTACACTAAGGGCCGTATGCACGGGTCGGACTTCAGCCACACTTTCATTGAAGTCCGACTTTTCTCAACGCTTCAAGCAAAGAGAAAGTCTAACTTAAACTATACTTTAGGCTAAGTTCAACCTGTGCATACGGCCCTAACTTTTGACTGTGCAGTATAAAGTAGGACTTTGTGCGTTCATCGGGCAGACCTGAAAGTAGGACAGACACTAGTATCTGTCCCACTTTCGTTGAGCACAACACGCTGAGGCACACTGACAGTCATACTGCACCAGTTCTGTTCAAATTTAGCCAATCAGGCACTTCTCCTCACAGAAAATTCCGAGAAAAGTGCCCATTCTCAGAAAACACTTAAAATTATCACATCTAAGGAAATATGTTCCAAGTGTGAGATCAAAATTCCTAATTATTCCCTCAAGAATTAGACCTAGCGACAGCACATTAAAGTTTCAAAATAAATACTACAAGCTGGAAACATGAGACAAGTGCAAAATCAATATGTGTTCAATTTAGGTGAAAATGCTGAACTGTATCGCACTCTCCATTCTTGGAGAGTGGAAAGATGATCTCACATTAAAACATTTGGTGTCAGTTTGTACCAAGAACTACCAACCATTGACCTTTGGTCAGACAACACTGACCTCGAAATTGAATGTATGTACCAACAATGTACATGTACACACAAATTCAGTTGTACATTTACAAGTACCAGGATGCACACAATTATGTTCTAAGACCTGTCATTGAGGTCAGGACATTTGGAGTGAGTCCTGATTTACTGCTGTGTCCATGAAGTCACTCCAAACTATTCAGACTTTCCATAGCCAAAAACCATTTTAACAAAACCACAGAATATGACAAGGTTCAAAACTGACAACATAATTTTCTTAGCAAAAATACTGTATCAAGAAATCTCAAGAGAAAAACTGACTCGAAAGATCAGTCAGGAAGTTTGTACGGTGGATGGAAAGAAAATGGCTGGCATGGTGTCCAAGCTGGATGGAATCATGCTGCCTCTTGATGGAAGACAGCAAGAATAGCTGCAGACCTATGAGATCCAACTGAAGGATTTTGACAACAGACTATGCTAGCCTACCTCTACAGACAGGCCTACGTAAACAGTCAAAACACCACGAAAAGATGCACCCTTATCTGCTTCAAATACATACTTTAGTGGTCATGCATGGGCAAAAGCAATGGAGTATTAATGGCTAACAAGGCACCAATGATGCATTTATTGCAAATTGGTGGCACCACTGAGGCCAGGGTCTCTGCCAGAAATTTTTTTGAGGGTACTGATTTCGTCAAAATCAGCAAAAACCCCAAGAAATTAAAGAAAATGGCCCTTTTCTGTTCTTTTGAGGGTACTAGCATACCCTTAGTACCCTCTGGCGGAAACACTGGAGGCAGATCACTTTCACGAACAATTCTGTTCCTTTCAATAACAATGGTTTTCAATAGATTTCTATGGCAGTGATACCTAATCTAATGGTGGTTAAAAGTTCCTCATCAAACGTTGCACCGGAGAGATTTCAATCTGATCAAGAGGTTATTCCCAATAATCATGCATTCTGAATAAATTCTAGAGCCATTTGACGTGATGTATGATTGCAATGAAAGAATAAAACTCAGTTCAACAGGTATGCATAGAAATCTTTGGATTTGTACATGATATACTGGAATTTTCAGGCCATGTACATCATTCTTTGTTCACAAGCACAATTCATGAAATACTCAGACGCGATGCTGACGGCAAGGTGAGCATAGAATTCATAACATGGCCTTATCACATGAAAGTGGCATATTTGTAGGATATCTTGCATGAGGCTCTACTAAACATGACTAAAATGAATTGATTTTTAACTTTAACCCTTTAGGACTCAGTGGGTAAAAAGTGTATGGTCAGATCCCCTCATAACGGCCTACACCGGCCTGCCAAATTCGGCTCGTTCCCAATCCATTGTTAAGATGGCGCTTGCATTGGCTGACGTAGGCCAGCTTGAGGATCTATCATCATTGAGATGTAAGCTACTTGAAGTTCTGCAAAATATTTAAGGAGCTACATGTAGATGAAATTGTTGTGAAATTTCACAGGGGTGTCTAAGGGGTTTCTAGGCGGCCGTTATGAGTCCTGAAGGGTTAACTGCAATGTGACCCTGTGACTTGTCAGATACAATATATCTGTTGGTAATTATCTTATCCATAAAATGATGTCTGGCCAATGCTACCCAGCAAAGATCAACTGGCAGACACCGTTCAAAAAGGATAAAAAAGATATCCAACATACTGGCAAGTTTCCCTGTATGCCTCTGATGCATGACTACTGCTGCATATACCTCTTTGGAGTGAAGTACAAATCCTTTGTCAACATGCTAACAATACACGGGATCTGTTTCTTTCTATTCATGTACTCTTTGGCAGCATTTGACTCAAACTCGTAAGCAACTTTACGATTTACTCTCGTCATCATTGTCATCAAGTCTAGCTCTGTACCATATTCCTGTAGGACTTTGCTTAGTGCTTGGACGAACCATGAACCACGGGCAGAATTTCTCCATGAGAAGTAGCCTGAAAGTTAAGAAAAATCATGATCACCACTAATTCATAACTCTAGAGGAATTGGTCACTTGATCTGAAGGCATCTCTGTTTGTTGAATTAATTTTACCAATAACTAGGACTGAGGACAAAGGCATTACTAATACTAACCCTGGAAATGTCCATGGGTTGTGTGGGCTGGAGGAGATGTGTTCAATTTCACCAACTTAATACATGTAAGAGCGGAAGAGGTTGACACTGCGAGAGAGTGTGAAAGACATGATTACCTGGAACAACTGAGTATGCCATTAAGAAATCAGCTTCTGCAGGTATACGCTCTGGATCACCAGCTGCATCTGTGACTGTCGTCCCGTGGTCAAGTTGACTCCCTCGACATGCCTTAAAAGGAAAAATGTTCATGTTCATTCACAAATGTTCTTGGTCTGCTTGGAAAATTTTCTGTCAAGTTATTGTCTAGTAAACTTCGAAATTCGTACTTGTGTGAACCATTGAATGCAAATTCTTCTTTAGGCAAAGCAAAAGCAAGTTATTTGCTGAGTGTATGATTGACTTTTGATTCAAATTCTTACCTGCAGAAAGAACAACTTTGGTTTTCCAGCTAATTCCAAACACTTATCCCCTTTGAAAAAGCTGGTCAATATATCTATTTCAACGGTGCCATCAATACCATATAAAATACCATTATCACCATGACTTAGAATGGCACAGACAAAGCAGTCTGACTGACTGTGGTCGTAGTTTGTTGCAGCTGGAAGGAAATGATGGGAAAGAAGTCGCAGATTTTCTTTTAGCTACTAACAGGATGAACTACGTCACAGAACATCTTTGCAACAACATTGATCACCACGAATGCACCAACTGGACTTGCCTGAATTATAACAACATTACCAATTTGGAATTTTTGCAGATTATTACATGTGAAGGAAACAGGCCTAACTGACATTGTATGTGAAGGAAATAGGCCTTAAAGCCCACAGAGAAATTGATTACCTAGTCTATTGTACATGTAAGCAGAAACACTACTCAGTACAATGCCATTTGTCAATAGTTCTGTCCATACTGGAGCACGTATCGTTAGATAAAGATGGGATAACCTCACTTCATGCAAACAGATAACAACACACTCACCTCGTGATAATAAAGTTTTCATTTGGATAACGGTCAAGTCCTTATAAACTTGAACTTCAAACCCTAGTTCCTCGAATCTGAGTTTTAGTGCTACGGCATCTATCTCTGTGCCGGTTCTTTCACTCATGCCCGTGCTTGGATGGAAAGAGCGGTTGCTGACGACAATAGCTAGACCACGTTTTGGATGAGACATATTGTAGACGTTTTGGGAATCTGCGCGGCGTCTTGAATTTTGCCTGATGGATATTACAGCAGAAAAAGATCGGAATGAGAAAATAACCAAGATCAAATTCTTGTTATAGCATGAATGGGACTCGCCCACACAAGGATGAAAACATTTAGGTGAAGTCATATCAGCAAGGCCAAATCATGATTGACATCACTGTTAGACCAAAGGTTTTGGATTCTTTGCTCATCGAAATCTCATCAAGTATTGGAAACCTGTAAAATGAAGTCACTGACTGTTTACCTGAAAGGGTTGGAGTCAGCCTGGTCTTCACCGATTCTCAACTGTGAAACCTGTCCTGCTGGAGCACTGTCAGGACCATCTCCATTTTCCCCTTTTTGCCCCTTCTTGGCGTCTGTCTCGTCAACTGCCGGCTTGGATGCTGGAAATACAACAAGATTATGAGCCACATGACACTTACTTCCAGATTTCTGCTCTACAAGATTTTGAATGACAATGCAAAGAACACAAAAAGAAACTGTACATACCAGTATGGCTTCAATTGTACCTTTATTTGTGATAAAACAGATGAATAACACAAAACATATACAAGTGTATTATGCAACTTAATAGTAAATATACACTGTCATTAACAACATCATGTATTCAAATATAAATATGAAACTTAAATACGGTAGTACATATACGGTACTTTATCAACTGCATAAGATTCGGACTTCGAGATATCTACAATATACATGTTGGAGATTTCTTCAGTTCACACACTGAGATATCCAAGTTCACACATTGAGATTTCTCCATTTTACACATTGAGATTTCTAGAGTTCAGTTCGTTCAGCTTCAGTATCACACTCAATACACACTGTCTCTATTGCAGGAGCTTCAACAGTCAGGACACTTGAAGGAAAGTACAAGTCCTTAGTCATTGTCGTCATAATCTTAGGGATTTCCAATTGGATTTCACCACTCCCAGTTTCTTTATATCTTTTCTCATTGTTTATGGCACAATTGATACGTGTCATCATACGAAGTAATTCCATGTCCTCATGGTTTTTACTGATGATTTCTGACAGAGCCAGCACATATGATGAAATACTGGTGGAGGCACTTGATGATAGTTCCCCTGAAAACAAAGAAATAAACTTGATTAAGCATGTCATCAAGATAATCAGGACAGAAATAATTAGGATATTTGCAGTTTGTACCAAAGTTGAAATGTTGCTGGTCTCTTACAATACAATGACTTACCAGGGACTGTAGCCAGACTGATCATAAAATCAGCTTCAGCTGGAATCCGTGTTGCGCCACAGCTTGCGCTGTCACACACAACGGCATCAGCACTATCAGCAACCACCTGACTGAGGGCGATCTCCTGGCCTTGGCAAAACTGCAACGCAAAAGCAAATAAGGTGAGCAGTATTCATTATGTGTAATCAGTTCATAAAATAACAGAGTTAATGTGATATGGAAAGGTTAGTACCCGGTAGTTTTATAGTTTTACACAGATTAACGAGACTGGACTTGAGCCAACATACCTGTATGAAGAAAAGTTTAGGCTTGCCGGCAAGACTAAGACAGACATCTCCTTTGAAATAAGTAGTGAGCTCCTCTGCTTCAAGGGTCATATTCGTACAGTATAGCTCATCATTGCCTCCATGGCCAAGAATGACACAAATGAAACAATCTGCATCCGTGTGGTCATCTTCAGCGACTGAAAAAGAACACAAATACCAGTATTTACAAAATATCACATGACCAAATGAGTAAACTTCAAATGAGTAAACTTCTATGCACCGTAAACTTTTTCTTATCAAAACCAATTAAGATAAAACGCAGGTACATGATAGCTCACATTATAATCTCAATCTACGGTTAACCGTTGCATCACCAATTCCTACCATGCAACATTTGCACAGGTTTGCCAAACCGTTCAATCTTGGACTTCTGTTTGTGTTATTACATGTACTTGTACAAATTGCACAATGCCATACTGCTGTATACACAATAAGTAGAAGAATATACCGGTGACTGACCTTTTTGGAGACATTCCTGGATCATTTCACCTTTGCAAGCACCAAAATCTTTGACCTCAACATCAAATCCCAAAGACGTAAACAAAGTCTTCAGCATGTCTGCTTCTACATGATGATCTGTGCAGATGCCTCTGTATTTGGGATCGATATAGGGATAAATTTCACTCTGTAACATAATCAAGGCATGTCCACGTCGTTTATGGTTCATGTTATACTGATTAATAGGATTGTGTTCCCTTTCCAAGCAGTATTCATGTTCTTTGCTATAATCTTTCAAAAGTTCATCTTCAGTTGACAGATTAGCTGAACATTCTGCAGCGATTAATACTGGTTCTGGACATGGTTCTCCTTTCACCAAATTTTCATCTTCTGTCTCGCTCTTGTAACATTCATAATGTTCAAATACTCCAGGTTCAGCAAAACTGGTCAAAAATTCCCCTCCTGCTGGCTGCTCAGCATGGCATTCCGTGGGCTGACATAGCTCTCTTTTCTCTGTGTCTTCAACCTTTGTCTTAGGTAGGCCTAGTTCACCTGGCTTCAATAGATAATGTTCTTTATGCTCAAGTTCCTCATATGCAATCCGAGCTTTTTTCAGACGTGACCCTTTCTTTGGCCTTGCTTCCCCCTTGGGAACTGAAGCCTCACTATTCTGTTCTGGCCTCAATGACTTCATCTTTTTGGGATCCTTCTGTTTCTTCCCCTTGCTCCGATGATGTGTCCCCTTCCGGCACATGAATGAACAAGTGTAGCAACAACTGAAATATAAAAGAGTGGTGATTGAATACAGAGTGAAATTAAGAAATAACTCGTGGGAATTTCTTCATCACTGCCCTGACAAACACTGTCTGCAATTATGGGTTGTTAGCAGAGATGGCTTTGTAAACACTTGATACCGTGGTATGGTGGTCTTCACCCTTGAGGTGTTACCTCTTTTGATGGCCATCGAGCAACCAAGATTCTCCTCAGGGAGCCACAAGAAACATTGGTGTGTAATTCTATTCATAAAGATGGAAAACTCACAGGCATTCGCCCAAGCAACATGAAGTAAAAGTAGTTAATTGATACTCACAGTTTACATGTACATGAATATTCATCCTCCAAATCATCCATTTTGGAGTCAGTGTGTTCTGGATCCATTTTGAAGCTATCTCTAATACCTGCTCACAGCATCTGAAAACTGGGATACATGGACATTTATTATATACCAACTAGTCTACAATATACACAATGCACTTAGTCATTCTAGAAATTGGTTTCCAAAATTACAAAACTGGTAGGCCCAGTAATGTAGGCCTGCATATGATTTATACTATGAAAAACAATGGCTTTCCATATTTGATCAGTGAAATAATTGCAGATGATTGCAATTTCAACATCCGTAATAACGCATCACACGAGCATGTTGGACTATAGTCTGACTGATTCAGTCAGAAAACATCCATGATCTCACACCAGGTGAAGTCAACATACGTGGCAATGTGGGGAACTTATAGTGATGAAATTGGGGATGTACAAAGTGAAAAGTGCACATATTTCGTTAATAAATTGACCAGTTCAATCACAAGTTGACCAACTCTATTCCAACCATGGTTGAAGGACACATCGCATGACCTCAACATGACTCGGATTTTCACACATTTTTTCCGCACAAATCCCACATATAATTTAGTATTATATACAACATTATGTGACCAATGCCAGTGTGGATCAATAAATGAACTCGCGTTGACTTTTTAAAAGAACTTCTGCTTTACTGAACGAAAAGACTGACAAACGTGGCAAAAGCTCAAGTTCAAGATGCCTTATTCTTCATGAAAAATGTAACTGTATCGATATTAAAATGAGCACTTGCATGGTTTCTGGGGGCCCATGGCAATCATTCTTTTCCAATTTCTAGCTTGATTCTAGTTGGAAGTTTCGTTCTGTCAGAACTCGATGACTGCACTACAGGGACCATTATATAAGATTCCACTGGCAGCTGTGTAGGAGGGTCTAAATGAACAAGATTAGGGATAACACAGGAAACAACATACCTTCATCAAATACCTTCACTTGTTGACTGACATTCATGTATTGTACGAATATAAAGGTAACATGAATTAGGGAAAACCTAGGATTTCATCAATGTTGCTTTGTTTGAGGATGACTAGAATAGTGAACTTGGGAAAACCCGAGTTCTCTACACTACACAGCAACCACTCTGTTCAGCTCACCCACTTAAATCCACACTAAGGCCATTCGTTTTTTATTTGTTGTTTAGCGGATTTTTTTTCAGTAAACTCAAGACAGGAGACAGGAAAAAAAATAAAAATAAAAGTCTATCTTTCTGATGGATTTATATTTTTCGTTTTAGCTAGCCTTTATCCAGTGAAACCAAGATTGCTGTCGATGTCGCCGATCTGCCCGGCCGACGAACGTGGCAAATGTTCGAAAATATCCCCACAACAGCACTGGACGGGACCTCACCAAATGTTTTTAATAGAGTGCTCACACCTCGCTGAAGAATGATTTTGAAAAAAACATTGAAAGGTTGAAAAACGGGACTGGCGGAAATAAAAAAAGATGTTTTTTTCAATTTTATTTTTTTTCCAAATTGCCAAAATCTAACTACGGCGGGTCCGCTAAACAACAAATAAAAAAAGAATGGCCTAACTTTTAAAATACATGTACCGGTAGATGAATTATTGTGATGAGGGCTTTGAAAACTGCTCATGATAGTTTCAGCTCTGTTTGACAATGGTCAGAGAAGAATTGTGGTGAATGGGGAAAACCCACAATCATAACAGCTCTGTTTGATGTCAAGGCTTTAGATACCTAATTTTTCTCTCTCAATGAGCCTTCATTATACCACAGTCGCTGAGTGAGTCAACAGTTTCTGTTATATGGCCACACCTACATGTATTGGGATAGCCAACTACAATGTACATGTACATGAGAAAAATAGCAATTGCATGACATCGGTTTCCGACATCGGTTTCCACCACCTGGTTTCCACTTTTGGGGGTTTCCTCATGGTGATATATTTATTAATCCTCATACCGGTACATTAACCATTACCTATAATAAGAAACTAGGACATTTTAATATGAACACTCCCTGAAGAAACGATGTCAAAGCGGAGACTTCGAATTTGAGATCAATGGACTCCATTGAGTTTTTTAAAACCAAAAGTGTGCCATATTTCTACCAACCATTGAAACCACAGCAGTGAGTCATACCATTGATTGATACTAAGAAAATCGATAATATTGAGAACGAGGCCTACATGTACCTGTCCCATCCCATCCCATAAAAGAGATAACGGAAAACCTGTCTTACATGTATGATATGACCTCAATATTGCTAAATACTTGAAATAACAGTAACAGAAAAAAACAAGATCAAGGGGACCAAACTGACCTCACCTGCCACAGTCATTGAACATGCCATAACCAAATTGAAAATGAAATGAAAATGAAAGGTATTTAAAGTGCCAAAATCCACAGAGACGTGATCGGTGACACTGTGTACAAACTATGATGGTCTGCTGTAGCGAGCAAAGAGAAGGGCCTTGAGGTGGCGAGCAAAAACAGTTGTGCTTTCAACCTTTCCGACGTTGGCTGGGAGTTGATTCCACAGTCTGGGGGCAACACACTGGAAAGCTCTGTCACCATAAGACAAAACCCTCCCCCTCTGCATTCAGCATTCCAAGTAAATTTGACCATCATGGAACTACATGTATACTCAGGTCATGGGTAAAACAATGTATGTTGACATAAATGTGTCCATAACCATCATATTCTGCCTGTTAGATTGTCCAATGCAATGTTATTCCCCCTCCAGGCACACACACGCTGTAGACCGAACTAATAAAGGGTCAGTCTAAGGTCATCTACATGTAGGAGAGACCGCATTTTTGAGAATCATTTTTTTCCCTGGGAAGAATAATCAATTAACCAAGGATGAAAGTGAAAACGCTACTTTGAAAATTTTTATTTTTTGGCGAACTCAAAACCAGGAAATCCGGGTATACCCGGAGGACTTCCATCCCTGATTAACTGAGACAAATCATCCTAAACTAACAGTAAACAGGTTAGATCCAAATAATTGGAAAAACCTGAAGGAATACATGTAATGCTTACCTTCCTATCCGCTGGACATTTCAAAAATACCGAAAAAAGGTGTTCGATCAGTCAACTTCAGCAGCGGCTATTGGTATTTTGCGTAACGTAACGTAACGTAACAAACCTCGTCCCTATGTGTTTTCAAGTTCTGATAAAAAGGTTTTTTCAGTGCTTTTCAAAGCGTTTCTGCTATAAATATAATGATGTCTGTTTAGGCTATTTGTCACTTTTGCTACACACCGCCGCATTTTGTTATATTCGGTAATTTTTACTCTGTTACGTTACGTTACGGGAAATACCAATACCCTCTTGGGTATTGGTATTTTGCGTAACACAACGTAACACTTTTTTTTTTTGGCTATAACTATCGATGTACAAAGAATTCATCAGAAAATTTGCCATCAAACCGACCCTGCCGATCAGCTGAAGGTTCCTCAAGGGCAGCGTCCGCTCAGGCCATGTGGCAGAACCTGTTGCAGTGTACTCGCTGCGCTGCCTATGCTAGATAAAGAATACTCTACGATTCAGGGGAGGAACATTACAAGCTGGTTTTATTTCGGTTTCTTTCGCTAGCCCTTATATTTACCTAAGCCCTAATCATTCTCACACCTTCTCGGAGCCCTTGTTCCAGGCCATTCTTTTACTAGCTTCTCAGCTCGTGTTTTTCTACCATTCTCTTTGTCTGCCTCCTCTCTCCTCTCTTCAGCAGCTCCTTGGGGCATTTTTGAATCAGTGGTGTATTGATGGTAGTTCCAAAGCACCGGCATGACCGGGATAAAATATTTGGGATTTTCTTCCTTCAATCCTCAATGCTCAATTTATTTCGCACAATTCGGTGTGGGAGTGCTGGCAATGAAGATTTCAGTAAGCCTAGTTTGTAGCAAAGCGCAGCATCAGAGACATGACAGAGCAGAGTCCCTCCCTCTGTTACTCACACTGCACAGCGAGCGACTCCCCTAGGGCCTAAACAGCATTAAAAGCGATTTCGTAGTTACATAAACTGCTACCCAATCTCTCGATGTCATTACACACAAACTGCGCATGCTCAGACCTCCTTCGGGTCAATGGTCAATCAGTAAACAAAACTGCGTGGACGTACATTTACACACAGCGAAGCACGCAAACCAGGCCGTTTTCAAAGACTTAAAGTCATTCTGCGCAATAATCTTTGGCATCTAACCCCTGTGCAGCCAGGACACAACTGAAAAATTGTTTAGTCATTCTTCTGTTGTTGGATATCCACCAGAATCTGACCTGCACAGTGATTTTAAGTCTTAAGTTAATTTGGGTCTTTTCATGGTGTTCATCGAAGTGCAGCCACTGTTTATCCCGCTTCACCTCTGGGGCATGCGCAGTTGTAACTACGAAATCGCTTATTGCTCCCAGTCTGACCGTCGTTTCTTTTCTATCTGCTACGTTATCATGTAATACATGATGTAGGCCTACTCAAGTTTGTATTCAGTCTAAGCCTAATCATAACAAATACCGGTAATAATACTGGTAGGTTTAAAATTTGTTGGGTTTATTTTCTAAGCGTTTTGGCGTAACACTAACAAACATAGGGAGGAGTTGGTCATAGCCAGGGTCGGCTCCTATAGGCCTTGGCCTGGGGCCGAGAAAGTTGGAATGGATGTACACCATGATTACCATCACATGATCATTGCCGTATCAGTTGGGGAAAGTTCCGATATTGGAAACGTTTCGGATTTTGGAAGCCCAGCGATTCCAAAATCGGCATCTCTTTTTTTGGAAGCGGTTTTCGATTCCGATACCGGAATTGGAGTACTTGCTCGGTACATCAGGATATGAGTACCAAAAATCGGGAAGTGTATTTTTTCATTAACAGATAGGCCTAGATGGCAGCAAATGTGAACTTGTATTTTGCGGCATCAGGAGGTAATTATTACCTCCTGACGGCGTACAATCTGAATTGCTGGCGTAAGTTGGCTGCAACGATTTCATTAAGCTACCCTCTCCCATCACCTCATCATACCGCCATTTGTAGTGTTTGAGTTTTCACAGTGTCACAGAAATGACAGATATTGCACTTGAAAAACTTTTATCTATGAAAATTTTTAAACCAAGTCATGGTCATGAAAATTCAGAGACGTTCCCGAGCAGCGATAGGCCTAAGCCTATTCATGTATTAGAATCGAAAAAAATCGCTTCCAAAAAAAGAAACGTTGCCAAAGTTGGAAACGTTTCCAATTTTGGAACTTTCCCGAACTGATATGTAGGCCTACCGCGCCTACTAGGCTACTGTTTGTATGTACATCATCATCATGTACCGGTACTGTGCATAGGCCTATGACATGTATGAGGCTATGTGCTGTGTACTGTCATGACTGTTAGGCCTAGGCCTACACTAGGGCCTACAGCAAAAACAAGAATGAAAGAAGATGAACTTGATAGGCCCTATAAAAATCCCCTTCTACACTATTCTACACTTCTAAAATCGGGATGATTGTAGCGTGATCTTACCGGCAGTAGGTACTTGTTCACTGTCATCCATGATTGAATCACTGGAGCAAGCACAATTTAGGTGAATTTATTGAAATTTTGTGAGCAATTTTACTACATGTACTAGGAAATACCTAAAACCGGAAGTTGCACTAACCCAACTGGTTGCTACGAAAAGAGGAACTCGTTTTGTACTTGGACCTGAAACGATATCTGGTTCTATGAACCGCCGCCAGGCGGCCCAACGATCCTGGCGGTGGATCATTTTGGTTCCCCAAGCCACCGCTAGGGCTAGAAGGCTTCGGCTCTGGCTGCCATTTTCGCGGCGGATCTCAGTGCGCATGCGCGGATACCGTTATGTATTCAAATTCAAATTCAAATTCAAATAGTTTTATTGCTCCGTATAAAAAGAACATTTATATTGGAGGAGAATACAATAAAACTGTGTTGTGCAAATAGAAATAAGAGTAAGAGGAAGACACTATAGGAAGGGATCTGTCTCTGGGAAATGTACCCTTCCTACAAGCGTGCAGGAGAGTGAGTGCTAACTAAAATATACAATGAGGATAATAAAACATAATCTACAAAATGAGGATAATAAAACATAATCTACAAAATGAGAAATAAAACATCTAGTGCTACCTGGTATAGAACATGGAGACATATTTATGTAAGACAGAGTACTTCTGCAGACAAAATGATTGACTAGGTACATGCATTTCTCTTATCAAAACAATCCTGTAAATAGACAGAGAGGGATGCTAGAATTTTATCATTTTCATTGGACATAATCCAGATGAATTTATCATCATCCAACATATTGTTAAAATTCTGACAATTTTGTTGTAAAATTTGAAATAGTGTATTTCTCTGTTTTTCATAGTATGGACATCTCGGGTTATTTTTAGAATGGAATGCCGGTAACCACGTGGGTGCTAATGTGATTGAACACGCCGAATCATGCGAAATGGCAACACCGAGGAAGTTTCTGTTGATGAGAAAGTTGGTATGTGTTCAGATCTGTAACAAAAAGTCAAAATAATCGCCGTTTTGTAGACCGGAGGAGAATGAAATTTTACCAGAAAATGGACCGTTACAGTGACCTCAGCAACAAAATGGCAGCCAGAGCCGAAGCCTTCTAGCCCTAGCGGTGGCTTCGGGAACCAAAATGGCGGTGGATCAGGGGACAATGAGATGGGCCTTGAAAGGTTAGTTCCTGCTTGGAGGAATAAAACCTCAGAGGTTTTATTCCTCCAAGGTTCCCGGAACTAACCTTTGAAGGCCCATCTCATTGTTTTTTTCCAAATTTCGCAAAAAGACTTTACGTATCATAACATTTTGTGTGTTGTTCTTTGTGCTCTATGTTGGATATCATTGTTCTTCTCAATATTTCTACACTAACAGGTTTCTAAAGTGAAAGACATAGCTTCCTTTGTATACCCAAACCAGTATCATGTGTTATTAGTGCAATGATCACTATAAATCAAGCATTCTTCAATGAAAATAGACAACACCTTTCATAACCCTAGGACATTTATTGAATTTTCAGTCAGCTCATCTTATTTATACTCAATTCTTTGAACTTGAAGACTTTCAAATCACTTATGATACAATACCGGTATATACAAGACATAACTTACATCCTAAATACACAATTTACAATATCTATCACATACACTTGATACAGAGTACGGTATCATTCCCATTCTCCTATGTATTTGCACTCATCCAATGTATCATTGAACTGAAATGAACACAAGAATTTTTCATAGACAAAATCTGATTGGATTGGAAAGAAAACAGAACTTTGAAAGATCACATGTAATTTACATACTCTCATACATCATAGGGCATGAAATAATAACAGGTTTCTAAGGTGAAAGACATAGCTTCCTACCGGACTCAAACCCACGGACCCTCGCATAAGGCATCAATCACCAGCACTCTCATACATCAAACATACCATAAGTTTTCCAATAGATGAATTTAATTGAGTGATGTATAATTCTTTCCAGGAGTGAATGGAGATATCACAGAGTTTTCGCAAAGCCCCCGAAACGCCAACGCGAACGTCTGTCGTTTTGTTCGGACAATGGGTTTGGCGTTCGCGTTGGCATTTCGGGGGCTTTGCGAAAACTCCCTACTATGAAAACTACGTACATGTGTAACTTGATCTTATTAATATATCCTCAGGCTGAAAACTCGAAGCAAAAAGATTTACATTTCAATCTTGTGAAATAATGTACAGGGAGAGGAAATCCTCCAATCTCATTTCTGGCAGTCTCTGGTCGGCACCTACCATGCCTCCTGTCTGTAAGAAATCCTGAAGTAATACCTTTTTGTTACACTACTTCCATTGCAGCTGGAAGTTTGGCATTAATTGATATCATTCTCAGCCCAGGTCCCTTATCCTCTGGGTGAATTTCAGTGATTTCAGAGGAGAGTCGCACCATAAAGGAATCCTTGGAGGCATTATTGGTTCACGTAGTGACCATTATTTTCATACCGGTTTTGCCCGATTCACTCTTCGATCGCGCGGTTATTCACATTACCATAACCAGGGCTTCGCACTCATGCAGGAAACTTTCATTGTGAGGCTGAAGATTGAAAGCCAATAAAATCGGATAACCTTCGATAAAGATGAGCTTTTTGTGAATAACCTTAATAAGTTAAAAGTAGATATCCATTTGCTGTTTCGGATTTCTTCTGGGGCCATAATATTCGTTAGTTGACCTAAAAATTGCGTTTAATGCCCAGTGCATTCGCGATATCCAATACATGGCAGAATAACACAGGCAGGACGAGCCTATTATTGGAAGGCGTAGGGGTTTCAGGATTGTTAGATACAAGTCAACATCGCAAACGTAAAATGCGTAAAATGTTACATTTTGTGGGAGAAAAGTTACAATAAACTAGCCGATTTTTGAGATAAGGTATGAATTATTAATGTAGATAACTCTTATGAAACGCCTAATAATTAGAAATCAACTCGCCTTGCCTGCCTCCCCTGTGAATAATGAGTCGATCATCACCACGTGGGTGAACAAAGCAGGCTATACCGGTCGTCGAGTGCAGGTAATCGCCTCCTGGATACAGCACTGCCTGGATTCTACGCGTAGTGCCATAACTTCCCTGGTGGCAAAGCAATGAACTATCCTTAGGACCATGTCGGGTATATTGGAAGTTCAGAATTTCTAAAATGGTGCCCCATGTGACTCAATTGCGATATTTTTTCGATAATTTCACTACGTGAACCTTAACGCCACCAGGCTTGTTTTTGTCTATCACCCAACACATAGATAAATTCAATAATTCCCCCCTTAGACCTTTAACTCCTGAATTAAATTGTGAAATATGATTTTCCAATATCAGTTATCCAGTGTATGAAAGAAGCCATCCGACACCCAAAACTTCTATGAAGGTAAATTTAGTTCATGTGGCCTTTTTGCAGCTGCAGTCCAACGATGATTGAGATTCTGAGACATCCACATCGATATTGCAAGCTAACTATGATGGTGCTTTGGCCGCACCATGAAGTATATTGCTACACCTAGGACGACAAGAATTAAAGCTCCAATCCCGAATAGAAGGATACGATTCTGGATGATTCTGCAAGGGAAGAAGTAATATAGTGAATATCTGAGGATTGCCTCATTCATTTTCATTTTTATGCCACTGACCACATGAATGACAGAAGTACATCTTGCCTCTTCATCAATCTAACCTATCCACATGGTGGTCATGAGGGCATTCTTGGAGTCGAGTATTGTGTACACTACCTAACCTGACCATCATAAGAGGCAGTGAACTGAAGCCAGTAAATTGGTTAGAGTACAGGCCATTTTACTCAGAGAATCTCAGGTCACAATACCTTGAAACACCAAATAGCGTCTATAGATGAGCTGAGCTGCTTGGGATCCAATAAATTGGTAAAAGTGAATAGGGCCACTCTCACCTTTTCATCATCCCTGTTAAAACTCGTGAACTCTTTCCAAGGTGGGCATCTGTGTCTCGCAACTGAAATTGGAAAAAAGATTTTCTGTTTACTGCCTCTAAGAAAAGTCCTGGGTACTTCACTTCAGTAGAAGCAAATCACAGATTTGAAAGACATTCAAGGCAATAGAAAAGATACTAGAAAAGCAGGTTTCCAGTTGACTTGGACCATCAAAACCTGTTCTACTCACTCGGTCTCTGGAACGTTGTATAGTCTCCCTCTGAGTGGCCAAATCTTCTAATATTTGGGCCCCAATTTGTTCTGTTTCTAATCCAATAGTATAGCCCTCATCTAATCGCTTTGAACTCCGCTCCAACCTTTCAGAGTTGTCCAGAAGCCTCTGTCGCTAAATGAACAAAAAAGAGGAATGTTGCACAGCAAGCTGCATGGACCACAAAAAATAAGAAGGACAAGTCTTCATATTAATACTACATGTATATCCATCATTGAATGTTCCCCACAGCAACTGACAACCAGTATTCACCAAAACCATTGAAAAGAGAAAATTGGTATGTCTTCCTTTCCTGGTGCTGTGGTATGTCTTCCTTACCTGGTCTTCTGAGTATGTCGAATCATCATGGCCAAGAAGTTCCTCTCGACTCCTCACATCATCACTGAACGTTATTCTTGCTCTTCTCTGAAAATCAATAATAGGCATAAGGTGCGTTCACATTAGGCTTTTANGTGAAAACGGGTGGGTCACACTCGCACCGTTTTCCGTAGAACGTTTTGCGGAAATCGGCTTCAAATCGATTTCAGTGTGAACGCACCTATAGTTTTGTCACACCAGAATTGGAAACTTGCAATACCGTAAATTTTCTCCTTCCTTGCAAAGTTAATGAATGACATATGTGACCCACTCTGGCAAAACCAGACACATGTCGCTCTTACCTTGGCAGGTTGAGACCAAATGTTTGTCAGTTTCAGTATTGTCTGCCTATTGTGAAATCTGAAAGAATCTATTTCTTCCATTCTCTCCTGGTGTCATCTCTGTTCGCTTAGGCTCACTTTCTGAGCGACATGCGACTGTTTTTGCCAGAGCGGGTCACATATGCCATTGTAGTTGTGTTGAGAGATTTTCTGTGTACTCACAAGGTCACTTTCAAGTTTCGACAACTCTGCCTTGTAGCTCTTCAATCTGGTACTGTATTTTTGTCTGTCTTTGGGTTGGAGCTCTCGGATCTCCAAATCCATCTGTTCAAGCTGAAAGTAAGAATAACTGATAATAATTATGGCATCAAATCAAAACACAGATAGGGGCATTAGCTATATTACAACCATGACAATTAACTTAGAATGCATTAAATATAGCAGCAATAAAAGCCTCACCAGTTCTTTGGTTTCATCAAGGAGCTTCTCAACGCTTGCGTTAGTTGCCTGCTTATCACCTGGAAAAGAAAGAATGCATGAATTATGAATTAAAATATAAATTAGGCCGAAGGGGTCTAGGCCATTTGGTAGAGTCAATGCCTGACCAACTATAAGCGACTTCTACACATGCATGCGAAGCCCGATCAACTGACATGACTGATGCATTGCCATTGCATGCTCTGTGCTGAGATGCTTGCTCTGCCTCTGCTGTGCTGTATATTGAAAAAACAGCACAAAAACGACACACAGTAGGCACCTATTATACAATAAATCGGAAGACCTGTAGTACAGCCGCCTGCTCCTCGTAAGCACCGTTCCGTTCTATTACTCGGGTTAACTCATACGTTCTTGCGCATCCGCACACTGTGCACTTGGTGTTTTTCTGCTTTGTGCGCATGCCCGGTAGCGGCAAAATGCAATGGCTGACTGTAAAATACCCAATGAATAAAGCAAGCGTCCCGATCGTGGGCATCGCGTCCGTGGCTGAGGTAGGTGTCAAACGAATCTCCAACACTTTATCTTGACGGACGCCAGCAAATCAAACACAAAAAGTTCCGGTTCTAAAATGACTAGGGCCTAGGCGAGTTTGAAAAAGGGGACCATTCATCCCCTCCATATTCACCAATCAACAGATTTGTTCAATGTCAATCATTTTTGATGCAGTTTTCATGAAAAAATAATGCTAACAGGCTAGTTTCTAGACCGAAAACTCCGGTCTCCGAACATAACATCATAGCAGGAATACATGATATTAAACATTAGGTGACTGGACCATTTTGATAGTAATTTGACCAGAACACATAGGTTTAATTTCTTTTTTTCGACGCGATCTTGCATTGCGCCGAACTTGGCTGCCATAATGTTTTGATGACGTCACTTTAAGAACTCGATGACTGCACTACAGGGACCATTATATAAGATTCCACTGGCAGCTGTGTAGGAGGGTCTAAATGAACAAGATTAGGGATAACACCAGGAAACAACATACCTTCATCAAATGCCTTCACTTGTTGACTGACATTCATGTATTGTATGAATATAAAGGTAACATGAATTAGGGAAAACCCAGGATTTCATCAATGTTGCTTTGTTTGAGGATGACTAGAATAGTGAACTTGGGAAAACCCGAGTTCTCAACACTACACAGCAACCACTCTGTTCGGCTCACCCACTTAAATCCACACTAACTTTAAAATAGATGAAACCCAGGATTTCATCAATGTTGCTTTGTTTGAGGATGACTAGAATAGTGAACTTGGGAAAACCCGAGTTTCTCTACACTACACAGCAACCACTCTGTTCGGCTCACCCACTTAAATCCACACTAACTTTTAAAATACATGTACCGGTAGATGAATTATTGTGACTAGCATGGTACCCGTGGCGAGCACATTCACAGGATGCATGTGGCCAGAGGATGGCATTTTGCTGGACGTCTCTGTGTGGGAGGAAAATGTTTAGTGGGGGCCAACTCCTCGGACAATAATCTAGGCCTATGGGAAGCAGATGGCAGCAGTTGAGGGCTTTGAAAACTGCTCATGATAGTTTAAGCTCTGTTTGACAATGGTCAGAAGAATTGTGGTGAATGGGGAAAACCCACAATTTCATAACAGCTCTGTTTGATGTCAAGGCTTTAGACACGTACGGTACATGTAATTTTTCTCTCTCAATGAGCCTTCATTATACCACAGTCGCTGAGTGAGTCAACAGTTTCTGTTATATGGCCACACCTACATGTATTGGGATAGCCAACTACAATGTACATGTACATGAGAAAAATAGCAATTGCATGACATCGGTTTCCACCACCTGGTTTCCACTTTTGGGGGTTTCCTCATGGTGATATATTTATTAATCCTCATACATTAACCATTACCTATTATAAGAAACCAGGACATTTTAATATGAACACTCCCTGAAGAATGTCAAGCGCCGGAGACTTTGAATTTGAGATCAGCTCTTCATCAATGGACTCCATTGAGTTTTTTAAAACCAAAAGTGTGCCATATTTCTACCAACCATTGAAACCACAGCAGTGAGTCATACCATTGATTGATACTAAGAAAATCGATAATATTGAGAACGAGGCCTACCTGTCCCATCCCATCCCATAAAACAGATAACGGAAAACCTGTCTTACATGTATGATATGACCTCAATATTGCTAAATACTTGAAATAACAGTAACAGAAAAAAACAAGATCAAGGGGACCATACTGACCTCACCTGCCACAGCACTGAACATGCCATAACCAAATTCAGCATTCCAAGTAAATTTGACCATCATGGAACTATACTCAGGTCATTGGTAAAACAATGTACCGGGTATGTTGACATAAATGTGTCCATAACCATCATATTCTGCCTGTTAGATTGTCCAATGCAATGTTATTCCCCCTCCAGGCACACACACGCTGTAGACCGAACTAATAAAGGGTCAGTCTAAGGTCATCTAGAGAGACGGCGTTTTTGAGAATCATTTTTTCCTTGGGAAGAATTAACTGAGACAAATCATCCTAAACTAACAGCAAACAGGTTAAATCCAAAAAAAATAGGAAAAACCTGAAGGAATTCATGTAATGCTTACCTTCCTATCTGCTGGACATTTAAAAAAATGCCGAAAAAAGGTGTTCAATCAGTCAACTTCAGCAGCTCCTTGGGGCATTATGAATCAGTGGTGTATTGACGGTAGTTCCAAAGCACCGGCATGACCGGGATAAAATTGGGATTTTCTTCCTCTGTTACCGGTACTCACACTGCACAGCAAGCTACTCCACTAGGGCCTAAACAGCAGCATTAAAAGCGATTTCGTACAATTATAAACTGGTACCCAGTCTCTCGATGTCATTACACACAAACTGCGCATGCTCAGACCTCCTTCGGGTCAGCGGTCAATCAGTAAACAGAACTGTGTGGACGTACATTTACACTTATAGCGAAGCACGCAAACCAGGCCGTTTTCAAAGTCATTTTGCGCAATAATCTTTGCCATCTAACCCCTGTGCGGCCACGACACAACCGAAATATTGTTTATACGGTAGTCATTCTTCTGTTTTTGGATATCCACCAGAATCTGACCTGCACAATGATTTTAAGTCTTAAGTTAATTTGGGTCTTTTCATGGTGTTCATCGAAGTGCAGCCACTGTTTATCCCGCTTGACCTCTATAACTGCACTGGGGCTCTGGGCATGCGCAGTTGTAACTACGAAATCGCTTATTGCCCCAAGTCTGACCGTTGTTTCTTTTCTATCTGCTACGTTATCATGTATGATGCAGGCCTACTCAAGTTTGTATTCAGTCTAAGCCTACATTTAATCATAACAAATAATAATACTGGTAGGTTAATTTGTTGGGTTTATTTTCTAAGCATTTTGGCGTAACACTAACAAACATGTTAGGGTGGAGTCGGTCATAGCCAGGGCCGAGTTGTTGTGGGCTGAGTTAGTAGAGGACACGGGCCGAGTTGGCTAGCCTATAGGCCTTGGCCTAGGGCCGAGAAAGTTGGAATGGATATTTTTTGTACACCATTACCATCACATGATCATGCCACATCAGTTTGGGAAAGTTCCGATATTGGAAACATTTCTGATTTTGGAAGCCCAGCGATTCCAAAATCGGCATCTCTTTTTTTGGAAGCGGTTTTCGATTCCGATATTAGAATTGGAGTACTTGCTCGGTACATCACGATATGAGTATAAAAAATCGGGAAGTGTATTTTTTTCATTAACAGATGGCAGCACATGTGAACTTGTAGGCCTATTTTACGGCGTACAATCTGAACTGCTGACGTAAGTTTGCTGCAACCATTGATTACCCTCTCCCATCACCTCATCATACCGCCATTGTAGTGTTTGAGTTTACATGTAGGCCTACAGAAATGACAGAAATGACAGATATTGCACTTGAAAAACTTTTATCTTCTGAAAAATTAAAGTCATGGTCATGAAAGGGGTTTGGTTGTGCCGGAATCGCTGGGCTTCCAAAGTCAGAAACATTTCCAATATCGGAACTTTCCCGAACTGATAAGCCTAGCCTAGGCCTATTGTCATGAATGACAATCTAGGCTAGGATCTAGGGGCATCCATACAGGCCCTAATCAAATTTGAAATTAGACCCTCTGCCTTGTAGGCCCCTACTGTAGCCAGGCTACATACACGACGTACCAGTACAAGATCTAGGCCTAGGAAACCAGGCCTAGCTAGCCTATGTACCGGGGGTCATGCTAATTACCGTCCACCACCGTCCACCACCCTTTTTGTACTGTTATTGTACAGTCTTCCACCTCAATATTTATTTAAAACATCTTTTCTTTATCTTTCTCTCAAAAAATAATAATGTAAACCGCATCAGAATCGCTGAGAATTTTCTGTTTTGTCATCGTCCACCACCACGATTCTTCAATCAGCGCCACCCTCGGACGCCAATGGAACATGGTTAGTACACCTGGGCCCTATTTTTTTTCAAGTACTTTTCAAGGACTTTTCAAGGATGATTTGGATATTTTTCAAGGACTTTATTCTTGAAAAGCAAGGGAGAAATACACAAATTTTCATATCAAAATAGAACATCTCTAGCGGGAAACTAGGAACAACTTTTTTTTCAACGGGTCTTTTTATTTTTCAAGGACTTTTCCAGGAATTTTTACAGCTATTCCATTTTTTAAGTACTTTTCCATAGCTTTTCAAGGTCACTTTTTTTTCAAGTACTTTTCAAGGTTTTCAAGGACCTGTACGAACCCTGTGGAACCAGGTTTGATGGCAATGTAGTTCTTGAACTCACCACCCGATGGTGGCGCTGACTGACGAATCGTGGTGGTGGACGATGAAAAAAAACAGAAAATTCTGTGATATTGTCAGCGATTTTGATGCGGTTTACATTATCATGATTATTGTTTGAGACAGAGAGATAAAGAAAAGATGTTTTAAATAGGCTAAATATTGAGGTGGAAGACTGTACAACAGTACAAAAAGGGTGGTGGACGGTGGAGGACGGTGGTAGACGGTGGTGGACGGTAATTAGCACGACCGATGTACCGGTAGTAGTAGATGTAGGCCTACTGTTTGTTGTACATCATCATGTAGGCCTAGGCCCTACTGTGCTGTGCTGTGTAGTGTACAGCAAAAACAAGAATGAAAGCTAGAATAGAAGATGCCGTCCCATGATTAAAATCGGGATTGATTGTAGCGTGATCTTACCAGCAGTAGGTACTTGTTCACTGTCATCCATGATTGAATCACTGGAGCAAGCACAATTTAGGTGAATTTATTGAAATTTTGCGAGCAATTTTACGAGGAAATGAAATACCTAAAACCGGAAGTTGCACTAACAACTGGCTACTACGAAAAGAGGAACTCGTTTTGTACTTGGACGTGAAACGATATCTGGTTCTATAAACCGCCGCCAGGCGGCCCAACGATCCTGGCGGTGGCATTCGGAATGTGGCGGTGGATCAGGGAACAATGGCAGAGATGCGCCTTCAAAGGTTAGTTCCCACTTGGAGGAATAAAACCACAGAGGTTTTATTAGGAATAAAACCTCATGGGTTTTATTCCTCCAAGGTTCCCGCAACTAAGGAACTAACCTTTGAAGGCCCATCTCATTGTTTTTTTACCAAATTTCGCAAAAAAGACTTTACGTATCATAACATTTTGTGTGATACATAACATTTTGTGTGTTGTTCTTTGTGCTCAATGTTGGATATCATTGTTCTTTTCAATATTTCTAACACTAACAGGTTTCTGAAGTGAAAGACATAGCTTCCTTTGTATACCCAAACCAGTATCATGTGTTAGTGCAATGGTCACTATAAATCAAGCATTCTTCAATGAAAATAGACAACACCTTTCATAACCCTAGAACATTTATTGAATTTTCAGTCAGCTCATCTTATTTATACTCAATTCTTTGAACTTGAAGACTTTCAAATCACTTATGATACAATACCGGTATATACAAGACATAACTTACATCCTAAATACACAATTTACAATATCTATCACATACATTTGATACAGAGTACGGTATCATTCCCATTCTCCTATGTATTTTCACTCATCCAATGTATCATTGAACTGAAATGAACACAAGAATTTTTCATAGACAAAATCTGATTGGATTGGAAAGAAAACAGAACTTTGAAAGATCACATGTAATTTACATACTCTCATACATCATAGGGCATGAAATAATAACAGGTTTCTAAGGTGAAAGACATAGCTTCCTACCGGACTCAAACCCACGGACCCTCGCATAAGGCATCAATCACCAGCACTCTCATACATCAAACATACCATAAGTTTTCCAATAGATGAATTTAATTGAGTGATGTATAATTCTTTCCAGGAGTGAATGGAGATATCACAGAGTTTTCGCAAAGCCCCCGAAACGCCAACGCGAACGTCTGTCGTTTTGTTCGGACAATGGGTTTGGCGTTCGCGTTGGCATTTCGGGGGCTTTGCGAAAACTCCCTACTATGAAAACTACGTACATGTGTAACTTGATCTTATTAATATATCCTCAGGCTGAAAACTCGAAGCAAAAAGATTTACATTTCAATCTTGTGAAATAATGTACAGGGAGAGGAAATCCTCCAATCTCATTTCTGGCAGTCTCTGGTCGGCACCTACCATGCCTCCTGTCTGTAAGAAATCCTGAAGTAATACCTTTTTATTACACTACTTCCATTGCAGCTGGAAGTTTGGCATTAATTGATATCATTCTCAGCCCAGGTCCCTTATCCTCTGGGTCAATTTCAGTGATTTCAGAGGAGAGTCGCACCATAAAGGAATCCTCGGAGGCATTATTTTTGTCTATCACCCAACACATAGATAAATTCAATAATTCCCCCCTTAGACCTTTAACTCCTGAATTAAATTGTGAAATATGATTTTCCAATATCAGTTATCCAGTGTATGAAAGAAGCCATCCGACACCCAAAATTTCTATGAAGGTAAATTTAGTTCATGTGGCCTTTTTGCAGCTGCAGTCCAACGATGATTGAGATTCTGAGACATCCACATCGATATTGCAAGCTAACTATGATGGTGCTTTGGCCGCACCATGAAGTATATTGCTACACCTAGGACGACAAGAATTAAAGCTCCAATCCCGAAGAGAAGGATACGGTTCTGGATGATTCTGCAAGGGAAGAAGTAATATAGTGAATATCTGAGGATTGCCTCATTCATTTTCATTTTTATGCCACTGACCACATGAATGACAGAAGTACATCTTGCCTCTTCATCAATCTAACCTATCCACAAGGTGGTCATGAGGGCATTCTTGAAGTCGAGTATTGTGTACACTACCTAACCTGACCATCGTAAGAGGCAGTGAACTGAAGCCAGTAAATTGGTTAGAGTACAGGCCATTTAACTCAGAGAATCTCAGGTCACAATACCTTGAAACACCAAATAGCGTCTATAGATGAGCTGAGCTGCTTGGGATCCAATAAATTGGTAAAAGTGAATAGGACCACTCTCACCTTTTCATCATCCCTGTTAAAACTCGTGAACTCTTTCCAAGGTGGGCATCTGTGTCTCGCAACTGAAATTGGAAAAAAGATTTTCTGTTTACTGCCTCTAAGAAAAGTCCTGGTACGGTACTTCACTTCAGTAGAAGCAAATCACAGATTTGAAAGACATTCAAGGCAATAGAAAAGATACTAGAAAAGCAGGTTTCCAGTTGACTAGGACCATCAAAACCTGTTCTACTCACTCGGTCTCTGGAACGTTGTATAGTCTCCCTCTGAGTGGCCAAATCTTCTAATATTTGGGCCCCAATTTGTTCTGTTTCTAATCCAATAGTATAGCCCTCATCTAATCGCTTTGAACTCCGCTCCAACCTTTCAGAGTTGTCCAGAAGCCTCTGTCGCTAAATGAACAAAAAAGAGGAATGTTGCACAGCAAGCTGCATAGACCACAAAAAATAAGAAGGACAAGTCTTCATATTAATACTACATGTATATCCATTATTAAATGTTCCCCACAGCAACTGACAACCAGTATTTACCAAAACAATTGAAAAGAGAAAATTGGTATGTCTTTCTTTCCTGGTGCTGTGGTATGTCTTCCTTACCTGGTCTTCTGAGTATGTCGAATCATCATGGCCAAGAAGTTCCTCTCGACTCCTCACATCATCACTGAACGTTATTCTTGCTCTTCTCTGAAAATTAATAATTAGGCATAGTTTTGTCACACCAGAATTGGGAACTTGCAATAAATTTTCTCCTTCCTTGCAAAGTTAATGAATGACACACGCCATTGTAGTTGTGTTGAGAGATTTTCTGTGTACTCACAAGGTCACTTTCAAGTTTTGACAACTCTGCCTTGTAGCTCTTCAATCTGGTACTGTATTTTTGTCTGTCTTTGGGTTGGAGCTCTCGGATCTCCAAATCCATCTGTTCAAGCTGAAAATAAGAATAACTGATAATAATTCTGGCATCAAATCAAAACACAGATAGGGGCATCAGCTATATATTACAACCATGACAATTAACTTAGAATTCATTAAATATATAGCAGCAATAAAAGCCTCACCAGTTCTTTGGTTTCATCAAGGAGCTTCTCAACGCTTGCGTTAGTTGCCTGCTTATCACCTGGAAAAGAAAGAATGCATGAATTATGAATTAAAATTAAAATTAGGCCGAAGGGGTCTAGGCCATTTTGGCATTTGGTAGAGTCAATGCCTGACCAACTATAAGCGACTTTTACACATGCATGCGAAGCCTGATCAACTGACATGACTGATGCATTGCATGCTCTGTGCTCAATGCTGAGTAGTCTCAGTAACTGGGACTCTGTATGCTCCGCTTTTGCTTTTACAAACTGACTTTTACATAGCGCGCATACAGAGTCTCAGCAGGCCCAATACATTCCCTGTGGAGCACCTCCGCCCCGAATTCCGGGCGGGCACTGTTAATTCACAAACCAGGACGAAAATCCACAATATTGTATTCCTGTGTTGTTGAGCTATCGTCGATACACCATGTCCGAGTGAATTTAGTAAAATCCCGTTCTTATTTACTTCCCAAATCGAGTTTAAAATCCGCTTCTCGAATCGAAATGTACAGGCCGGTGACACGCCATGATGGGAGTCTCGCGCAATGCAATTGCGCAGTGACGTTAGTCTCGTTCTCATTCAGTGTCAGCGACTACGCCCAGTCACGTGACCTCGGGTCTTGTGACAGCNGCCCCGCATTCATGTGTACGGATCAATTCATTTTCCTACGATCGATTTTTTTGCCGTTTCCGTATTGTCGTTGCCGCATTGTCGTTGTCGGAAAAACGGATGCATGTGTACGTAGCTTAAAAGTGGTCAGATTTTTTGGTCAACGGTATGAATGTCATCTAGAATATTGGAAGTTCACGACAGGATACTTTTTAAATGATGTTCTGCTCCCAGAACTTCACAAGCAGTGAAAACATTCCGCCCTTCTCAGCGGTGCGGATTTCCCGTACAGAAAGGCTTAGCCGGAATCACGACATAGAATATCCCAATATTCGAAGTCGTGAGTTTCATGACTAGCTACATGTAGTTTCTAAAGGCCTTTACTGTGCGCATGCTTTAGCCTACATACAGGAATCCCATCTTTCCAAAACTCCTTGCGCATCTAAGCTTCACAACAAAAGAGCAGTCAGTGTGCGTTAATGAGGTCATGACGTCATCACTACGTCTACGTGTGTGATAGGAGAAGCACTACCTACAAGTACAAGTTTGTATGTGTCGGCCGCGGGGTCTTCCTCATCAGGTCAGGCGCTATAAAGAGATCCCAGAGGTGATCTGCCGTGCTGTGATGTAGGCTAGTACATGTAGGACATGCATACCCTAGGCCTAGATGAACAACACGCATGCAGTACAGTGGCAGTGCAGCAGCATGTGGCAGTGCAGCAGCATGTGCAGTGCAGCGCAGTGCATGAGTTGAGATGAGTGCAGTGAGTGTGGCAGAAATTCGGTCGTTTTCAGAACGTTGATAACGCCAAGATATCATGGATTTCCTCGATATTCGAGGAAATATCATTTCGTTGTATATCAAACTTAACTTACTTCCACTTAGATTAGGAATTCGGCCTATTTTAGAGGTGATTTCAGCAGTAATATTTGAGTACTGCTGCTCGTACGATTCCATCAACGACGCCATCTTGCATGTCTTGTTCATTTCCGGTTTGGAGCCTCCTTTTCGATCCAACTGGAAACAGGTACGGTAGTGTGACTGAGGAACATGTTTAAAAATCGTCCATCATCCAAATATATAGTGAACCGATTTGAAAGATTTTAAAGCTAGTGAATAAAAGAGTATTTCATTCATATTTTAAACCTTTTTTAGTTGACAGCATTCCATTATCTTTTCAGCAAAATGGTCCAGAGGCTCACCTTCCGTCGTCGGCTCTCCTACAACACTCTGTCCAACAGGAGGAAAATGTACGTAGAATGCATGGTAGGCCTATTCTATTCTGCATGCAGATAACAATACACTGCACTGCACTGCACACTTACGCACTAGGCCTATGCTTTGATTTTGTAAGGCATTCGAAATGACGAGTGTTATATTTTGTATTCCTCTCCCTCTTCTGCACCAGAATCAGATGTTGTTGACCTGTAGAGGGCCTAGTAGTAGTAGTAGTACTATAGCCAGCCTAGAGCATGTAGAGCTTGAGTTGAGCCGATGACGTCATCACGAAAAAATCCGCCGTCTTGCCGGTACGGTCAAACTGACGTAAAATGACGTCGGCGACCCACGTGGTGCTGTTTGTCGTCAGCGCAAGTGGAGTGTTGCGTCTTCAACCATGACGCGATTTGCACGTGGCACACTTTGTCGTTGACCGCCAGCATGGTGGACCGCCGGTCAAGCATGACGTCATAATGAGCCGCGGCTCAAGCTCTATAACTAGGTATAGGGCTACAACGTCATCTGCTGTGCGGTGGATGTAGGCTACGCCACCTACGAACAACGCCATGAGTTAGTTATGACAAAGACAACAGACGTAGGCTACATGCTACGTCGCCACGGCGTATGACGTAGGCTAGGCCTACACTTCTGAATCCAAAGTTGAATGTCATACTAGGCCTAGGAAGGAGGGCCTGCTTACTAGCATTGATGATCATTCTAAAATGTGGCATTTAAATTGCAGAACTAAGACTCCTGGTGGAAAATTGGTGTACTTGTACAAGAAGAAGCTCGGCTCAATTCCCAAATGTGGTGATTGCAAAGTCAAACTTCATGGTGTAAGTATGTTGTTCACATTTGGCATGAGTGGGGCCGGGGTCTGACGTTCCAGGATATTCCAGAGGTATACATCTGGCCTTGGCGTGCTAAGTCAAAGTGATTTTGGCCTAACTGCTAACTGGTAAAGAATTGGGGAAATAATTGAAAATCTCACTTCTAATTTCAGATCACCCCTGCTCGCCCATTTGAACTGGCTTCAATGTCCAAGAGGCAGAAGCATGTCACTCGTACCTATGGAGGTTCTCGCTGCCATAGGTGTGTCAGAAACAGGTGAGTAGTTGAGACTGAGAGGGCATGATTTATAATGTAGAATAAAGTGGGATATCTGTGGTAAAAAAAGCTGGTGATGGACCAGGGCGCAGACAGAGCCTGTCAAGTGGTTTGAGTCAACCGGAATCTGCACTGCCATTAGCCCATCTGGAGCTTTGTCAGGGTTTCGGAATTTATATCACATGATGAGATTATTCCACCTGATTGTGGATGATATTCATCAGAGTAGTTACATCATTCCTGATCCTTACTCCTTCTTTCTTGCAGGATTGTCAGAGCCTTTTTAATTGAGGAACAGAAGATCGTAGTCCGGGTGTTAAAGGCACAGATGGCTGCCGAAAAGAGTAAATGAATGTACATTTGTAATTGAAAAAAAAGAATAAAAAGTGAAAAAAAAACTATTTGTTTATTTGTCTTTAGGTTTTATAGTTGGAACACTGTCACAACAAGTGGAAGTAAGAAAGCCTGCATTTCTGATGTCTGCTGATTGTTGCTTGCTGATGACCCCATGGATTCAGGAATGAGTCTGGGCATTGACCACATAGACCAAGCAGGGGAATGTCCCAAGGTGTGGACCTGCATGGGAATCTGTTTGGTGTAAATGGCAGGACTGCCTGTTAAATCCTTGCTGATAAATTTGACGCCTGGAGCTGCCTCTGTGCACCAGGGGTAGCGAGCATAAAGAGGTCATAACCCTACGTCAGGCCTAAACCAGGTGTAGTACAAGGGCCACAACGAGCACTACGCCTGGCTTAGGCCAGACGTAGGGTTACGACCCCTTTATGCTCGCTACCCCTGGGTTCTGGACCCATCTTCCCAAAGCCGTCGTAAGGTTAACGATGTCGTTACGCTATGCATTTTTCCAGTTCTAACGACATCATTAACCTAATGACGGCTTCGCATTGCTCTCGTGGTGCCATTCAAAATCCGCTCCATTGCCCACCAGGGACATCTCGACCCCCTCGGTATGGTCATCCAGTAGGCTGTCTCCCCCAATCACGTAGGGCCCAGACACAACAGGGCGATTTCCTACATGCTCCTTGTTTCGCGACTTAACCTTTCTAATCGTCGGAGGTGGTTCCTCCGGCAGTGGTTTGTCCTTTGTCTCTGGCATGAAAATGGTCATCAGGACGCACTCAATGATTGCGGTGGTGCCGAACACGACATACGGCAGAGACGGATGGAATACTCTCTGCAATGAGACGTGCATCAAGAAGAGAACTGATTTCCGCTAAGATGTTTTAGACCGTGTTTCCACGAGGCGTTTGCGGGCGCGGAGGAGGAGGCGGGTGCGGGTGGAAAAAAATCGAACCAACGCATTTCCCATTAGCTATTTTAGCCGCACCCGTTCCCGCCACCGAAACCGCGTCCGCAAACGTCTCGTGGAAAAGCAGACCGTGTTTCCACGAGGCGTTTATGGGCGCGGATTAGGAGACGGGCGCGGGTGCGAGTGAAATAGCTAAAGAGAAATACGTTGGCTCGATTTTTTCCACCCGCGCCCGCAAACGCCTCGTGGAAACACAGGGTAAAGGGAAATGCGTTGGATCGATTTTTTAAAACCCGCGCCCGCCTCCTCCTCCGCGCCCGCAAACGCCTCGTGGAAACAGCTTCAGACACCAGGCAAGGATTAACAGTGTTACACATTAAAGGGACTAGGAAAATTTTTTCAAGCTTCGGTTATTACAAAATGCTAGTCTTTCATGATAAATTTCCACCGTCAATTCACTTTTTCAATTAACTGTTAATTACTGGCACCCACACAAATCAGTTATCACCACACCATGGAGCATTCACCACGTCACTGGGAACCTAATCAACATAATAGAGTACAAGCTCGCTCCATACAAAACATACAGCGAGAGGTTCCCAGTGACGTGGTGAATACTCCATGGTGTGGTGATGACTGATTTGTCTGCGTGCCAGTAATTAACCCTTAATTCAGTTGAAAAAGTGAATTGACGGTGGGAATTTATCATGAAAGACTAACATTTTGTAATAACCGAAGCTTGAAAAATTTTTCCTAGTCCCTTTAAGCAATCGAACGAAAATCAAAGGCTTCTGGGAGTTTGTACACAGCTAACCAGTCGCGGGATATCGACACAATGCGGATGAATGAGACCCTTTGCATATGCTAAGGACTAGGGTTGCACTCCCCGGGGAGTGGAGAAAGTTAATTGGAATGAACAGACCTATAGCTGGGGGTAATAATGTAAAGCGCATTGAGCAGGTCAACTGGAAATGCGCTATATAAGAACTAACATTATTATTATTACGTGGACGCTGAAAGCGGTTTCGCCCCAAACTTACCAATAACCCAATCTGCGGCGCGATAACCCCAGCTATCCTGGCACTCGTATTTCCTGCACCCGCAGCGATATTTCTGAAATAAATGGTTAGAGGTTAGACCCCTTTGGAATGGTCCTAGAAGACGGGTGTAGGGTAGGGTGCATTCTGGAACTACACGATGCGAGAAACCCAAGACAGTGAAGTGAACAATGGTGAAGAACTCCGCTCAGAATGTTGGCCTTAAGCTGCTTTTCCACGAGACGTTTGCGGGCGCGGAAAAGGAGGCGGGCGCGGGTGGAAAAAAAATCGACCCAACGTATTTCCCTTTAGGTGTTTCACTCGCACCCGCTCCCGCCACCGCCACCGAAACCGCGTCCGCAAACGCCTCGTGGAAAAGCAGCTTTATTTCGACTTTCGAAGTCTTTAGTTGACGCGCAACGCAGCGGACGCTTTTCTGTGGCACTCCTCTCGCGCGAATTGGCTCTCAATGGGCAGGCAATTCCATTCAGCGGCTGAGTAGGCAGTAGAGTAGACAGCCAAGTAGCGCGAGAGAACTCTCACGTGGATGAACACCTTCAGTCGTCCACTACAACAAACATCACCGGGTTTCCAAAATTTGGGGAGCAATCTCGACGTCTCATGTGGTGGGTGCTCACCTTATCAAGGTCGGGTAGATCTCAGAAGTCAAGAGGAAAATCGACATCCACGCGCCAACACTGATCGCATAACTGGCCAAGGCGAGTATGGTTCTGACCATCTCCCGCCCCTTCATGAAACCGGTCACGTCCATGGCCAGGATAGAAAACATGACTATGATGGGAATTGCCATCGCGACTGCATAACTTGGGCGTCTACCGGTCCTGGAGATAAAACAAAGGGCGAAATTCGATTCGATCGGAGTCTCCAGATACGTATTCCGACTTAACGACGAGTTTACGAGTTTGCGATTTAGTTCAGTCGTCAACGAATCGCAAACTGATCGTAAAGAAATGACGTGACGTTGAAGCTGATCCACCGAACCAAATCAAACATGTTTGATCTCGTCGTAAACTCGTCGCAAACTAGTCGTCAACAGAATTCAATCGTAAACGAGTCGCAAACTCGTCGTATTTATTCTGTATTTATTTCTGTAAATATGCTAGGGAGAGAGACTAGATAGGCGATTCGCCTGTTTCTCGATCCCATCATAACATATATTATGAATAAATACGTTTATACAAAAAAAAAAAAAAAACTCGTCGTGAACGAATCGTGAACGCTATCGTGAACGGCTATGATTTTCTTTTTCGTCGTAAACTAGTCGCAAACGCGTCGTGAACTAATCGCAAACTGATCGTAAACTCGTTGTGAAGTCGGTGGATCATCCGCATTATGGAGACAGAATTTCAAATCTTTCGAAATTTGATTCGCCCTGACTCTCCGATGAAATGAATGTGCTGCCCCATACAATAGACTCGGGTGCAGCACGACTTCTGTTATTATAGACTGCCGCATTTCACTACGGCGGGCACGTGCTGCTACCTTCCAACCAAATAGAGTAGGATACATGTTTCTCATGTTCTCCTCCGTGAATACTTACATTCTGAAGACGAGCGGACAAAGCAAACGCACGAAAACATTGGCAGCTGCGGCAATGACCATATTGACGTAGATCGAACCTGTCAGACTGGCCCATTGCGACTTCAAACCATATGACATTATCGCAGCGGTGAACCTGGAAAAGTGAGATGGCGATTTCAACACTTGAACGAGCTGGCGACATTCAGCGGGTAGAATTTCTGCCTGCGAATCTTCCCCTCTCGATTCTTCAAGAACTGTCTTCATGACGCGCAGCACGCAGGTAAGAGTAGTCTCGGTCACTCTGCCGCTGTTGCGAATCCGGGCATCCAAGGCCTTGCTGGGCATCTGCGAAGTGGCAGCACTGAGGAACTTGGCTGCGCGAGACCACTTCGCATCAAATCATCTGCGTAGACCCCCAATGGCAGCAAGTAGTAGGATCCCAAGATGACGATTGTCAAGGAAGGTATAGTGCTGGTTTCATTGAGATACACTTGGCCAACTCACCACCCCAGCATAAGAACTGTCGACCTCACTGCATACTTCTTGTTTGCGAAAAGATTGGCGTATGTGTAATGTCCTGTGTCATGGGCCTCCGCGTAGGTTTTGCTAAGGCGGCGGATGACAGCCATATCTGGAGGAGGGCGCCGGTTGATTCGGGCAACGAATTTCAACCATTTGTAGGCGACGTCGACTTTTCGTTTCTGAAGGAGCCAACGAGAGCTCTCCGGGAGGAAACTGAAAAATGCATACGATATTTTGATTATGCAGTTTAGCGGTGATCTGGCCTTCTTGGTAAGTAAAATGACCATGTCATTACGATCATCCATCTTAAAGCAAAAAGACCACAATTCTGCATAAAATGCTCCTCACTGCGTACTTACAAGACCGATAGGAAAAGGAATGGTGCGAATGGTAGACTAGCTCCCAAAGCAAGGTGCTGCCATGGACGGAGAAGATACGCAACCGGGGCAATGAGAAAATGTGCAACTCCCCAGCCTAGACGCATTGCTACGAACATCCTCCACCGCAACCCAACGTATTCCATCGGCACGACGGTTGCCACCGTTGCACAGGCCCCTGAAATCAGTACGTCAGAAAATACGTGTACATGCACACGCAAAAAGGAAGAGGTCTTCTCACATCGATATCACAAACCCGAGCTTTCTGTTTTGTGCTGAACCGTGCACGACCCGAAAAAGTGTTGAGTTTTCGCAAAACCACCGAAGCGCCAACGCGAACGTCATTTTAGTTAGATGTGCCAACTTCCATGGTTCTCGAAGTCAGCGTCTGATGGCGTCCTACCAAAATGCTCCAGCTTCGTGTCATCGAGGACTGGAGGAGTAGGATTGACATTCGCATGGCGTTTCAGGGCTTTGCGAAAACTCCGTTCTGTCACTGCGCCGGCGAACCCATTGCGATTGTGCTCTGCAGAATGTTCTGCTTCAAAACTTACCAGCGCACAAGCCGGCCATGAAACGTAATGTAGCATAGACAGGCCACAAGGTGACCGCGGCAAGGCAAGCTTGGAACGTGATCAGTCCAGTCCAGAAGACCAGAAGTATCGGTCTCCGTCCGAACATGTCCGAAAGCTGTCCTCCGATGATAGCTCCGGTCAGCAGTCCGGCGAAGAAGATGCTAGCAGTAAGTTTGGCGAGGTAGAATTTGTCGCACGTTAGGTTCCACTGGAAACAAGATTGTGGATATAATGCAGCACGCGATGTTATCGTTTGGCAACGATAGTTTATCGCCCTATAAGATAATCAGGGGCGGGGGGGGGGTCCGCCCATTAGCTTACAAATGGTGACGTTAGAACTGATAACCTGTTTATCTTCGGTAAATAGCATGTAATGGTCAAGTTTGGCACATCGCCCTTCATAGATCAGGGCGTGGCCAGTTTTCCATCCAGGTGTGAAAGGAATCCAATTCCCCCTGGAATCAAAGTCCGGTTGTTTCAGGAGGGATTAGAATATAGGCCTACATGTATGGCTGGAGAGACCCGATGACCATTCGAATTTAACCTCGCAATAGCGGGTTGTCGCTCCGGCCGCCGCACTACTTGTGGAGTGTAGTGCGGCGGCCGGAGCGACACAACGACTGGGTGTCGAGTCTATGTCACACCTGCGCGAACGAAATTTTGTACCCGCGCTGATTGTGTAGGGATTGGGGTATAGGGTGTTCAGTGGTAAAAAGACCTTGCTCATAACAAAAAAGGCGTGCTATCAGATAATCTAAATAAAAAGGCCATTTCAATTTAAAATGCTCTCGAAAGCACTTGACATCTGCGATACCGCTATGCATGGGAATTTCTTTCGCGTTAATGGGTAGGCCCTACGACTGCATAGGATCAAAAATAGATAAGAGAGGGCCATATTTTCTTCAGTTTGGGGAAATGTGAAGTAACACGTCCACTAAAATAGCCGGGTGTGACAGGAGGGAAAATACGAATATTACTGAGAAAAAGTAAAATGCACGTCGTTACGGAGAAGCTAGACGGCAAATTGTCTAAAAAACGGTCAACCACGCTGCACTGGCAGAGTGGGGTTGAAATATGACCACAAATCTCAATGTGTGGTTTCCGACATTAGCACAGGTGTAACTATAATTTCAAAAGGGAAATTGTTTTACCCAGCTTTATGCAGGTGTAGCAGCACCGCATTCTGACTAAGAAAATTCAATTTTATTTACCTCTGTAACGATAGACGTGTAGTCATCCAAAAATGTGATGTTTGTACATGGCATCCCAGGCGAGGGACACTTTCCGTGATCAGCAATGGCTGTTTCGTTGCTGCATCCTCCAGTCAAATTACTACACCCATACCTCGTCTCCAGTGGCACTGTGGAAGTAGAATTCAAAGAATCCCCGACCGTCACACAGCTGTACCGAGGGCCACTCTCAAGGACAAAGTAATTGACGGCCATCCCCACGGTAGCTTCTATGGCAATGCTGAGGGCGATTATCAAGACTTGCGCAGGGCCTCTGCTGCCAAGCCCATCCAATAATCCTTCAAAAGTTTCATCTCTCGTCTCCGTTTCGTCGCCCGCCATGATGAATTGGAATGAACCCAGAGTAAATTCCACTTAGATTGCGACGATAGTGGTGTGAACCCGGGGTGTGAACTTGATAGTAATCTTATTACCTCTGGTTTATCTGACCCGTTCCGACCTCAGCCACTTGATTTTGTCAGGATAACTAGGCTATGTCTCTGACCCATCAAACGAGCCCGTGCAGGTGAAATAACTAACGATAGGGAGCATTGGTGACAGGACAAGAATGACTTGGACTACTTTCACAAGTACACGTGTTTCGAATGTAAAAGTTTGAAAAACTCATAAATTTATTGAAATTTTCTGGAACAGGTGTACAAGAGACATACATGTATGAAAATGACGTACAGCCCCCTCGCAGTGCTTGTTCATGCCGCTGAAATCGCCACCACCATTATTGTATTGTACTGTATCACAGGCAGGAGCGTGGATCCATATCCTACTCCGCCTACGATTAGAAGACCAACGCAGTTCAGTCAATAGATGGCACTTCGATCGCCAGGCGAAACAAACCAATCAGCGATCAGTTGCTCTCAAGCTTTTGTGCGGTGTCGACGGACGACGCTGTCCAAAATCATTGGTACCCCACCGGCGAATGCAAAAAAAACGTGGGAACGAATCAGAGCGCTTCTTACTTGGTAACGTTCATGATTGGCTCAGACGATAATGTCAGAATGGGGAAGCGTTATATTATTATTATGTGTCCACGATTTTGCATCTGTGCGGCGCCGATACCGCTGTTTTAGCCAATCAAAAAGTGTTTTTCGTTTTCCTTTGATCCCAATAAAGGCGACATGTCATTGGGCAATCTGGATTTAAAGTGCTACCACATTTTGTTGTTCCTTGCCGCCAACCGCACCAGTGCTTGGTGGTGTTTGAAAATATTTAGCCACTCTCGATCCAACACAATAAATGTACACATACGATGTATTTCCGTGTCCATGGGTGCGAGATTGAATGTATTACCGGTATGTACATTAGCTTCAAGATACTATGCACATTTTCAGTAAGCCAGTGAACACAAAAAGGTAAAAAAAGATATTAGAGCAAATCATGAAAATCCAAAAGACCACAATGTCGTAAATGATTATGCAGCAGTAAAATATCTAGGGCTTAGCCTATGTACAGTTGTTGATAATAGACAAGCATCAAATACTTAGCGAAATGTAAACACCGTCGTGGGGACGAGACTCCCTTGCCAGCAGCACCATGCAACCTAGCCTGGTTCTCTGACCGTCCGACGGTGGTGCAGACTGATGTTTCGTGTCGGAGCTACAGTCGGACGGGCACAGAACGAGGCTACATGAAACCACACGCCACGCATGTGCAGGTAATGTTTTGGCAAATGCTGTCCTCCGAAGAAAGAAATCAACTTTCTTGTTGATTGGCTGACGAAAAGAGTGTTGAATTTCCATTTTCATGCAAATAAATTCAGGTTGATGTACTTTATCTGTAATCTCCACGTGTAGGAGTATGCGCCGTATAGTTTGAAGCAGGTTTTTTATTCATCAAAACACCGGCTTTCTGCCTCCCTGACTGGGCCAATCAGATGGCCCGATACCCGCTTCCTCGACCTTAGGAAGTACCGACGTGCAATCAGAACGAGATAAATGCGGTTCGCCTATCAAGTTGCATACGCTGAACAAATCTGATGATATTTGGGTGGGTAGTTCATCATCACCATGCTCATTTTACGAGATAGGAAAATCCAGAAAACACCGTCAAGTGTGATCAATAGAAAAGACACCCATCCCATGTACATCGACCAGCCTATATTCACGTTCCGCATTAACCCTTGGTCCGGAAATTTCGTACCGTTATAATCGTACTTGATCATGTTTGCTATCTTCAGATGCATCAGGATGACGACGAACATCGTGTAAAGCCCTGAAATACAAAGATTTAGGAAGAAACATTATGAGAGAAAGGGCCTATCCACGGTTAGCTAATAAAACGAATGCTCATCGTAGGGTAGGGGCCTAAACCAAGGCTGTCTTTTCTCAAAACTGACGGTGAACCAAAATATTCGACTCTAAAGAGGGTTGAGCAACGTTCACCGGCTAAAGGCACGAAGCGGTCAATATCGAAGTCCAAAACATACCAGCAGCCAAGCAGCAAACTCCAGTGATCATGGCACTGACGACTTGTTGCCGGACGACGGAGAATATACCCAGGGCCGCCGCCGAACAGAACGAGGCTACATGCAACCACACGCCACGCATGTGCAGGTAATGTTTTGGCAAATGCTGTCCTCCGAAGAAAGAAATCAACTTTCTTGCTGATTGGCTGACGAAAAGAGTGTTGAATTTCCATTTTCATGCAAATAAATTCAGGTTGATGTACTTTATCTGTAATCTCCACGTGTAGGAGTATGCGCCGTATAGTTTGAAGCAGGTTTTTTATTCATCAAAACACCGGCTTTCTGCCTCCCTGACTGGGCCAATCAGATGTCCGATACCCACTTCCTCGACCTTAGGAAGTGCCGACGTGCAATCAGAATGAGATGAATGCGGTTCGCCTATCAAGTTGCATACGCTGAACAAATCTGATGATATTTGGGTGGGTAGTTCATCATCACCATGCTCATTTTACGAGATAGGAAAATCCAGAAAACACCGTCAAGTGTGATCAATAGAAAAGACACCCATCCCATGTACATCGACCAGCCTATATTCACGTTCCGGATTAACCCTTGGTCCGGAAATTTCGTTCCGCTATAATCGTACTTGATCATGTTTGCTATCTTCAGATGCATCAGGATGACGACGAACATCGTGTAAAGCCCTGAAAAACAAAGATTTAGGAAGAAATATTATGAGAGAAAGGGCCTATCCACGGTATAGCTAATGAAACGAATGCTCATCGTAGGGTAAACCAAGGCTGTCTTTTCTCAAAACTGACGGTGAACCAAAATATTCGACTCTAAGGCTTAGCGCACATGTCCGACAAAACTCGATCCGTTTATTTAGGGGTGTTTTTAAAGTCGACTGACCCAACGCTGTCGACTCGTCATTCAGCCAGGACAGTCGATTTTAATAGACACCCCTAAACGCATTGAGTTTTGTCGGACATGTGCGCTAAGCTTAAAGCAAGGTTCATTGGCACACTGATTTTGTCCGGTTCAAGTCCGTAAACAATCTCTCGACTTGACTTTTGCGTTGTCGTATCCGCAAAAATAGGAGCAAACGGACTGAAAACGGACCGGATTCGTGCGCCAGTGAACCTTGCTTAAAGAGGGTTGAACAACGTTCACCGGCTAAATGCACGAAGTGGCCAATATCGAAGTCCAAACATACCAGCAGCCAAGCAGCAAACTCCAGTGATCATGGCACTGACGACTTGTTGCCGGACGACGGAGAATATACCCAGGGCCGCCGCCGTGAGAAATGAGATGGTTGCAACAATGGCGCAGACCTCAGATGATCGGATGAGTTCCCAATCTGCAAAGAGATGACGTTGTCTAACTGAATGCTGACAAAGTTATTGCAGAGGAAACAAGTTCTTTTTCCACTTAGCCGCGAAACTTCAGAGCGAACCTCTGTCATTTTCAGGTTTTGTTCGGTACTCTCTTCGTGCCACCAGATGGGGAGTTTTCGCAAAGGCCCGAAACGCCAAACACATTGTTAGATGCTACGAAGAGAGTACCGAACAAAAGTATAGACGTTCGCGTTGGCGTTTCGGGGGGCTTTGCGACAACTCCAATGGGATTGGCGTTCGCGTTGGCGTTTCGGGGCCGCTTTGCGACAACTCTGACCGATTCTTACCCATTTCATCAACTGAAGCTCTATCTTGCTTGGTTATTTTCATGTAGTTCAGGCATTGGGTCTGCTGCTTCAAACCAGACAGGGTGGACCGTACACTATCTGAAAAACCAAAGAACGACATCTTGTTTGGACCCTTGCGAAAACAGACGGGTCCTTCTGAAGGAACCACATCACTGACTCCGTCGTAGCCTAGGAGATGATTCGGGTAGCTACATGTATGCTGTCTTATGATATTTTGCATTTCCACAGGTATATCTTTATTATAAAAGCTGTCACTTTCCCATTGGCATATTATAATAGGGAGTTTTCGCAAAGCCCCCGAAACGCTAACGCGAACGTCTATCCTTTTGTTCGGTAGTCTCTTCGTGGCATCGAACAATGGGCTTGGCGTTCGCATCGGTGTTTCGGGGGCTTTGNTTTGTTGTTGGAATTCCCTGCTGCGTCATCGTTCCATTTACCAATGGCAAAATCTTGACGTCACTATAACTGTTCCGTCTTGGGCTGAGGACACTGTATAATCTATTTTTAGACGGCGAACACATTTCTTTGTTTTCTTTGTCTTTGTAAACTAAAACTTACGATGGATAGGTTTGAACTGACCTACTGCAATGATCAATATCTCCTCACCACAGTTGGCGATCTCTGGCGTTAGCCAGCTCTAGTTAAATTCTAGGCCTACTACATTTCTTTGCACTTGACAACTAATTAGATATATTTATTTTTTTATTTATACAATGGATGCCTGCGTGTCAAAGACACATTAAGGCTACCTAGGTATACAAATGAAAATAAAGCAATGGCGTGCGAGGTGCAAAGCTCCCATACAACAACAATAATAATAGTGTGGATCAACAGAAGTAAAAGTTAGATATACTAGTATGTTATTATCAGTGCGCTCTCTCATGTCTCTCAATATCCACAGGCGGTCTTCAAATTGACTGACAAGTCAATTTCTAGTTCCATAATTTATGTACGCTGTCGAATGATAGCTGCCCCAAATTCATGAACTCGATCGTACCTTCGTATTTTGAACCCGTTGGTACGTACTCGTAACCTAGATAATCCGTGAGAATCATTTGGACGCGAGTTTATTCAGGAACAATCAGAAATTCAGCGAGTTTGTCAGCGAATCGAGAAAATTTCACAGCTGCCATATTTGGGAATGACCAAGACGGGATAGAAGCTTCGCTGTGATTGGCTGAATTCGGCGGAGTGAACTGTTCCGCTGGTTCCCCACTAAAATGGCATGGATGTCGCCAGGGTCTGAACCAAGCGCGAGTGGGGGGGGGGGTCGGTTGTGAAGAACCGAATTATACAATGCACCCGGGGGAAATCAGAGAGCGAATCCATCAACATTTGATGCAGCTCTTGCTGATTGGACGTCCTGTGAACAATAAACTCCTACTGCGATGCATCTCGCAACCAAAATCAATTCATAATCCTGTAATGGTATACGACAAGCATTGGTGTCGCAGGTTTACTGGAACAACTGAAGTGAAACTTTATACATTTACAGTGCATTACATTTTTAATAATTGGTGTTTATTTGATATCAGTTTGAAATGATGACAACATGGATTTTGTTGTTTTTCCACTCTACAGTAAAATTACCAGTTCGCAATGCTTTAGCAAGTTTTTTGTCATGAAGGATTTCGTCGGTTATTCGGTAAAGTAAACACCAGTTCACGTCTTGCACATAGAAAGAACAGAATGGTTTATGAACGTGTTCAATAATTTCATGAGAATTCAACAGATGTTAAAGCAACAGGGATTCCTATTCAATGACTACCGCATCTTGTTCATCCACTTCAACATGTTCAACGTTATCCTTATATATTTTATATATTGAAGAGTTCTGAACTGCTAGTGTATGGGAGTGTAAAGCCTAGTTCATACTTTGACGCACGACTGGAAATAGGCTTTGTTCATGTGAATTTTGATAACCTGGGCCCGTATGTATAAAGGTGGAATAGGCTTATTCCAGGTACAACTTCATGTTATAACGTGAAGTTATACCTGGAATAAGCTTATTCCACCTTTATGCATATACGGGCCCAGTTTAACCAAAAAAGCGAATCCCTTAGCTCCCTCGGTCTTCTGTTTCTCTGCAGATGTAATGTACAGTACGTACCCTGTCTATTCAACCTGCCGTTGTGGATTTCAAAAAATATGTTCGGAATCATGTCATATTCGGTCAATACGATAGAGGTTCTTATTGACCATGGCCATTCCGGTTGCACTGTTAAGCGCGGCAGTGTAATGGCATATAATGTAAATGTATTTGACAAAGGAATGAGCCGCAGGTATCCGGTTTGTTGGTTTTATTCGCACTAATCGAAATGCAGCCATCGGACGTTTGCAGGAAGGTCAGAAAAATTTCCCTCAACAATCGATGAACTTTACACTACCCGATTGCTAGGGATATTAGCACTGACTGGATATAATCTATTACCTGAGAGTCATTGGTGGGGAGACGAAACAGGCTAACAGGGGTCAATAAGAAACGGAAATTTCCACCTCACGACCATCAGTTTTTGGAAATAACTTGCCAGAGAAGAATCTGGGCTTGGTGGTGACGAACAATACAAAATACGTCCCACTGTTTTGTTTCTTGCTGGGGCAAAAGTAACCGCACACACAGCTCAGTGAACCTCGCCACAGGAGAATAATGATAAATAATTCAAATGTTCATTACCGCTAAAGCTACAGTGACGAGACTATTGTGGCTTTTGATTCAACTTTCACCGAATGCGAGATGACTCTCTTGACGAACATCTGAACATTGTCCAATCATCGGATGTCCGACATTATGTAGTCATCGCTAAATCACAAACATGTGTTTATTTCACGAGAAGAAATATCCCTCTAAACCAGCACTTTTTTTTAAGAATTGAAGCCATGCAGTACACAGTTGCAGGGAGTATCGGTACACGGTAGATTTTTATTTGAACATGAAGTCAAGGAGGAAACTTCAGTGACGTCAGAGGGTTTCCAAAATGGCGGGCGTAGATGTAACGCGACGTGGAAGTGTCCCAGAACATGTAGGCCTACCAAGCCGATTGATATCACTGTGATATCAATCGGCTTGGTACAAGTAACGACTTGTTTGAAGAGGGTAGTCTATAATTATTGTGTGACAATAATTATACCCTCTTCAAACAAGCCGTTACTTACAATTTGAGATTTTTGCGCAAAAACATAAAACTTAGCCTTCGAAACATAGCCCAGGTTGTAGTACGGTAGGCTATCTAATTCTTCGCCGAACGCATGACTGGTGAGTTGTTACTTCTGCCTGTAGACCGACAAGGCCGAATAGCTACGTTGTACACCACTGTAGTTGTCCACTCTCCTTTTTATCTAATGGCTTTCTCCTCTAGACCTATTTCTCCTCCGACATTACTTCCTGAAGTACCCCAATGGGAAAGTCCACACGTATTGGACCAGTCTTGGAGACGTTATGTATACAAAACTCATGGGCCATCGATCTTCACTACGGAAACAACATCTGTCCCGTACCACAGACGATGCCGCCCGTATTTGCATACCGAAGAATTGTGAAATGGGTGTTTTTGGTAGTGTTGCAAGCGAGACAACAAGGACAAGTCGAAAGCTCAGGTGCAACAAGCCAGTAGGCCTACATTGACAAACAGTAATAGAATGGGCTGGTCCCTGGGTTCAGGAGTAATGCGTATTATGTAACTATAAGAATGATGGTATTTTAGGCTCGTCGATGAGACACGTACAAGTGGTAATTTCCTTTCTGAAATGAATGAAGCATGCCCCATCTAAAAGCCTCCGGATTTCCAATGAAAGTCATCACAGACATGTTGTTCCAGGATCGCGCCGTAAGCATCCTCCCACAGCAAGGTTTTGGTCTCGCTCCTCTTCATACGCTTGCACACATAGTGTGAGTGTGTGGAGAGGTGCGAGGTAGGCTAAAAATCCCTGCCGTGGGAGGATGCGCCATTAGCTGATTGGGTCGGTGTAAATGAACGGAGAGATGATTTTACCACGGCCATGAACCAAACAAGCAGAAACAACAGCGCATGGGTCCACTCCCTGCTGTGGGAGGAAGTGAGTTTCATTCATACTGCACAGGTGTGATAGAATCTAATGTCGCTGTCTTCCTGATGTCCCTCTGTATTGTTTGGCACAGGATTAAGGCGGGGGGCTACCTATAGCTGAGCTCATTCCCTAGTGGCAATCCACGGAACTGGCCTTTGTGCGACCAGTCATTCACATTCAGATTAAATCCGCTCACCCTGGTATACTGTTTTCGAAAACCAATCTTCAGTGTACGTGCCGACCCTAAATCTTTTGTGTCCACTGCGGGTATTGTTCAGCTCTGTCACTGGTGCTTTGGTCACAAGTGGCCGAACAGAGTTTACTCAAAGGGCGCGAATAGTGCAAATCTACATAACAAAGAAGTAACTTGCCAGCGGTATGGAAATTTTCAAATTTCCCAAACAAGTTTTCTCTTTTTTGGACACATATATTTGAAAAATTTCTTTTGGATGTTATTGCCATATGTGCATTCTAGGGCAACACGATCGCCTTTTTTGGATAGTTGGTCGGGAATATGAAATATTTCAAAAACTGTAAATCGAGCCTTTTTTGGCATTAAATAGTTTATACCAATTAAATGGAAAGTACTTTCGTAAAAAACGGATCGTTAGGCCCTGCAGGCATCAGGCCTGTATGTTACAGACTATGTGGGAAACTGATGTGTCGCATCCCAAGTCTGCAAAATTGTTTGCGAACTCAAATTTTGACAACTTGTTATAACTTAATTAACTCCATCGTAATTGGTCAAAATGAACAATTCTTTCACAGAACGGGAGCATAAAGGTTGTAGCTAAAACATTTTGTTGACATCAATTAGTTACTTTTTGTCATGAATATGTTAGGACGCTTGTTTTCAAAGAGCGTCAATAAAGTCGGCATAGGTAGCCCCCCGCCTTAAGGAGCTTGGTCTCTCTAGAGTTTAACTGAATGGTGCCGCTTAATCCGTAAATGTATGTAGGGGACATCACGTATCGGGGGCATTAGATTCTATTACACCTGTACTCATGTTCAGAATCTCATGTCGTAAAATTACGACATGAGATTCTGAACATGCTGAAATACGGCAATCATGATGTATTGTGTTGCGTGGTCGTTAAACCCGACCGATTCACCCCAAGCCGCGTTCCAGCATTGACACCAAATTACAATATGGTAACATCAAATCTGAGTGCCTCCGTTAATGCATGGAATATTATTGGCATAAAAGCGACACAATCGTGCGATAACTGCAACATGTACCTTGATTGCTGTATCATGTACTTGCACGTACGATGATCGCCTCATCTAATTCAACTAATCACATTTCCAATAACGTTGCTGCGTGTACGAGAAGTAGTTTTGTGCAGCAAAAGTCAGGAATTATGTTCAAAAAGCTCACATTATAATGGACGGTTGTGTCAGGTAGGCTAAATAAAAGTCGAAAAGGAAGAAATATAAATGAATGAGTGGTTTCCAATGACTACAGACTCACAGAAACACAAGAGCGAAAGAAAGGTTGGCGGTCTGTGAAAGAAGCAACACAGAAGGTCAGCGACCGATGACCGCGGCAAAGTAATATCGGATAAGGAGTGCATGAAGGAGGAGAGGAGTACAGATTCTGATATTCAACGTTTCATATGAAATGAGGAGAGCAGGAAAGCCGATTCGTATTAGGGAGGTTTAGAAATCAAACGATAAACGTAAACTTTACGACAACGTTATTTTTCATACTGCACATTCACGAGATTTTATATCGCATTTTCCGTACAAAAATTACGTTGTCGTTAACGTGTACACTTATCGCTTGATTTCTAAACCTCCCTATTATGACAAATCATGAAGGAAGGGAAATACGAGTTTGCTATCGTTAAAACATAGCTTGCCTGATATCGTGTCGCACGAACCCCACAGTCCTCCATAATTGAGCACAGGGAAAGACATCCTAATAAAGGACTCGTTGTTTTCAGCCGTCAAATTCATGGTGATATATCCCTGGGCGTTGTTGATGTCCATCGACAGGACACTGCCTCGTTCGACGAGTTCCTTGGCCTTTTTGCCATCGTACTCCACTGTCCTCCAACTGTTTCCGAACATACTCGCAAACAGTGAGACCAGGCAGAAGAACCCGAGCCCCAGGGGCAGGTAGAATTGTATACTGGTAAGTATAGACATTTGGCCCTCTTCGTCATCCTCCTCCTCTCCTAACTCAGGCTGCCGACGGGGCGGTCCTGACTCCACGATGATGCCGAGTAGAGATCCCTGCCAAGACAAAAGAAGAAGTTACGTAAGAGGCAGTCTCCAAAGTCCTTAAATCAAACACCATGGTGTCTTCGTCATTTCTACTCTTGAAGTACAAGGAGTGGAAAGTACGAACTGGTTACCACGTTTAAAATGACAATAAAGATAAAAGGTTGTATTGATCTATACCGTGTGCTATGTTGTATCCTCCTGTGTATATTAAACTGCATGTTTGCACTGTTCTACCGTTCTCTCAGTGTCTGTAACAACAACCCATTGAAAGCCACACTTTCTATAATACTGAGCCAAAGTGGCATTTGCAGCAGGTATATAAAGTGAGGTTTTTGCTAATTCGGAAAACTTCATTTCCCCTCATTCTCATACGGAAATGAAGGGTGTTCAGAAGCCGCTCTTTCACCCAGCAGCTTTCCTGAGCCCGGTAGGGCAATTTGTCCTTGTTGACCTTGGACGCAACTTGCCGACACCACCGGAAATTAGTGAAAGAACCTCAGCATCAGTATGCAGTCCATATTTTCACAATAGGCTACCGTACTTGGCTGTTACATTGACGACCTCTTTCCGAATACTTCCCGTCCAGGAAGAGCCTATTCATCGTTTCGACGGCCCCGGCCATCTTGGATTCTTTGCAAACTGCACTTGCGCAGTTACATCTGGTAGACAAATTCGTATCTCCCGACCAATCATATGCGTTGGTTTGCCCACCAGATAAATGCGCGCGCACAAAATCTTCGTAGAAACCAAGATGGCGGGGGGGGGGGCATCGGAACGATTAATAAACATTAGGTATGATACCGAAGAATGCTTTTCCACAAGTTGAGATGCAAAGAACCACTGACTATATCTCAGGATGCCGAAATGCACGACTCACAGGTTGCCATCTTTAATATTCTGGAATCATCGTGGGTCAACTACCGAACACCTTATCTCCGCAAACAGCATCTCACAAAATACTTAAGGCCCGTTTACACATGCAACTTCATGCAACTTGTTGCATAAACCTGATGAGACCAAAAATTTCATCAAAGTTGCATGTGTAAACGGGCATGCAACTTGTTCAACTACCCACTGCAACTTGTTGCAAATTTAGGATCCAGATCCTATTTTCTGGTGAAGTTGCAACAAGTTGCACGTCGCTGGCCAATGAGAATACAGCAAAAAATCATGTGACGTCTACTAAAGCCAAAATGGCTGCCGAACAAAAGATTCCCGCCAAAATTCGTGCAACTTGTTGCGAACTTGCAACTTATCGCGCTGGATGTTGCAATGTGTAAACGTCACAGGTAGGCTGCAACAAGTTGCAGGTTGCAGCAACTTGCAACTTGGTGCAACCTAGTGTAAACCGCCCTTTAGGAAGAAGGCTTAGGATTAGGAAGAAGACATCGGTTGAATTCGTGAGGAGGACCCTACTTCCTACTTCGTTCAGACAAGCATGTATCTCATCAGAGGATTCAATTACATTCCTCTGCTGATAAATAGAGTGTAAGCGCCTCTGACAAATTGGAAGATGGCGTGTCTGATCTTAGAGGTCCCACCGGAAGGGTGACGAAGTCGTGTGGTGGACGCAGAAACTAGCAGGCGGGCAAATTCTGCCCTCCGGGAAATTTAGTTAATAGTAGTTGAAATGAATCTACCAGAGGATGTTTCCATTCTAAGGTCCAAAGGCGGCCATCTTCGGCACAGCCTTGACCATCAAGCACGATCGCGCTTTAGTAAGTGTTGAGGAGCTGGCACGTGGACCACCATTGCTTATGCATGTAGACCGCCAGGGTCGCAAAGGGGCAACATAAAGGGGGTATGCTCAGCACGCGGCGAACGTCTCAAAATCGGTCTCTCGCTCCCATACCCTACCCTGGTTGCATGGCCTGGGCGATACCTCGGCTTTGGCCCTATAGCCTCTCAAGGAACCTTCCAGATGAAACTACCGGTTCATTCCCTAGGTGTAGTCACTCCTTCATTCGTCATCGAGCGACCCTCCCGCAGAAAGTATTCCTGTAATCCCCCCATTGCTTACAGAGTCATTTCAGAGCAAGCTCAGTCAATATTAGTTTAGAGTAAAAAAAATATGCAAAAATATTGTTAGATACAAAGTTAAAAAAGAAAAGGTCGCTGAGTTGTCTGTTGCGACGACTACATGTGATCTCCAGTTAGTAACCCCGCATGGTGGAGCAGTCTCTTTTCAAATATACTTAGCTAATGAACAGTGGTCCATGATTGGCGAGCCGACTAGAGCATTAATGATGTTGTGTCGTCTGGTGAATAACGACTTCGCTATAGCGACCGAAAAACATACCCTAATGCATCGCAGCAGGCTATGTCAATTTTGATTTGAAAATGAAACAAATGTATGGATATATGCCATTATCTCTCCGTCGTTTTATCCAAAGGAAAGGTTTTTGTGTTTTAATATTGATATGTCAGCCCACCTGACATTGTAATTGTTCATAGTCTACCTCATGTAAATTACGCAGGAAGATTATATTCATGAAATACCGCACACCATCCCACCTCATACGGATTGAACTGTCAAATACTTGACGAGTGAACTCAGGTGTGGAGGATACGGTAGTCCTAGTGAAGAATATCCTCGGTGTTGACCAAGACTCGTCATCCGTTGTAAATAGTTATGACGTAGTTCTTTCAATAGGTGGCGTCGAGGCGTAATCCTCAATTAATCTGACTCAAATGCCGATATAATGAACAAATTCCAATAATAGCACACGCCTAAAATCCCCAGATACGGAACCATACTTACACTGTCGACATTTCACAACGATATCACCAAGTATACCGGCACATTCAATTAACAACACCCGCGCGAACTTAACAAGCAGAAGTACTTAAATATTCATTAGCTCGTTAGTACATTATACTTTGAAAACTCCATCTGCTTCAGACTATCAATGAAAAATGAAAAGTTTAGGCCAGACCAATTATTTGTTGTTGATTAAGTCCTTTGCTTGAAAGTCTAAAAGGGCTGGGCATGAAATCAATATCGGTAATTATGCTGGGTCAGTCCGGAAGCATATACATGTATTCTGGCACTGCACGACCAAAACAAAGGAAACTTGGAAAGCAAATAACAGAGATTGTCGTACGGTCAGCTGATTCTGCAGCTTGAACGGCCAACACATTCTCATGCATGACAATGAGGAAGGCTCTGACGTACAGATTACAAACCGATGTTATACAATCGGGATAAAGTATACATTTTATATTCATTGAACCATTGACGCCAGATTGATCTCTCACTTTAGCCTCATTATAAAAACGATTGCTTTCGCCTTAATGATGCAGGCAAACACATGTATATGTGAATGAATGACGTATCATTTTCAAGAAAAAAGCAATAAAATATCGTTTAACCACTTGTCATATGGTCATTATCGACCATAAATATCAGGTCACATTAGATGACGTCAGAGTGAATTCAATACTGTTTGCATTCTACAATAAAACGGTCGAAGCAAACCTGTCCTGCTGGGATGAGAGTACCGACGCCATAGCGGTACGTTTTCACGGCTGACATCTCGTCCGAACGTGATTTCGTGAAATAGTAGGCCCTACACGTTCTTTCTATTACGGAATCTTCTTAATGGTCTTAAAAGAGCACAAACAATAAAATGCTATATGCCAGTCAAAAATGCACTGGTGTAGGAAATGTTCATGTTCTCACAACAAAACAAATTTGGATGATCAGTGGCCAATCTATAGGTCCGTTGTACGTACAGCAAATTTCAGCCAGGTTACACCTGTCCTCGGACCTCAAACATGGCCGCCTGTCAGCCATCTTGAAAAATGGTCTGTCACATACATGTATATAATATCAGGTTAAATGTTCAAAACTGGTGTGAAGGACTAGAAATCATTTGATAAAACCACTTACCAAACCTTTAGGCCTATGTGTTTGAAATCATTGTCACAGCATTTATTTCGGCACGAAGTACTAGTCGGGAACTTTCAAATGTAGGCTACAATGAGACTTTTACCTTTAATGGAAGAATGCTAGCTCTTTCTTCGAGTTCTATATCCGATGGCCTCTTTCTCCTAATTGTGTTTCCCTGAGAATACCTGTCCTCGAAAGTTGACTCCAGGGATACTTCCCCAGTTCACATTATACATGAATGTATCCGAAGACGACGATAAAATGTAAGTCGACGCAATTTTCATAGTTGTTGTAATCTCTTTGCATTTGATATGGTGTCCTCCTTGGTAACTAGTCCGCAGGAAGAGCTCTCGACCCCCGTGCAAGACGTCCCGTCTCAAGCAAGGTAAATGCCATGTTCGTGCACCAGCAACCAGCGTAATTTTGCGTTAGAAGATCGAATCCAGCATCGATTTCCCACTTGGGAGCATTTCAGACGGTCCTGCGCACCTGCCTACCATATTTTACCTCCCTCACTACGATTGGTTGATGGGCCATTGATTCAAAGGCAGGAACGATGACGTCAAAGAGATTTCGGTGCACTGGACATTGCGAAACAAATTCATGTGTTCTGGATGCCCGAAAATGATGTTGGCTTCAAATGTTTTGGGTTGATGTGTGGCACGCAGCTCCGCGTGGTAGCACAGTACACAGGTATCGATCTTTTTACCATGTTATCATGCTAGACGAGTCCGGTTGGCGTGTTCGAGCCGTCGCGACACGGGGCGGAATAACATAGAACCCATATTGAAAATATCCAAATAAAAAAAAGAACGTGACAATAGGCCTATCATCGTAATCAACGCGGATTTTATTAACCTGTCAAAGAATTCACCTGTTACAACGCCTTCTATTGAAGCCACAAATATACATGAATAGCAGAATGTTGCTGACAATAATTTTATCATTTGCTATCGAACGATACTTGGGAAAGCCCGCCAACGGCATAGACAATAGCCTAAGACAAGGGTATTCATGGTCCGATGCACTGTGCACGCACTGTGTATTTTGCACTGTGCACGCACTGTGTATTTTGCAACCTGAGCAGACTTTCACAAAGGGGCAACGTACAGTTTTTGGACAAACAAGCCAAAACCGTCTACGCATGTTTCAAGATGACGTTCTCATCACCACGTGGCAGTTTATAATGTACTGCCATGTGAAGACGTGATGTTACTACAGCCAATAGTTCAGATGTCCCAGCATTCCGCAAAGTTCCACCGATGTCATTTCCTCCTACAATCCTCTACTCCTTCATCCTTGTAGGCTACTAACACTTCTTCACAAAGTGGACGGACTTCTGGTCGTCTTTAGCGAGAGAAAATGGATAGAAGATAAAACAGTACTTGGCACCATACTCAGTGTAGTGATACGATGCTGCCACGCAATGCACATCAAGGGAACAGATCCTGGAACATTCGAGTTTGGAGCTGACGACATGTGACCGATGCTCGACCGAAGGGTTCCTTTCAGAAATCAGCGATAAAGTCGTCATCTCACATTTTTGTGGGGACGGCTCACCTGAAGAATACAAAAATAACGTGAAAATTCTATAGTGGCCACTCTCGAACGCTTGGAGAATATTTCCATTGGCTTAATTCAATGTTTCTTACGCGTGGTGAACATTTCCATTGGCTTAGTGACCATTTCCTCAGATCTGGTGGTGAACATTTCCATTGGCTTAGTGACCATTTCCTCAGATCTGGTGGTGAACATTTCCTTAGTGGCCATTTCCTCGGACCTGGTGAACGTTCCCATTGGCTTAGTGACCATTTCCTCAGATCTGGTGAACGTTCCCATTTTCTCAGTTCTTGCCCTCGGCATGCCATTTACCGGAGGAGGGATCGTAGGCCTTGGTGCCGAAACTGTAGTGAGATTAATTCTTGTCGATCCAGCTGCCTTTTTTGGCGATCCTAGAAAAGACGAGGAACGATAGCTTGACCGTTTATGCAAATACTTGACAACGCCGATTGGTGCGGTGACGTCGTTCTTTTCGAACAAGCTGCCAGTACCATCATTTGTTTATGACAGCATACCTTTGACGAAGGGTCTACTGTGCGTATTTGGTTGATAAAGGCTCATGCCGCATACGAGGTAAATCGAGATTATGGGTGATATGAATAAAGACTAGCAAATGCTTTTACTTCAGATTTGTACAGAATTGCCTAGTGCATTTGTATTGCAAAATTCAAGGAAAAGCATTTGCTTCTCTTTATTCATATGATCCAATGTATGGTTAAGAAGAAATGTATTCGTTGTTCGTTTTCATTGAATCTTTTCCTTTTTGGATCATTCTCTCTTACCCCGTCTGTTCTTCCTCCTCCTTCCCCTCCCCTTTCGCCTCTTCTTACCCCGCCTGTTCTTCCTCCTCCTCCTCCTTCCCCTCCCCTTTCGCCTCTTCGGTCTTCCTCTCTGCCCTCTACTTCTTCTTTTCATCATCGCGGGATTCACAGCCCGCTTTGGAAACATGGCATTCAAATCTGTGAACGCAAGAATTCATCGTTTCGACGACCTTCGCCACTTATCTGGTTGGCAAACCAACGCATCTGATTGGTCGGGAAATCGCCAGTTTGCCCGAGATATAACTGCGCATGTGCAGTTTTTGCAAGAAATCCAAGATGGCGGAGGGCCCTCGAAACGATGAATTGAGATGTCAACCTCGTCCCCAGGGGTATAGTTCGCTCAGACAACCTCGGACCACTCGCTCACTAACCCCTGGAATCAGCTTTGGATTTAACGCACGTGATTGCTTGACAGGAAACCGTCAAATATACCCAAGAACATACCCAAACAAATTTTCAAAATATTTTGGATCAAATCAAAAGGTTACCTATATCCAGGTTTGATGATTTTTTGTAAAAAGAATTTTAAAAAGCACAAGTAAGTTTTTCAAATTGATTATTTCGACTCGTGCTGCCACCTATACTTAGACCAAAGATCCTGGTCTAACAACCGAAGCTGATTCCAGGGGTTAGTGACGCGACCGCCATATTGTCAGAAAGCGAACGACCCCTGGGAACGAGGTTGTTGAGATGTTGGAAAAAGGCATGGGACCCTGCGAAGGTCTTACGAGTCAACAGGGAAATGGATAGTCTGATATAATGTAGATTCATCGCAAGCATCGGCCAATGTTATGTTTTGACACGTGCAGTCAAGTCGAGACTTTGCCTACAGCAACTTCAGTAACTGTTCCTGTCCTTGGGCGCGTACTCTGTCATTACTAGATAGATGCCCAGACGGAAGAAAGTTTAACTGCGCGATGGCTGTTAAGACTATCCATAATCGGACTGTGCTCGGTGTGGATCACCAATACTCACATGAACGACTGAGGCAGTAGGCGTCGGCCCTTCGTTTACAACCCCGACCCCTGCACTTATTGATACGGTGACCACGCCCGCAATGTCTTCTGTAGTGTACCATTGGGTATCCGGTGAAATAACGACGGCCAGCCTTGTAAAAGCCCCAATGACAACACTGATAACCTGCCGCCAGAGCTGCTTTCAGGTGACTATAGCTTGCTAATCTCGTTCCTCGTTTCTGACATTCTCTCTTGGCACCTCTCCATGATCTGATTTTGTATCTCTTGTTGTTTTTTCTTACATGTACAACTGGGAAAACTGGAAGTGAAAACATGGGGTGACAGTGGGCTCTACAAATTTCTTCTTTCTGTGTGCGGTCTTATGAAAGACGGGGGGCATCGAGGATTATCACAATTTAAAGCGTATTGTTTGCGTCTGTCCAAAGTGAACCAAAAATACATGTAGGCCTAATAAAAACGACCTGTTTTATTCGTAACAACAACTGGTAAATGCATTATGCGTCGGCCGCTCCGGAAACGGTTCTGTGAAATCTTTGACTCGGCGCGAATAATCCAACATGGAAAATGATCAACCTCATACCCAGGGCTTGGTGCGCTCCTGTGCTCTGGGTTGACGCGTAAAGGGACTAGGAAATTTTTTCAAGTTTCGCTATTGTACTGCTATTGTGTTGATTAGGTTCCCAGTGATGTAGGCAAATGACCATGGGAGACACCTGCTGAGCAATTGCTCAAATAGTGACTGCTCCATGGTGTGGTGATAACTGATTTGTCTGGGTGCCAGTATTTATTAACACTTAATTGAAATAGTGAATTGACGGTGGGAATTCATCATGAATGACTAGCATTTTGTAATAACCGAAACTTGAAAAAAATTTCCTAGTCCCTTTAAGAGTGAGTGGTCCGAGGTTGTCTGAGCGAACAAAACCCCTGGGGACGAGGTTGGAAAATGATGAGGACGGAGAAAATCTCTCTTCGCTAGTACGCCTAGGCCTATGTCCGAATCTACCCCGCCCGAGCCTGAACACACACAATGCCTTTACCTTTCCTTTTGCAAACTACTCTATATTTCTTCTTCGGGTTCGAATCCACAACGACTAGATCACCTCCGCTCGCAACGATCCTGCCTGCAGTTTCACGGCGCCCACCGCGGACGTACGTGGGTACATACGTGTCGTTTTTCGTGCCGTCCATCCATACCCATTCCGTTTTAATATTCTTCTTGTTGATGAAACGGATCCCAACCCATGGGCCGTCATTGCTGTTCTTCTTGGTGACATTTCTGGAACATTAATGTGCGAGTATCCAAAATGAGATTTCAACCCTACATGTAGGCCTACAACGTGACCACTGTTCTCCATGCTACATGTCGATTCGCGAGCAGGCAATTAAAAGACGAATGAATGAACAAAAAAGATATCTGCGATGAACTATGAGCGTGATGAGTTGACAAACCACGATAAGATCGAAAGGGTTCGATTACTCATCACCTGCACTGTTAAAAACTGTAGATTTTACAGAAAAGTGCCTGAGATGCAGAGTCGCCAGAACTATTTGTATTCTGTAAGATTTACTGGTGATGTTTGCGGAGCATTACGACACCTAGAGTGGATACCATCCATTCTAGTCTCTGTTGGAGGAAAGGTTGCCAAATTAACTTCACTAATTAGGCCTATCACCTATGAATCTACAGAATAGTTGTGGGAACTCTGCTGTAATTTTACAGGGTACAGGTGCCAATTGAATTATCCACCAAAAGGAGCTGTTCCACGTGAGGGTTTTCTCGCGCGAATTGGTTCTATGGGAACTCAACCACAGAAAACTGCGGGCAGTCGTTGATGTCATCAGTCTCAACCATAGAAAACTACGGGCAGTCGTTGATGTCATCAGTCTCAACCATAGAAAACTACGGGCAGTCGTTGATGTCATCAGTCTCAACCATAGAAAACTACGGGCAGTCGTTGATGTCATCAGTCTCAACCATAGAAAACTACGGGCAGTCGTTGATGTCATCAGTCTCAACCATAGAAAACTAGGGGCAGTCGTTGATGTCATCAGTCTCACCGTATAACCAACAATGCCGAATTGCCCATTGAGAGCCGTGGAATACCTTCTCGAACGAGAAAATTCCTCACGTGGAGCAGCTCCTTTTTCATGCGGCAAACTCCCTACCTGTAAAACATGCTGAACAGGAACGCCAGCTCATCTTTGTGGTGGATGCTTGGAATCTTTGCATTTATGTCATACCTACATGTCTTGGAAGCTCTCCAAAGCTCCATCCGTCTCGAAATCCGTCGATAGCAGTGATTCTGAAACTCAACCCAGCGATCATCGCAGTTTGGGATTTTGTGGCCTGTGGGTAAAACCATTTTAAAGCTGACGTGAACGAACAAAACGCCCCCATGCGACGAGCAAGAGAATTGCAAACGCCCTGCAAACAGCTCAAACTAAGGCTCAGAACATGATACACCCCACGAGGCCATGAGGGCGCTACCTTATTTGTCTTCGAGCTTCCGAGGTGTCAACATCCTCTGGTGAGCTCCTGCTGAACACTTTTTTTGAAAGAAACATTTTTGACCCAGCTGGGGATCGAACCCACACCTTGTTATCTCTGTTCCACCGTCTTCCCCATTCGGCCACCGAACTTGTTGGAAGACTTTGCATGTTTTCTCTTATTCATAGTATTATTTATGTAAGTCGAAGGCCTACGTCGATGACGAACACAAATCATGTCTCTGCCAGCTGGCTCGTTGGCCGAGTGGATAGAATGGTGGATTACAAATGAGAAGGTCGACGGTTCGAATCCTGTCTAAATGACTACAATACTACAATTTTTTTTCTTTGAGTAATGTAAAGGGCGGTTTACACTAGGTTGCATCAAGTTGCAGCAACTTGCAACTTGTTGCAAACTACCTGGAACGGTTTACACATAGAAAAATCGATGCAACATCCAGCGTGATCGAGTTGCAACAAGTTACATGCCCGTTTACACTTGCAACTTTTATGAAACTTTTTGGTCTCATCAGGTTTATGCAACAAGTTGCATGAAGTTGCATATGAAAAGTTGCATGTGTAAACGGGCCTTAGGTATCCGGAGATGTTGACAGCTCTGTTGCCTGAAGGCAAATAAAGTGGTGCCCTCCTGGCGTCGTGGGGTCTATCATGTTCTGAGCCGTCGTTTGAGGAGTTTGCTGGGCGTTTGCAATTCTCTTGCTCGTCGCATGGGGCTTTTTGTTCGTTCACGTCATCACGTTGACCAATCATCGGCTAATCACCCGACATGTCCACACACTCCCAATCCTATGTTTCAACCGTGTTACTACTCAAAGTACCAACAGTGGGCCAGGTTTGCCTGCACAGAAAAAACTACTGTGAATTACAACACTCTATATCAAACCTACCAGTTTGGTTTTGGAAGTCGGGCAACCGGAATAGAACACCCTTTGTGCTTCGGAGGTGGGCTGAAAAGGTTAAAGACGTGTTGCTTCACGTACATGTAAGAGAATTTCACTGCACTATTATGCGCTTTCATTTCATTTTTCCGTCAGGGCCGAGGCTAGCATTATTGGCCCTGGTAAGTAGCCTACGGAGGAGGCCATCACAAGCTACTCATGTTCCTCACTTGGATGGGGTATTTTACTTGCCCTTGCAAAGACACAAGGCACCACGGCGACCCATGCGACGGACGTGATGAGCCGGGAATGAAATCCCATATGGCCCGAGAGCTGGATTCGAACCCGGGACCTGCCGCTTGCTAAGCGGACGTGATAACCACTACGCTATCCTATCTATTATCTATTAACCTATCCTATCTATTATATTCAAAGAAAGAAATAGCACTAAAATTGACACACAACGTGATAATATACAGGAAGTCAACTTCCAGATTTTGCAAATTTTCGACCCCAACCGGGGTCTTCTTCAGGCTGGCACTTAACAGTACAAGACTCTAGAATAGACTGGCTATCTATTATACATGTATCTATCTATCTATCCTATCTATTATGCGCTCAGAGAGAACTTTCAAGTGAAATATCAAGTGGGCGTCAGACAGAAATCATCTCACTGTCTTCAGCAACAAACTGTCGGGAGTTTTCTCTCAAGTGGAGAATCTCTTTATGACAGCTGTCCAACGAGATTATTTATTTCGGATCAACTACCGTGCATGGACGAAGGCACGGTCGCCTGCCGAGCACCACGTGCAGGTTTTGACAAAAAATCATGACACAATACCTCTCTGCGGCCCCTGTATCAAAACGCCGAAGAAAGAAGCGAGCAACAACCTGCACGACAGCATGGTTGCAACAGTTCTTGCAGTGAAATGCACCGTCANATTGTTGACGGGTCTTGCGATTACTCTCCACCAATTTTCACCGGGCACCGTAGAATATGTGACCACACACACCGTAGACATGAAATTCGTAATGGACCCGTACGGTCTCTGAAATCCACGGCAAGCCGCCGGTGGGGAAAATCGTAGGGGGCCCGGTGGATATGTGACCTAGGCATAAGCGGACGTGATAACCACTACGCTATCCTATCTATTATCTATTAACCTATCTCCTATCTATTATACATGTATCTATGATCTATCTATCCTATCTATTATGCGCTCAGAGAGAACTTTCAAGTGAAATATCAAGTGGGCGTCAGACAGAAATCATCGCTGTCTTCAGCAACAAACTGTCGGGAGTTTTCTCTCAAGTGGAGAAGCCCATTACGACAGCTGTCCAACGAGATGTCCAACCAACTACCGTGCATGGACGAAGGCAGGGTCGCCTGCCGAGCAGCACGTGTGCAGGTTTTGACAAAAAATCATGACACAATACCTCTCTGCGGCCCCTGTATCAAAACGCCGATGAAAGAAGCGAGCAACAACCTGCACGACAGCATGGTTGCAACAGTTCTTGCAGTGAAATGCACCGTCAGGCCAATCCTTGCAGTATTTCAATGTCCTCTATTTAGACTAATCGACCATTTCGCCGAGGGAAAGGTTTTCATTTTCAGTTGAACGAGACTCAGTTACCGCAGAGAAAACTCCAGTGACCGCCACACCCTATTTCCGAGGGTGAAAAGTTCGTGCATCGTGTATACAGCACGTTTTTGTGCTCAGTTGTGATCACTTGTCGGGAGAGTTGCCATTTTGTTTTTCCTCGAGCTCACACTTCGGATGAACTTCGGCAGAATTGTTTTGCCATAAAACCCTTTGGGATTTACACGTATACTTGTACAAAGAGACGATCTGAAAAATAGACTTGCCTTCTGTCATCATTTATTGATTGAAATAAGGCCCGCATTGCCGAGGGGAAGTCTTCGTATTTGATTGGTGAAGTGACCATTAAGCGATCAAATGCTTTTCGGGTGTCGAGAAGTGAATACGTGTAGTAGGTTCTTCTGGTTAACACAAATATGACATGATGGAGAACAAACTACCAATATTTCTCCGTAATTATATATTTTATTCTACACAATATCATTTACATATTTACATTTGAAAATTTATATCTGAAGTTAAATTTGAATATTTACAATGTGTATAAGAAAATACTCTTCATGTAGTCATCAGATACTTTCTCCCAGTCACGATCTGGGAGTATGCTGTACATTTCATCGTCAGTTGCAGTGATGCACACGAAGCTGAAATATACATAACACTTTCGGCCAACATACATGTACATGTACATGTAATTGTTACAAGCATGTGTAGATTCAAGTATAGGCCTAAGTACAAGCTACATAGAAGATCCACAGCGCCATACACATCTGTTTTACACTCTTATCATGATTATTGGCACATACACGTACCCGGTAATTTGCACATATCTCTAAGTGATGACGTAAAAGTGTACGTCATTGCACCAAAGTAATAGACAACAGCACAATAATGAAATCTCAGTAAAGCACGTGAGTATCTGTGTCCATAAACTCGATCATTTAGACCTAAGTTATGCCACTGTCAAAAGTTCATCATAACTAGAAGGCGACCGTCGCCTTCTAGTCGGACTCAAAACTGAAGATCTGAAGAAGGTCGGGAGCATTGCCGAGTGGATGATCAAGGCATTGGGTGAGATAAGGTCCTACATCTTCCTGAACACAAGGATGGGCCGTTTTTTTTCACCCGAACAGAAAATCCAAAGTACCACGATCGATCTTCTTCTTTTCCTCTGGATCCGGTTTCTTCTCATGCTTAACACCTGCCAAAGACCGCACGTCAGCTGCCGTTAGTACACCCTTCTTTCCCGTCTTCTCCAAGGCCTGCTGGTACTTCCGCTTGATCTCGAGCAGCGAAACAATATGGTCGTCATCCGCGGGGGCGAATTCCTGCACTACTTTCTTTGATGCCAGCGATGTCTTGTCCTTCTTTGTCTTCTTTCCCTTCTGTTTGCTTTTCCCTGACTTCTTGTGTCGAGTTGACTTTTTCTCTTCTTTGACGTTCAATGTTTTTACCGTTTTCGTCTTCGCAGAAAAATCTGAAAAAGAAACATAAAGTAGGCATTGTAATTATTGTTTGTACAAGAAATGGCATGAGGATGAGGGTCGTCCATTTCCTCGAACACGGCAGCATCTACTAGCTTGGCCGGCGAACGAGTCTGATTGGACGATACGACTGGAAGTTGTTCTCGGTCGGTGCCCGGGTCGGTGACGGTCGGAAGACATCGTACATGTAACTGCGGAGGCGAATTCTGATGACGGTTTATGCCAACAGGACGCTGATTACTAAATACTAAATTACTAAATACATGTACATACCTTTGTTACACGTCGATGATTTATGCAGCAGCACTTTCTCGCCGATCCGTTCACATGCTTTCTGATAGGCAACGATGACGTCACATTCGCAGTTGTTGTCCTTTGGTTTACATCGGCAGACACTTTCAAGGCAAGTTCTGAAATTATAAAGGAATGGAATATTATTTAATAGTAGGCTACAGGTACATGTATATGTGAATGTAATGAATGCATTGATCAATTCGTTCAGGATTATCAATATGCCGTGTAGTAGACACGGTTGATCTCAATAATTCCTGGCAACTATATTTGAACAGAATCACGTAAAAATGAAGAAATCACTAAAGCTATTGTTACCTGTAGTAGGGGTCAACCTTGACTGACTTCCGGCATTTCTTGAACTCGTCTTGCTTCAGAATCATACACCGTGCATGAGCTTTCAGGCGTTCTTGGACATTTCCTGTGCACGCTGTCTTCTCCTTCGGCGCCATCCACCGATCACACGAGCACTTTCCACCGATGCGCCACGTCTTGGCGAACGCTTCTTCATTGCCGTAAACATGGCCGTCTCGCCCTGTTGTATCGTCCGTTGACAACCCGTTGTTGTTTCCGCACAGACCAGCCAACCTGTCCTCCCAGAGTTTCGACACGACGACCTGCACATGTCCATCAATTGCATACCGAATCTTCACACCCGACATCATGATGAAATCTACCGTCTTGTTGTCGGTCGTGACTCGGAATACGTCCTTGACCTCATAAGGCAGCTGCACACGTGACTGGTTCACCTTGACCACCAGACCTCGACCAATGGAAACGGAGAGCATGTTCGTTGAGTTGACCTTGACATAGACCTGAACCGACTTTGCTCCAATCACATCAGGCGCGAAGTAACCGTTCTGCAGCCTGGCGACAAACGACTTATCCTGCGTGTCCTTTGCAAGAAGATACTTGCAAACACCGTTGTACTTGAAGTGGCGCCCGTCGAATGTTTTGTAAGCAAGGTTTTTGGCTCCAGCTTCAGAAATGGTGCAAATATCTTCGGCGTCGGCACATCGTTGGCAACATTCACCCTTTTTCTGGACCACGACTTGATTCTGCAATCAAATATTGAAAGGTAAGTGCTTCTGTAAGGATGAGACATGATGATTTGCGGTTAACATCCAACAGACCTGTCAGTCCGCTACATGTACAGAAGTATGTACAGCTAAAAGTAGACTTTTCACCAAAGAAGCAGTAGATCCCTACAGTTTCAGCGGTTACCACATCCACCCCTTAAAAATTGTTAGTAAAAGTTATTGTTCTATCAATGGCAAGAGAGGAGCTAGGACTATATAAAAGCGCAGGGTCAACTTACGTTAGGGCATTCGACAATCGGTTTACACTGCTGGGAGTAACAGATGATTTTTCCTTTGGTGCAGGTGCAGTTGGTGCAGGTTGATTCTCGCCAAGTATAACCATGCTGAAAAGAGAAGATTGATTCCTTTAGAGTATTCAACATAATCATCACCATCATCATCAAGGTCAGAGGGGCAAATGAAGCTGCATCTCCGCCTTCGCAAAAAGACATTTAAATACACATGTCTTATGTCTAGTTTCCTCGTCGTCTAATCATCCAGGAGCAAAACTAACAGAACCAAGATGCCATGAAATTATATCAAAAAGTTGCTACATGTATCTCGCCATGGTCTTTTTACCAAATCGCCCGTCGGTCAATATCGTTGGCAGCGACATTCGTTGATCATTACAAAGAAAAACCTTCAGCTTACCTTTACGACTTTCTCGTCCTTCAAGCAGGTGTTAACCTTCCTCGCGTTCTTCTTACATGAGGGACAGCAACTGCCCTTCTTGTGTACCACATCACTCTCAACACAGTCTAACACAGGACAGGCATTACGTTTACACAGAGAGGAACCGTCCTGAAAGAAATCACAAAGGAATGATTATTTTGGTATAAAGCAGAGAGCTAGAAATGATTGTGAGGCCGTTCACTGTTCATGTCGTTGCCGAATTGGTTCGTCGTCAGAAAGGAGGACGCCGTACGATGTATGTCTGGGAACATAGTTTACGCTTTAATGCAAACTGGAGAATGAAATGACGTTTCTTACCTGGCACTTGCAGTTCGTACACTTGTCAGGCATGAATTCTTTTCCACTCTCGTAGATGACGCCTTGGAAGATACACTGGCCGCTCTTGGGGTAAAACACTTTCTCGGAACCTGTAGGGAAAATGTTTCATAAGTTACAGAATACAAGCTTGCGGTATACGGATTAGCCAATGACGATCCCGAGGAATGAGTCTACGCTGCATGTGGTAACCAAAAGGACTGCTGATTGCAAAGTGCAGTTAAAGGACCGAGGCAAACAAAGCAACTGTTGCAAACTTTACAAGCCGTGATTTGTTGTCAAACACGATCCCGCAAGAAACTGATATAACGCTTACCTTCGCAGTAGGGGCAGCAGTGAAACGAATCCTTAACGATCATGGAGTGAGGGCAGTTCAGCACGGGACAGGCGGGTTTCTTGCACGAAAGTTTGCCATCCTGAATGAAAAAAAATCAAGTTCAACACAGTGTTACATTTAGCTACAAAGCATGCTAGCAGGCACGAAAATATACCTTTTCTCATTTGAACAAACCAATGAAGCAAAAGTTAGTAAGATGGCACTGAATTCTCAGTAAGACAGTGTTATTGTGGTTTGATGAAACATCGTAGCATGGTACATGATAGCATGATGGCCCTGATTTCTGACCGAAGGCTTATCAAACAAACTCTGGGTATGCAATCTTACCAGTACCAGGGGCAAGCAATAGAACACAAAAGAACTTGACAAAAAGCTTGAAAACTCACCAGACAAGTACACGTAGCACATTTATCTTCAGTGTGACTTGCAGACTCTCCATCTCTCACGAGCTTATCGTCAATGAAGCAGTCTCCTTTCCTGGTGTTGGCGATAGGACAGAGTGGACAGCATCTCCCTGGCACCTTCACGGGGTTCGGACAGTCAGCCTTGCACTGGAGGGTGGATTCGGTGACGACGCCAGCCTGAAACAGAAAAGAAGTTCTATTACGTGAACAATACAGTACATACATGTATTTCACTTGCTATGAAAAGGTAGGCAGATGGAGATAAAGTGTAAGTCATCTTATAGAGGCTAGGTGTAGGCCATCAAGTAGAAAAATCACAGAATGACAAAGTTAGGGAAGGCGAACAGCCTGTAGCAATCAGCCATCAGCCATTGTCCAGAAAAGAGCACTAATTCAGAGTGATAATAATCTTACAGATGTTGGTACGTCAGTCATCAGGTTCGTTCAGGACGACGAAAATTGTGGTACTTACTTGGCATTGAAAATGAGCGCAGGGGTTTTCAGGGTCAGACCATGTTTCGTTGTGTTTGTATTCAACTCCCTTATAAGTACAACCTGGAAGAATAAACGTAACCATTATATTTCAACGTAATATTGACAGAAAGACCATGTCCTGTGCTGGATCAGTTTAAATGGAGAGAGAACGGTGAATCAAATATTGGAGGAACCCTCAGGTTCCCTTTGCATAGATGAGGGAGTCGTGATACATATATAGGTGATGCTGGAATATTGTCCAAACACGTAGCTACACAGAACGCAGGCTACTAACAGATTAGATGTTGTGAGTTTACCTTTACAGACGTCGCAGCAAGACTTGGCGGGGCGTTCGGCCAGGACCACGTGACATCCTTCCATCGTCGGACACTTTGGGTTCGAGCAGACGACTTCTTTGTTCTGAAAATGAAGAGTGTATCGTGAGAAACGGTCTGAAATGAATTTACTGAATGACTAGTAGGATAACAAGGGGAGAAATATTGTTGTCGTGTTCGACTTTATCTTTGCGAAGTTACCAATTTCAAAGTTGTGTACATGATAGGGGCTAAAGGTGCCTATTTACGTGAGAGTTTTCTTGCGCGAGTTGGCTCTCAGTCGGCAACACAACTGCGAGCAATTATGTGTCATGGTGCTACTCCACGTGAGAGTTTTCTCGCGCAAGTTGGCTCTCAATGAGCAACTATACTGCGAGCAGTTGTTCGTGTCATTTGGTCCCAGCGTAAGCCGTGAGGAAGAAAGTAATGGTAAATTGCCCATTGTGAGCCAACTTCTGCGAGGAAACTCCGACGTGGATATGCGCCTTTAGTCATTTGTCGAATTGGCAATCAGTGGGCATTTGAAGCATAGCACGTACATTGTATCTCACTCAGTAACGAAGTCAAATGCTGATATAAATGGCAAAAAAAGAATAAATATCCCTTGATAACTTACCCTGCACTTGCACCGGATGCAAGAGTCAGCGCGGAGAGGACCATATATGGCAGAATCCATGTATTCTCCCTCATTTTCACATTTTACTCGAGCACCTGAAAAAAATGACATCAAATATTCAACGTCGGGTCGCGGCAAGAGCATTATCCTGTGAATTCATTAAGTCATGAACGGTCCACGCAAAAGCATGGGCCAAACTCTAACCGCATCGTTTCGCTAAGGACAGACCATAACATGATAAAGGAATCAAACAAAGGTTTAACTGCGAACGAAGAAGTGACTGAGGGATACACTTCACCAGATGTCTCTCACTAGCTGAATTTTGGCTTTACGTAATAGGCAGGAGCTTCAACTTTTTTATGGTGGTGAGGTACACGAATCTGTCAACTTGATGCCTTGAATTCCATTTATGAGAATAACAGAGCTATTTTCAGCACCATTAGTGCTCCATGTGGGCCCCTAAGCGTATTCAAATGTACACAGATGACCCTGCTACATCATCGTTCATGGGGTTCCGGTTCTCATTAATTCTGTGCTGTTTTATCATAAGATCAACAAGTCAGAATTCAACAAAATTTCCACTAAACATGCGAAGGATCTTGTCGATCATATGAAAGAGTCAGAATGAAAATCTGTTTGAGTTTAAAGGGATACTCTCTACATTAAAAAACGCTAACTTTCTAAGGGGCATAGTTGAACCTTATGTTATTTGTTATTCGATTCCTTATGGCAAGACGAACTATGCACAAACTACAGTCATGGACATAAATTTTGTCGTCACCTAATACCGTGAATATTCCAAACACTAACTGGGCCAATTTTAACACAGTTTGTTCCACATGAAAATACATCTTGTAGGTCATATTTCTGCATCAAAATTTTGGAAATTTGGAGATGTCATAATTATGTAACAGCTCATCAGAAAAAATCTTACAAATCAACTTTTTTATTATGCAACTTATTTGTGATTTTTGTTCCAGTTATCATTGAGTGGAATTTTCTAAGGATTTTGGACTTTGTTTCATCAAAATCTGTTGAGTGGTTGCTGAGATATTTGAGATTATCAAAAATTCGATAATTTGAGAATTTCCTATTTTTGACAAAATTTTGATATCAGTAGACAGAGCTCACTTAAAAACGTAGAAATATGAAGTTTTGGAAATTTAATCGTAAACTGGTTAGAAGTGAAGCATATTTTTCAAAATATCAACATTTTGAAACTTTGAAAAACGTGCAATATTTCTGCCCAGTTAACACAAAAAAGTTGTGAACACATATTCTGAGGTTAGCTTTATCTAATGGCATCAAAATTTCCTGAAAAGCACGAAAATCTCAAATTATCAAAATTTTTATATTCTTAAATATCTCAGCAACCACTCAGCAATCATATTTTGATGAAACAAAGCCCAAAATCCTTAGAAAGTTCAAGTGTATCAAAACTGCAACAAAAATCGCAAAAACAGTTACACAATAAAAAAGTTGATTTTTAAGATTTTTTTCTGATGAGCTATTACATAATTATGACATCTCCAAATTTCCAAAATTTTGATGCAGAAATATGACCAATAAGATGTATTTTCATGTGGAACAAAATTGGCCCAGTATAGTATTTGAAATATTTACGGTATTAGGTGACGACAAAATTTATGCCCATGACTGTCGGAATACTTAAAATAGGAAAACAGAATCATATTTTACAGTCAAGAAGACTAATGGGAAAGAGGCCTGATGAAATATGAGGAATCGGATAAAATCTCTTGGCATTTAAGAACACCTACCTTTAAGAGCTCCTTCAGTGAAATCACAGACAAATACGAATAAAACAAGTGAGAGTAACATCCGACACTTAGCATCCATCCTGAACGAAATAATCCTTGTAGCACAATCTTAATTCGATGTCAACTCGATGAGAGCAACTTGGTTTCTGCCCAGACTTGCCCGGTGAAGGCTTTTATACCCTACTCCAGACATAGGCCCTCTCCCTTGCTCCGTCTGGTTCTCAAACGGCGCCGAGTGCTCACAGCGTGGTCGCAACGTGAGTACAGTTTACATCTTTGCTCCTCTGTTTGAGTAACAGAACCACCCGCCCATCAAAAGAACAATAGAACCGATGAGAGAAAGTCATAAGACACGATTAATCTTTGATTATAATTGGGTTAATTAACGCTAATTATCCCAGGTGAGTAGTCCCGCGGCTGTTTCGTCAACAGACGTGATCAGATTAGGAAGTGAACGATCATCACTACCCTTTTTTTGAGAACCTCTTTCGGTAATTTGAGGAAATTGTGGTGTAAAAATCTGAATACGCCTCACTGGCAATCTTCTGCCGTCAGAGACAGAGAGGTTGAACCAAATGAAGCGCTGAAGTTTCGTTAATTCTCCGATAATCATTGAGTTTTAACGGAAATCAATGCTTCAACTGTAATCACTACCCCAACCTACCACACCTACATATTGGTCCCAATTGGGTCATAAATACTATGGGCCAAATTCATTAAAGGTGTTTTAAAGACTTAGACGCGTGTAACTTCGTCAAATGCATGGTGGAAGTGCACTCTTAGCCAAAAAGGTTCTTTAGGGGTTCTTTGTGCTACACCAGAGGAACCCCAAGGTTCTATATTATAGAACCTTCTGTAAAGAACCCGAAAGGGTTCCATATGGAACCCATAAAGGTTCCAGTTATAGAACCCTTTTCTGAGGGAAAGGTTCTATCTGGAACCTCTAAAGGTTCTTAAACAACCTGAGGGTTCTTAAATCAGAGGGTTCTCCTGGTGTGGCACCAAAGAACCTTTTCGGCTAAGAGTGTGTGTGCATTTAGTGAAGTTAAACGCGCCTAAGTGTTAAACACCCTTTATGTATTTGGCCGTTGTTTGTTTTACCTTGGAGGAATTATACAGTCTGTATAATTCCTCCAAGGTTTTACAGAACTCATTTGCTTCAGCTGGAGGTGCTACTGGCTTGAAGATCGCATTGGTTTTCGATAGACGCAGCTTGGCTTTCAGAACTCACTGGTTTATCCCTATAGAGGGAGCTAGCTTAGAATCTCCTTTGCTTCAGCAAGAGGAAGTTGTAAAACGAAATCTAAGACGAGAGGGATAATAGTATTAAGTTGACTTGTGCATATTTTGCGACAATGTTGTCTTAGTAATAACTCTGAGAACGCAAAATAATGTGGTAAATCTCTAGCTTAAAAGCTAATCCGGTATTAAAAACAAAAAAAGGAAGCAAGACGCCGCCTACCGGATATTTTTGATTCCCACCCTTTGAAATTGTAATCACTGTTTTTTTCTTATTTTGACTGTTACATTCAGTCCAAACAAATACACTCGGTATTATTTGAAGGCATTTGTTTGCAAAACGCCAAACTAGCGTGGTCTAACGGCCTAGACAAAACACATTAGCGAGTCCTGATTAGCATTGTGTTTTAATATTCTTGCCTAGGGCTATGGTGTCGATCATTGTCTATCACATTGCCTCAGAAGGGCGGGTCACATTCGCCGCGATGTCCTTAGCGTCTCGCACGGATTAATGTCAGTCACCTTCATTTTAACGCTACGATTTTTGGAGACAGAAGTTTATTGCAATTATAAACAGACATTGTTCTGGGATGATGTATCCTATACTACGCTATACACCGGTAATTGTCGAGAATCGTTTGTAACCGACGACCGAAGACGACGCCGAGACACTCGGATGACACACAGACGCTCGTGACGCAAATCATATCGCGGCTAATCCTGTCTCGCACCAACTGTCAGGTTGTCAGCCAGAGAAACATATGCATGTTGCAGAGTTTTGGTAGAAAAGCCAGTTTTCGACATTACGTTTATCGGAAACTTGGCGACGATTCAGCCAAACTTTCGCGGATCACCTCCAACCATCACAAGGAGGGACGTCTGGCAGTGCGTGACATAAAACGTCCAGTAGCCTAATCGTGTCGCATCCAACGCAGCTCTTGGTTGGATGCTGAAGGCAGAGAGAATCTGATTTAAGCAAACGCGTGAAACAAGTCCTAATATTTGACGATGTAGTATCTGTAATAATCAAAGGAGTAGTCATTGCCGATGAGACACAGCAGGATCCGGAAGGGTTTCAGAGTGTCGGAATCCTGCACCGTCAGCCTCCCTGTGACCTGTTTCCGCCGCCGATTATAACGGGAAGAAATCTTAAAATTGTCAGTTTTCTGAATCTCATTGGCTTTATAAACACTGGTGAAGTCTTTACTGTGCGGAATGAAGCCGAATATTGAATCGAAGAGATAGAATTTGACGAATGGTCTCGGTGAGCCGGATCCGACGCAACGGAGTCGGATCGTCTGAAACGAGGAAAGAAAGAGGAAGTAAGTTGGTTTTGAGAATTCGGGCGGTGGAATTGACGACTCTGAATTGTAACAACTGAGGTAGCCTGCACATGACGAAGGGCCTACGAATTCGTTTTGGGGAGAGCTTACCCTTCTCCGCTTGACACTCATCGCCCTTTCCTCAGGTTGTCGCCGGATGAGCTTCACCTGGTAGAACCATTGGATCCGAAAGTTGACTCTGCCCTCGTTGTCAAGGGAGTTACACGTGTAGTTGTTCCTGCTCCCGGGTTTGACATTATATGCCTCGCCTGTGATCGTTTTCAGACCGAAAACCTGCGAACTCTTCCTGACAGGGATGCGTTTTCGGTCATTCCTCTTGTAGACTCGCAATCTTTGCGACCGCTGCGAATGCACAAAGCACATCAATGATGGCTTCCACAGTGACTTCTTTGGGAGTGGTATTATGTATGTCCCGTCCTTATCGATGGCCTGCGTGTGGTTGAAAATCCAAGCTAGTTGGTTGTAGATCAGGAAAGCAGGGGGGACTTTGCGCCGACTTCGGAGGTCCACGAACGTCTGAAGCAAGACCATGGTGTGGAAGCGATAGGGACTGCCGCGCAGCCAGTAGTTTGTCTGCAGGGACACGGAGTAAACTCCAGCGTCGGTTCGTAAAAATGGGCGAAACTTGATATAGGCGCTGAAATTCGAAAAGCCGCCCGAGTTCTGGACGTATTTCGTATAGTTCATGTTTTGGGCACCTACATTGTAACGCGTAATGTTGTCGAAAGCTTGTTGGAGGACCAGGCTATCTCCGGCTCGATGGAGATGACGGGAAAAGCCGTAATGTGCTGTAGAGTCGCCGAGTTGGCTTTCGATTTTCATCTTCAAAATAAGCGGGTCGCCCGGTGCCACGATGTACTGCGGCTGTGGCATCTCTATGAAAACAGGCAGGTGGACTGTTCCATCGGCTACCAGTTGGAAAGTGTGAACGTTCATTGTGAGGACGATGGTCGTGCATGGATGCTCAATGCTCATCCTGGTGTACAGCTTCTTCTTCGGGTCTTCAAGAGGACCTCCTTTGATACGGAATTTTATGGTAGAATTGCTCACCCTCAGGGCAGTCACTTCAAATTTATCATCGCCTGGAAAGCAATTGGAAATGAATGATAGCTATTTGCATTTTAGTCAGTGTAATTGCAGCTCTTCATTCTCAGAAATATCTCACCTTCATCTGGTACGAAGTAATATAAAGCCATGTTCGGCCATGATTCATAGAATTCGCGGATGAACCACGTCCAGGTCACCTGATCCACTGACGTCAGTTCCGCTTCCGCCAAGACCATGACGCCATTTTCAGTCGCTGTTTGCTTGAATCTGAAGTTTTCTATCGTTGGGTACTCAAACCGACCGACACAGCTTCCATGAGTGAGGTGCTGCGGCAGGGAAAATAAAAAACTCATTAACTGATTATCATTTTATTCGTGATTGTTTCTGTGTTGCGCCGCTGATTTATAATGATGTGATTTTTTAAAGTATGCGCCTGACATTACTATCCGAAAGTAATCAACGGTAGTTTCCTCTCCATATTTTGATTGTTATTTTCTATATTTTTCAGCCCCGCCAGCGTGACGCCAAGAATAGCACAATTAGCGGGGAAAAATTGCAATCCGTCGTCATGTCGAGGTTACTAGTATTTGTGAGCTACAACCAAGAACGAGGAGCAAAGGACCGTCGCCAGGAGAACGAGGTTCACCCCAGACAAACCACAACCAAAAAAAGCCCTTTTCATGAAGGTACTGATCCCTCAAGCTTTGCCGGGCCTGTTCCAAGTCCCACTCAGATACATGGAAGCTTCTAGCTTGGAGGAATTATACTGACTCCTCCAAGCTTCTAGCTAGCAAGGGACGGAGGGCAAATACCCCTCAGACGTCACCGGAAAACGCCGTGCGCGTCTCCAGTGAAGAGGTTGATGATTGATCCCATGGGGACTCGGAGGACTGCTGGGGCTACAGAACCTTCCAGGCGAACGAAAGGGCCTTTGGAAACGATCTGAAAAACACAATAGAACGCAAGAAAATACTTACCCCTTTCAAATGGAGTACACAAAGCAGGAGAAATCCTTGTAAATACATCATCGTCGAAATATCGCGTCGGTGGTATGCACGTTTATTACAAATCTCTTCGCATTTCAACGTAACACTGTTGATATTCTTCACTGCTTACAACTGACACATGTCGATTACCAAATACTTGGGTCAGTATTAGCTATCATTAACCCAAATAAAACGTAAGTTTAAATTAATTTAACCCTCTGTCTTTGCCGTAGGCCTACCGTATGGGTTTATCGGGAGAATGTAATACGCAGTCAAAATAGACAATGCTGACAGCGCAATCTCAAAGTAGGCCTACGTATGTAAATGAGAAGTGTGTGGCGGGTGAAGGGAATTTTCTAACCGGAATTACACTCCTTGCGCAGTGTCTTCTCACTCATACCTGTCACCATGGTGATTACAAGACAAGCTGTCACCCCTTCTATTTGCCGAAACAACTGCAAAAATAGTCAACACGATTAGTTATGCATGAGTAAAATCGCGTACGAAAAAAAGTTGAGTCACCAGCGTGGTAATTGTCGAGAATAGGGAGGTTTCGAAGTCAAACGATAAACGAAAACTTTACGACAACGTTATTTTTCATACTACACATTAACCAGATTTTATATTACGTTTTCGGTACAAAAATAACGTTGTCGTTGTCGTTAACGTTTACGTTTATCGTTTGATTTCGAAACCTCCCTAATGTTTGGAAACCGACGACCGAAGACGACGCCGAGACACTCGGATGACACACAGACGCTCGTGACGCAAATCATATCGCGGCTAATCCTGTCTCGCACCGAATTACGAATGTTTATTGCTCCGTATAAATGTTACACCATACACATAGGAAGAGATACAATACGTATAAACATAAAATAAAGTGCCAGGGAATCATAAGCATGTTGCAGAGTTTTGGTAGAAAAGCCAGTTTTCGACGTTACGTTAAACGGAAACTTGGCGACGATTCAGCCAAACTTTCGCGGATCACCTCCAACCATCACAAGAGGGACGTCTGGCAGTGCGTGACATAAAACGTCCAGTAGGCCTAATCGTGTCGCATCAAACGCAGCTCTCATGGTTAGATGCTGAAGGCAGAGAGAATCTGATTTATGGTGCTCTAGTTCGACTTGTAAACATTACAGTTTGTTTATTTACACGGTTGATTGTAATAGTTATGTTTCCTCGGACAGGTGGCAGAACCGTGTATACCAAAACATTAGTGTTATCTATTATTTATATGTTTATGATTTTACGCTCAAAAACAAAACAAAAAGTTGTGAAAGGCGACATTTAATTCGATTTTATCTGTTTTGTTAGTACCAAACGTTGACAATAGGTGGCACACCGTAATGTTTACTAGAGCACCTTTAAACGTGAAACAAGTTGTTCTAATGTCTGACGATGATGTATCTGTAATAATCAAAGGAGTATTCATTGCCGATCAGACACATCAGGATCCGGAAGGATCCCAGAATGTCGGAATCCTGCACCGTCAGCCTCCCTGTGACCTCGTTCCGCCGCCGATTATAACGGGAAGAAATCTTAAAATTGTAATTTTTCTGAATCTCATATTCTTTGTAAACACTGGTGAAGCCTTTACTCTGTGGAATGAAGCCCAATGTTGAATCGAAGAGATAGAACTTGACGAATGGTCTCGGTGAGCCGGATCCGACGCAACGGAATCTGGTCGTCTGAAACGAGGAAAGGAAGAGGAAGTAAGTTCCGTCGAAGAGAATTCGACGAGCGGTGGAATTGATGACTCCGAATTAGTGTAAGTTCACATGATGAAGGGCCATATTAAAGGGGTTGTCCTACGAATTCGTTTTGGGGAGAGCTTACCATTCTCCGCCTGACACTCAACGCCCTTTCCTCAGGTTGTCGCCGGATGATCTTCACCGGGGTGAACCATTTGATCCGAAAGTTGACTCTGCCCTCGTTGTGAAGGGAGTTACATGTGTAGTTGTTCCTGCTCCCGGGTTTGACATTATATGCCTCGCCTGTGATCGTTTTCAAACCGAAAACCTGCGAACTCTATCTTTGTAAACACTGGTGAAGTCTTTACTCTGTGGAATGAAGCCCAATGTTGAATCGAAGAGATAGAACTTGACGAATGGTCTCGGTGAGCCGGATCCGACGCAACGGAATCTGGTCGTCTGAAACGAGGAAAGAAAGAGGAAATAAGTTCCGTCGAAGAGAATTCGACGAGCGGTGGAATTGATGACTCCGAATTAGTGTAACTTCACATGATGAAGGGCCAGATTAAAGGGGTTGTCCTACGAATTTGTTTTGGGGAGAGCTTACCATTCTCCGCCTGACATTCAACGCCCTTTCCTCAGGTTGTCGCCGGATGATCTTCACCGGGGTGAACCATTTGATCCGAAAGTTGACTCTGCCCTCGTTAAGGGAGTTACATGTGTAGTTGTTCCTGCTCCCGGGTTTGACATTATATGCCTCGCCTGTGATCGTTTTCAAACCGAAAACCTGCGAACTCTTCCTGACAGGGATGCGATTTCGGCTATTCCTATTGTAGACTCTCAATCTTTGCGACCGCTGCGAATGCACAAAGCACATCAATGATGGCTTCCACCGCGACTTCTTTGGGATTGGTATTATGTATCTCCCGTCCTTATCGATGGCCTGCGTGTGGTTGAAAATCCAAGCTAGTTGGTTGTAGATCAGGAATGCAGGGGGGACATTGCGCCGACTTCGGAGGTCCACGAACGTCTGAAGCAAGACCATGGTGTGGAAGCGATAGGGACTGCCGCGCAACCAATAGCTTGTCTGCAGGGACACGGAGTAGACGCCAGCGTCGGTTCGTAAAAATGGGCGAAACTTGATATAGGCGCTGAAATTCGAAAAGCCGCCCGAGTTCTCGACGTACCGGTTTGTCGGCGTGTAGTTCATGTTTTGGGCACCTTCATAACGCATAATGTTGTCGAAAGCTTGCTGGAGGACCAGGCTATCTCCGGCTCGATGGAGATGACGGGAAAAGCCGTAACGTGCCGTAGAGTCGTCGTCGAATTTGCTTTCGACTTTCATCCTCAAAATGAGCGGGTCGCCCGGTGCCACGATATACTGCGGCTGTGGCATCTCTATGAAAACAGGCAGGTGGACTGTTCCATCGGCTACCAGTTGGAAAGTGTGAACGTTCATTGTGAGGACGATGGTCGTACATGGATGCTCAATGCTCATCCTGGTGTACAGCTGCTTCTTCGGGTCTTCAAGAGGACCTCCTTTGATACGGAATTTTATGGTAGAATTGCTCACCCTCAGGGCAGTCACTTCAAATTTATCATCGCCTGGAAAGCAATCGGCGAAATGAATGATAGCTACATGTTTTTGCATTTTAGCCAGTCTAATTGCAGCTCTTCATTCTCAGAAATATCTCACCTTCATCTGGTACGAAGTAATATAAAGACATGTCCGGCCATGATTCATAGAATTCGCGGATGAACCACGTCCAGGTCACCTGATCCACTGACGTCAGTTCCGCTTCCGCCAAGACCATGACGCCATTTTCAGTCGCTGTTTGATTGTATCTGAAGTTTTCTATCGTTGGGTACTCAAACCGACCGACACAGCTTCCATGAGTGAGGTGCTGCGGCAGGGAAAATAAAAAACTCATTAACTGATTATCATTTATTCGTGATAGTTTCTGTGTTGCGCCGCTGATTTATAATGATGTGATTAAAGTATGCGCCTGACATTACTCTCTGAAAGTAATCAACGGTTGGGTAGTTTCCTCTCCATATTTTGATTGTTTAATATTTTCTACATGTATATTTTTCAGCCCCGCCAGCGTGACGCCAAGAATAGTACATTTAGCGGAGGAAAACTGCAATCCGTCGTCATGCCACCTCGCACGGGTCTTTTACAAATACGGAGGCCAGCTTCGTCCCAGGAGTTGTCAGCTCCATGTCGTCGAGGTTGTTTGTGAGCGACAACCAAGAACGAGGAGCAAAGGACCCCAAGAGAACGAGGTTCACCCCAGACAGACAACAACCAAAAAAGCCCCTTTTCATTAAGGCCTTGATCCCTAAATCTTCCTGGTCCCACTCAGATACGTGGACGCCTGGCCTTAGCTAGCATGGGACCGGGACGGAGGGCAAGTGCCCCCCCCCCCAGACGACTATAAAAGAGTGTTGCACGGCTCCAGTGAAGAAGGTGGATGAATGATCCCGTGCGTCTCGGAAAGGACGTTCATTGTGCTTCAAAGCGGTTTTCGCGAATAAGGGCCTTTGCAAACGATTTAAAAAACACAATAGAACACTAGAATACTTACCCCTTTCAAATGGAGTACACAAAGCAGGAGAAATCCTTGTAGGCCTAAATACATCATCGTCGAAATATCGCGTCGGTGGTATGCACGTCAAATCTCTTCGCATTTCAACGTAACACTGTTGATATTCTTCACTGCTTACAACTGACACATGTCGATTACCAAATACTTGGGTCAGTATTAGCTATCATTAACCCAAATAAAACGTAAGTTTAAATTAATTTAACCCTCTGTCTTTGGCGTATCGGTTTATCGGGAGAATGTAAATAGGGCATACGCAGTATGCTGACAGCGCAATCTCTTGAAGTAGGCCTATGTAAATGAGAAGTGTGTGGCGGGTGAAAGGGAATTTTCTAACCGGAATGCGCTTGTACCACAAACCCACTGATGGTATCCCTCTCCACTCTTATCACAACCTCATTCAGTTTGTCCCGAATTCCAGTAACGCGCCAGCCTGAAGCAGGGTTGGATAGGTGGCGCTGGCAGCTTTCTACCGAGAACTTGCGTATTGGGCACGGGGTGTCATCTAATAGATATTGGCCTATTGCCTATAAAATCTGTTACACCGGTATATGCGACACTGATATAAACCCCTGGCCTCCCTCTGCCGTAATGGGCGAACTATAGCCACCATCTTCGCGCCGCAGGTCATCTGTAGCAGGGATCTGTAGGCCTGTTGCACAAGATCTACTGTTGCCTTGAACTCACCTCTCGATTTCACCTGTGGGGCCTTGGCATAGAACCCCTCTAATGTCCGCCTACCGAACGAAGAAAATATATGCTCATTACAGAGCACGAGATGCCCCGCCAACTTGATTTATGTTTCCCGCTTTTTTGAGGTGATTCTCCAGGCGAAGGAGGTGAAAATAGACAGACTGGTCTCCTGCCCTCGACACGCTCCGCATGTACGTATAGCGGAGCATGTACAGGAGCACTATCGAGGCAGAGGGTCAGTCTAATTGGTCGTCTGCAAGTGACGACACGAACAGCTGAAAAACACACCAGACCGCTCCCTCTGATTGACCCTGGACTCCACGAAGTCTTCACAAGTGTAAGGGTCATTGTCTGTTTTCGGTGAGTCGATTTCCAGCAGTTGACGGGAAGGAGAATTCACTTTTTGTTCATCGACATCGTCGTTATACATTGTATTCAGTTATCTCATATGAAGAGAAGTGTACAGGTGTAGGCCTGCTGGGGCTCGTAATTTCGTGCAAATAGCCGTGTAGACCTAGTTTCATATCATTCATGATATTCCAGGGTACCGGTAGGACTAGGCTATCTTTTAGGGCAACGCAGAGTTGGCAAATAAATAGGCTTAGGCCTAGTGGAAAGCCTTACCGGCCAAACCAGTGGAGGGGGAATGGTGGCAAGTGGCCCATGGGCCTAAGCGGCGGGTCATTGGTCAGGTGGGTACACGGGAATGCTGGTGATGCTGGGATGGAAGCTGGGCCAGTTGGCCTACCAGAGTACTGAGGTCAGTACTCATCAGTCTGAGTCGGGTCTCAACGTCACTCAAGTTGCTTCACTGGCAAACATGTCAATACATATTCAAGCTTCTTTTTCAGCGAAACTGTTCTTCCTCTTCGGAAGACTTGTGATAAGATCATCAAAGGCAACATGGTCCTGTCAAAGTTCCGACAACTCTTCCGGACATACCCCCTCGTCAGCAACATGGTGATCACCAGCTCCCTCTATGGTGCTGGAGATGTCACCCAACAGACTCTGTTAGGAGCAGAAAAGTACAATTGGACAGGGACCAGAAGGATTATGACTGTGGCACTCTGTGGTTTTGGTCCCTTCTACTATTACTGGTACAAGTGGCTAGACCGTTATTTCCCTGGGAAGGCTGTTAGGATTGTGATTCCTAAAATGTTTGTGGATCAGTTTTTTGGGTCACCGCCTTGTTTGGTCATGTTTTATGTTGGTAAGGAAAAGTTGTATGGTTTGGAAATTTCTTTCAGAGGATGTCTATGCTGTGTAATGTGTATCAGTTTTGATTGTCACGCAAGATCTTTGCTACATTCCCTTGCAGATGGGCAAGTGATCAGTCTCTGTGTTGTAGAGACTGTAACTCACTTGGATGAAAGCCACAAATGGTACAATGGGAGCTGTCAGTGAGTTGGCCAATAGGTGTCACTACGGCCCAATTCAATATGCATAGCGGACCCATTCATTCTTGATCGACCACCAATCACATGGATTTTCCTGTGTATTGGTCCGCTAGAACTTTGCTGCCATCTTTTGGCAATACGCGCGGCTGACTGCTCCTATTCAACATGCCTCAGGCAGCATAAATTTCTTTTTAGCTATGAGTATAATGGAGGGGAAGGAAGACATATTTGCAGAGCTGAAAGAGAAGGGTTTAAAGACATTTGGGGTAAGTTGCAAAGGTGCTAGCTTCATGACAAAATGGATGTTATCCCTCTGTCTTGCAGGTTGGCATTGATTACTAACATTTTATATCTTTTCAGACTGGTTGTATCTACTGGCCCCTCGCCCAGCTCGTCAACTTCTTTCTCATCCCTCCTGCATTTAGAGCTGTCTATGTCAGCAGTGCTGCATTTGTGTGGAGTAGCATTCTTTGTTTCATCAAAGCGCAACCAACATCAGCAGGGGTAAGACAGGTGTTCTATGAGCTCCCATGCTTTCACATCCAATGTCGATTGGCTGCCATGGTTTTTACATCCATTGGTTGATTGGCTCCCACACATTCACATCCATTGGTTGATTGGCTCCCATACATTCACATCCATTGGTTGATTGGCTCCCATACATTCACATCCATTGGTTGATTGGCTCCCACACATTCACATCCATTGGTTGATTGGATCCCATACATTCACATCCATTGGTTGATTGGATCCCATACATTGGTTGATTGGATCCCATACGGTGGAATAAAGGCAATTTGTATGTACTACGTCGTATTTGTTCATTGACTGAAGTAACGTAGGTTTTCGGAGGGAGAGAATCGACCGCGAGAAAACATTGGTTGATTGGCTCCCATACATTCACATCCATTGGTTGATTGGCTCCCATACATTCACATCCATTGGTTGATTGGCTCCCATACATTCACATACATTGGTTGATTGGCTCCCATACATTCACAGACATTGGTTGATTTGCTCCCATACATTTACATCCATTGGTTGATTTGCTCCCATGCATTCACAGACATTGGTTGATTGGCTCCATGGTTTTCACATCCAATCCAGTTGTGATGTTTAATACTGCAACGGAAATGATGTTTCATTTTCAGGACTCTGGCGGTGAAGTAACACAAGCAATAAAAGCTGAATGAAGTATCAGGTGAAGAAACACAAGCAATAAAAGCTGAATGAAGTATCAGGTGAAGAAAGAACAAGGGAGATTGGTTTCCAGAACAAAACTTGCTGCATTGTAGCAGTAGTCTCACACACACTTGTCTTCCACGTGCACTGCTGGTTGGTTTTCCGATGTAATAACCAGCTAGGCCTAAGTTCTGCTGGTTATGGGACGTCTTGCTCATTTTGTCAATTGCCCAGTTCAAGGCTGCATACAGCATTTATTATATTCAGAAATACTTTATATAAAGAATTATTATTATTACTATTTATAGGTATATAGCATTTCACAACCATTGGACATCATGATGACGCCCTGTTAGATGGTTCTGTTATGTTGTCACAATAAATTATGTCATATTTGAATTAGATCATTTGGCATTGATATTTGTGTGTTGTGGTGTTAAATGGTCTGAGGTGCCTTTTCTAATGTACTTGGCATTTAATTATTTATACAATAATCGTAATATACATGTTCAAACATTGTGCATCTATTATGAAATTAGACAGTGATTGCATTTTACCCAGATTTCTTCCAATTCCTTCATCAGATTTTACTGACTGAGTGGGATCCGGAATACTGGGCGTTTAATGAACTCAAGGCATTTTTATGATGCAGATGCTGCGTTATAACCAGCCTAGACTCTATACAGACTAGGCCTGTGCTGACACTTATAATTGCCAGTTATGTTGGTTGGTTGTTTTACATGTGGTCTCGATACTTCCTATGTGGTGCATGTAGTAAGCCTAGTGTATGTCTGAGACTCTGCAGGTGAATGGCTGCAGCTGTTTTCATATTCTCAGATCAAGACTCGATATGTTGAAGTTATGGTACTCATTTGGCCAAGAAACTAAATCCTTATATGGGAGTCAGCATTACATGATCAAATAGAGAATCATAATATACAATGTTAGTTGCTCATAATATATGTTTATACTATTGCAGTGATTGATTGAGATGTACAGGTACATCCCTAGTATGTAATTTTAGGTACATTAAATGTACCTAAAATTAATATTTTTTAAATGAAATAGAGACTTATGAAATATTCCTTGTGTTTATTTATTTATTAGCTGTGACTGTTGTTACGATACATGTGAACTCATCAGACTTAAGCCGCGTTCACATCTAGACCGATCTGAGACCGAATTCCCCAGTTCGTATTCGGGAATGCGCATTGGCTAGGCCGGTCTAAAGTTTTTATTGCGATCTCGGGCCGGTCTAGCGAGTCCGCTTCTTGTAGCGATCTCAGGCCGATTCAGGTACCGGTACCCTAGGCCGGTCTAGACATGTGTCTGAACAGTTTGGAGCGATCCAGCCAGCGCGGTGACACGACGCGCCAAACTGTAAACCGAATCGGCCTGAGATCGTTACAAGACATGCAAGAAGCGGACTCGCCAGACCGGCCTGAGATCGCATTAAAAACTTAGTAGTGTGAACGGTTAATGCGGACTAACTGTTTAGGCCGGTCTCAGGTCGCTTTAAAGTGCTAATGTGAACCACAGGGACTTGACGCGTACGGGGTATGATGTTGTCAGCCCCCACGAACAATGCCCCGGCCCGAGAAAAAATATAAAGAGAGTTTTCTCTCTTTATATTTTTTCTCGGGCCGGGGCATTGTTCGTGGGGGCTGACAACATCATACCCCGTACGCGTCAAGTCCCTGTGGGACCTATAGTCCATGATTTACTATCCTCGGGATGGCCTGCAGGAAACCAGCATGGATAGAGTCTATGCTTATACAACATTGCCTACATCTACTTGGCCAATATGCCTAATGATTTATTCCTCGTATGACCTGCGCCTCAATGGTAAAGTACCAAAGTAGAACCATTTATATACTTATTCAGTGAAAATTTGCCATGATTGCGACGGAGGTCACTTAAAAATATAATAGCGGTTGCGGTAAACGTTCTTGCTCCACATGAGGTTGAAGGTAAAGTCGCCAAGTCGCCAACAACCTGCTGACATTCCGTGCACGGCAGGCCAAGGCTTTTATGACGTAGAAATGGGCCACAAATCAACGGTGATGAACAA